>JAWWLV010000057.1:10997685-11099867 GCA_035041135.1 Platyrinchus mystaceus
CTCCCGCATTTCATTTTTTTTTTTTTTTCCTCCTTTTTTTTTTTTTTTTTTCCCCTTCCCCTATTGAGCGGCTCCGCGGCGGCGGAGCGCGGGGTGGGGCGAGCGGGCCCACACTGCACGCCGGGAGCGAGCGGGGCCGCTCACATGATGCCCGCGTCACCCCACGCCGCCGCCGGCGCCCTCTTCGAACCGGCCCCGCCGCCGCTCGGGGGCCCCGCGGCCGCCCCGCAACCCCCGGCGGGACCCGCCGCCCCCCGCGGCCAGCGGGCGCTTCGGGATGAAACAGCCCCTGAAACGCCGCGAGTTGGGCTTGGAGTTAGTAGAGCTGTGAATAAAGTGTTATAAGGGAGTCGTGCCCCCGCGGCGCTTTGTGGTACACTTGGAAATAATTAATGGAGGAGTTGTGGGACTTGAACGGTTTGGTTTGTGGCGGGTTTTTGGGTAAATGCGCTTCCCGGGCGCGGGGCAGCTCCCCCGCACCCCGCGATCCGTCGGGCTTGTGGAGCCCCTGCGGAGCCCGGTGAGGGGCTGTCCATCCCTTCCTGTCCATCCCCACCCATCCCAGCCTTGTCCATCCCTCCCTGTCGTTGTCCATCCCTGCCCAGTCCATCCCATTCCTGCCTATCCTAGTCCTATCCATCCCTGTCCATCCATCCCATCCTGTCCCAGCCTTGTCCATCCCTGCCTGTCCCTGTCCATCCCTGCCCAGACCATCCCATCCCTGCCTGTCCCAGCATCATCCATCTCTGCTTGTCCCTGTCCATCTCTGTCCATCCCATTTGGGACTGGGGTCTCATGGTACCAGGGGATGCTGCATGCAGCAGTGGAGTACAACTGGATGCACACACTTGCTCCTCTGCATGGTTTTACCAGCTATCTATCTCCATTTTCTTTTATAAATATGTTTTGGAAACCTCGTTACAAAAAATATACAACTTATCAGCTACACCTGGAAAACAAAGGTTGGCGCTTTGCTCTTCGTATAACTCAGTTCCCTAAAATACACAGGTAGTTTTTTCTCTGTAACCCTCCCTCTGAGATTAGTGAAATGTCCTTTACTATACAAATATTATTTAACTCCTTTTGCAAAATTCAAATATCTACAACACTGTTCCCACGAACACACCTTCTTACATCATCCAGTTACTATATTTAGAAACACCTACAGTAAATTAATGATGTGAATAGAGCAAACAACTAGGAGGTCACAGTTAATGTCATCAAATCCACCTGTGGAGCTGCCCTTGATGAAGGAGGGGTGGACCTCAGGAGAAATAAGGAATATTACAACCACATCTTGGTCTTTGAGGAGTTATTGGCACTTTCAGTCTATTTTTAAATGCCAGAACTTTGGGGTACACAGAGCCTGAAAGTTCTGGAGTCACTGGAAAGACTCTTACCAATGTCTTCAGGTGTTGTTTTAGGCTGAGGCAGTTTTAGAAAGTCTTAGAGAGACTTGGCTCAGCAATGCCCAGATTCATTTGAAGCAAGGATCATAATATTTCCTTATATCTTTTATAGGTCTTTTATTTATTTGTATAGTTTCCCTGTAATATGCAATAATCAAACATATTTTAACTGTGTAGTTTACAAGGCATAAAGAAGTCAATAAAGCAGAATTCAGACTGCAAATTATAAAACCTCATAGGTTTTTTAATGGTTTCAGGCATGAAGAGAATGCAGAAATGCCAGTATCTGCCACCTCACACAACAGGGAAAATCTGCCCCAACCTCCAGGCTTTGCCTCCCTCCAGGTCCCAGCTGGGGGGAAGGGAACCCAAATGTGAATACACACAAACAAGATAAAAATCATTGCTGAGATATACAAAAGGCTAAAATCTGTGTTAGTGACTTCAGAGTAGAGAAATGGGAGTAGTAAATATGCCCAAGCAGCCAAGGACAAGGGAGTCATGGCTGTGTAAATGCTGTTGTCCAGCAGTGCACACCCATCCCTTCCCAAACACAATCCGGGACGGGCTCTGCAAGGTTAAACTCCCAACAGGAATTGCTGCCCTCCTGCTGCACATACCCTGTCCTCTGTCTCTGGGCTGAACAAAGCATGAGGTAGCTGAAAAGGAAAAACACACTCAGCTAATTCACAAAGCTCCCAGTTACTTACAACAGAATTAAGAATTAGCTCCTTGTACTACAAGTGTTATTAAAGTGTGAAAGTGTCAAAAGCTGCAGAAAACAAAAAGAGAACTCCCAAATTGTGAAACCTATCAGCAATTACAGACTTTTTTTTGTCTTTCTGAAATATGACAGGGCAAAAGACTTAAGGCACCACCCATACTTCACAAACCCACTGAACTGCCAGGCGTTTTTTCAGTGCTGTCCTGATTAGGAGTACATCGTTTGGAGAGTGAGCATACCAACACATTAGCTGTTCTCACTCTTTTTTATTTGTTTAAATAACATAATGCTGCTAATATGTCTTTAGAGTAAATTGTGATTCTTATGAAACTAGTTCCATTAGCTTCCATCTTGTAAAAATGAACTTCAGTTTCCAAGAACTTCACTTTCACAAGACTCCTTGTATCAGAAGGGTAAGCGCAGGCAAAATCTGTCCTTAATTCACCATAAAATTAAAACTCACTTCTGAAGAACATACAGTCTTAGGAACAAATAAATCAAAGATAAAATAACTATATGTATGGGCATAGCGCCCCTGTGATAAAAGTCTAACTAAGTAAGGCTTGAAAATAGGGTATTAAAGGACACTGCTTTATACATAGATCAGATGCCCATCTTACCCCCACAGCTTTCCTCCTAACCCTCCAGGTGACACCCTTACTGCAAACAATTCACATTTGTTAGTGAGCTGAAGGCACTGAGCACTTTGGGCACCTCCAGAAAAGAAGAAATGGTTAATTAGTTTTCAGTGGGACAGTTGTGCAGCTCCTAATGGGCTCTCTCTGTCCACAGTGAGCTCGACCTCGTAAACTTTTGGCTGTGGACCGTGGGGGTGGAGTTGTGACCAGACCAATGTGCTCACTTGGAGGAGAAGACTCAGACGACATCTCACTCAAGCATCCCTTAGCAACTGGACTGAAATGGCACTGCAGCATCTGAGGAGGTGTCAGACTTCCTTGCCACTGAAATAGCCTGTATTCCAGCTCCGACCACAGCTCAGGAGACATGGCAGAGAGGAAAAAAAGAGACAAAATCTGTAGCTCAAAAAGTAAAGGCGACTGCAGTGATCTAATTGTACAGTTTCCTTTGTTTCTGTTTGTAGGAAATAGCCTGTTTTCAGCAAGGACACGGAGCTCAATTAACCTGGAGGACACATGAAGCAAACGGTTCTTACAGCAACACCTTTATCTCCCATTTACTTTAGACTCTTTCCACTTGAAAACCTAGACTGTAAACTTTGTAACATTCCTCTCTATGATTATCAGGATGAACCAAAAGAGAGCCGGAGGCTTGCGTGTGTGAAATGAAAAGCAGCAGAAAAATACTCTCTGATTTAAAGCTGTCAAGGAGCGGATCAGTGAACAATAAACTCTGGGTCACTTCACCACAAATCTGAAAATGCAGCTACACATCTCAGTTATCTCCTCTCCCTAGTCCTCACACCTGTGAGACTGTTCCACTCCCAAGAGTTTGGGTCAGAGCTGCTCGTCGTGTCAAGGTGAACTTGCAAGGGGAAGACAGTTTAATCCTTTTTCACTGAGAAGCTGCAACCCTATAACTCCCCCACAGCTGAATATATGCACCCTGATTTCTTTTAAAAAATAATAAAGATCTATGCATTCTTCTTTACTCTGTGATTCACTTGAAATTTATTCTATTTATGTATCTTAGTAAGAAATTAAAATTTTAGGGGTGAACTTTTTCTTTCCTTCCTGCTATACTCAAGAGATTTAAAGTACTGGGAAAATATGAACAGCGAATAAATTTATATTAGAAAGGTGCAGAAGAAGTTTCCCTGTGCCTAGCACCTTTGAGGATTAAAATCTTATGCAGAAATAAGAAGCAGCTGTGAATTTTTGTTAAGGAGCCTACATTACCCCATGCTTCTCTATGCTGTCCTACAAATTCACAGTGCCATGGCTGAGCAGTTGGAAGTGACCTCCCTCTTTTAAAAGTAGGGATTAACTCTGGAACAGATTGATTCTTTCAGTTAAAGGGCAATTTTTAATAGCACACACTGTATATTTTTGTGTATGGATACCTCACTGGTTTGAAGTTAGTAAAATTCTTTAGCTTTAGAAATACAGAACTGAGGGTTTTCATCCTGGTATGGTAGCTGAATATCAAACCTATCAATCTCAGTGTATTTAATACCCACTAAACTTAGTCTTTTAGTTAGTTATAGATAAGGATTAATTAAGGTTCTGATTTAGACTTAGATCATTGTGTTTTTTTCATCTAAAAAAGCCTCTTGCAGTGACTCAGGTCTGCTGCTCTCATTTTCCTTAGATGGAGCCATCCTTCAGGAGCTATCATCCTGAAAATCCTTTGGACTCTTGCAAGAACAAAACTTGGTGATAAAAAGGGAGACGGTTTCAAAGTCTCCAAATTACCCTTTGACCTGCTGAACAAGGAACCCTTGAGTAATCTCAAACCCGTTTAAAGGAGAAACAAACACATTAAAGCCAAACAATAATCTAAAAAGGAAAACCAAAGCAAACAGATTGGAATTGGAGCAAGAATTCACTGTGGGGTTTTTTCATCTGTTTCCTTTGTGGGGGCCAGAACAAAAATCACTTTAAAAAGCATTCAAAGGTAAACAAGGTAGGAAATGCAGCCATTACCAATCAAACCCTGGGAGGGCAAAGCAGGATCATCACGTGGAGGGACAAGTTTGTCTGTCATACGGGAAGGAACGAGCCCATCCGAGTGCAATGAAACGAGCTTTGTCAGGGAGGAATCAATGCACCACCAATGTATTCAATAAAGAACAAACACAAAATACTTAACTACAGATACTCCAAAACAAACAGAATGAAAAGGAGATACTTCCCTCTCTGGCAAAGAAGAAGAATTTTTCCGAACAGAAATCCTAAACTTGAGAGGGATTTTTGTTTTGTTTTTAAATAAAAACAAGCCCAAAGTCTACTAATAGAATTAACCAAGACTTTCCTTTAAACCAAAGGAAAAAAAACCAACCTTGCCTCCCTCCTTTCACTTCGAGGCTTTTCCTCAGAAACATTAAAAGAGACTTTTAAGGAACCCGTGGAATTATGGAAATAACACACTGAGTAGGAGCTTTTCACCTAGTAGCTTTTCTTACTTTCTTGCAGGTTTTTTTCTTGATATTCCTTCTCACTCCTCATGCACTCTGCACTGCATTTTATTTAATAAAAAAACAAACCTCTTATGTAACAGAAGTAGCAGCACATCCTAACTCTCCACATAACACATATGGAATGCCGATTAAAAAAAAAGTTGGAACAAGTATTTTCTCAGATTTAGTTTCAGTATTTGTCAACATTCGCTGCTGATCTACCCCTGACTGCAAACTTTTTATAAAGCATTATTCTGCTTTAATCCTTTGCTACGTCTGGGTCACAAAGCCCAAGGAGGCAGTAGGTTAGAGTTAGTTCCTGCAAAGAAGCACGGAACTCCCAAGCCTTTCTCCTGCCTCGGGGGTCAGCAGAGGAGAGGAGGCTCCTGCCTTCACCTCCCCAGCACACAGGGCAGCCCAGCACCAGCCACAGTTCCCACTGTGGGAGCTGGGGCTGAGCCTAACTTGGGCTCAGCCTGACCCAGCCTGACTCCAGGAGCACGGTGAGCCAGCCCTCCGTGCCAATATTATTTATTACTGACACTGCATTCTCATTTTATGGTTTGTAACAGGAAAGGGAATAAGAGGATTGTTAAAATAGTTCTTGCTAAGTTGTCACACAGGTTTTAATGTGCTGTAAACATTCCTCTCCTTCTTTTACATTTTTTAAATAGAATGACGTTCAGGCTTTCATGCTCAAAATAACTTTACATTTTAGTGCTAGCAAACCACAATACTCTCAATACCAGGAGCTGTTATTAGAGACGATCTGCAAGGAAAAACAAGACTCTGATTTTACTCCTCTGCATCTGTAGTGCAAAAGGCCTAAAAGTGTTCACTTTGAAAAAGGGTATTTTCTCCCATCTTTTTCTCTAGATGAAAAAATGTTAAGCCTAGATCCTCAGCTTACATACTGACACAGTTATAGAATGGGGGTCTTTTGTACCCTGTTTTTCCTGGAAGAATTGGTCTGTCTGGCAAACTAACTGCACCATTGCTTCATAAGTGCCTTGATGTTAATTTACAGTGCCCCACACGCCCTAGGGCAGTTGCAGAATTTAGACCCTTTTACAGTGAAATAAGTCTTTCTGGTGGGGTTTTTTTTTTCATGCCTCTTATATTTTAGAAAAGTATATAAACCAATTGATTGTCTCCAAGTCTTTAGGTGCACAATGAAAGGTTTCCCTTGTTGCTCTATCTCAGACAAAGCCAGGAAAGACATCCAGGGCCGGGGCTCTGGGAAGCAGGCAGGGTCAGGGTCTGGACCCAGCTCCAGCCCTAGGCTGGGTCAGAACCTGCAATCCAACACTGGATTTTGCCTCTGCCACATTAAAACCGGCAGAGGTGAAGGATTATCCCCTCCTGCAAACCCAGCTGGGGGATGCTCAGCCCTGTCTGAACACTCACAAACTGGCAACAGAGGTGAGATGAGCATGGGAATCAAACATGGGAACAGGATCCACGAGACCAGATCTACCACAGATGGCTCAATCCAGCACAGCCACCAATCTGTGCGTGACCTTGGACGAGCCACTTCCCCTTTCTGTGCCTCTTTGTCCAACTATCTTTTATCTGCCTCTCTCATACAGGTTTGCTGTTTGCTTCCGACATGTCTGCACAGCACTGAGAACCAAGGGGCCCTGATCTCACTGCTGACCTTTAAGCCCTTCTGCTGCACATATCATCATAAAATAATTATTCAAAAAGGAAGCTTTTTTTTTTAATAGTCTGTCTTCCTTTTCTTAACACCTCTTTAACTCAGACATTTGCAGCAACGTTTGATGAAAAAAATAGTCTATTCAAAATCTTAACACTGTTTTTTCTTAAATGAAAACGCTGAGAAAGCTGCTAGTATTCTGTCAAGTCCCTCTCCCACAGGCCCTCCAGCAAAACCAGGGAAAGCTAGAACCAGCATGCTTGCTACATTCAAAGTACCAGACAAAGATACTTTTTATTTTGGAAATAGAAAAAAAAAAAAAAAAAAAAGCAAGCTTGCACACTTCTCAGTCTTTCTTTGTCCACCACGAAGCACCCAACAGGACAGAAACCCGGTGCCGTGTTCTTTTGCAGGTCACCTCCGGGTTTGCTTTATGCTCTGTGGTGTTACAACAACGAATTTGTTTTTCCACTGCTCCCTTGTCTAACTCTGACCCGTCCGCTCCTGAAGCAATCGGCCTTTTACAGCTTCGAATGCACTGTGTAAACACAGAGCTCGAGTTCCCTCCACCCCAGACCTGAACCAGCCCTGGAGACTGGACCTGCTTCCCGGGTGTCCCCCCCGTGACAGAGTCCCCAAAATCTCCGTGTGGATGGCTGTACCGCAGCCCGTGCTGAGCCCCCTCCCCTCTGCTCAGCGGGATCACAGCCATGGCAGCGGAAGCCCTCAGAATATCCAAGAATCCAGGGATGCTGCAAGGGCCACGGGATTCAATGGCTTTGAGCCACCACCTCTGCAGCTCCTCGGCCACCCCATAAACAAGAAGAGTGACTGGTAACCTCAGCCACAGCCCTGGGGTGACAGGGATCCCTGTGTGCCCTCCTGCCTGTCCTGTGGGGTATCTGGAAGATGCCAGATCCCCTGGCCCCGGCAGTCCCGGGCTGAAGGCAGGGCCCTCCTGCGTGGCTGCACTTCACACCCTATATATAAAATACACAGCCCTACAGTCAGCCTGAAAAATTCCTTCTATGAATCGCTGTTACTGAGGGATATATATATACTAACTCCATACATGTGAGAGTTAAGGAAGATTTGTCCAAGGAACTACTTCCAGAGGAAGTGCTGGGCAGCCACATTATTTGTTTTATTTAAAATTATTTCAGACTCGATAATGTCTCTTTATCAAAACTACACATGTGCTGAGCATGCACAGTGCCGTGTGTTGTGAGGCAGACAGGAAGGGGTGGATTTAATTTATTTCTTTATTATGAATATCGTGGTGCTGTAAGGAGAATCCTGGCCGACAGCGTGAAATAAAGCCAAACTTTCAGAGGATATTTTGGGGGCTGAAGTTCCTGTGCTGCCTTTTCAAATTTAGTTTTAAGTTCTTTATTCCTAATCCTCTGTTCTGTCTGGACCATCTCATGAATGGACATGTATATTATTACAAAGCTGAGCGAGTACCTCATAACATTTGCCATTAATATTCTTTTGAAAGAAAAATGGAGTTTCAGTTTCCTGGTTTTGCTTCCCTGGAGTGAGGAAACTAGTGAGGGAGTTTATAAATTCACAAATCTGGCAGGCAAAAGGGACCAAGGCACTTGTGACACACCAAAAATAGTTCACCTTCAAAATGATAACCCTGTTTTATTTTGCACACATCATCTTGGCTATAAGGTTTATTTCCATTTATTTGGTATCATACCCTCCACGGTGGATCAAAGCACTCCTGTTGTTGGACACACTCTATACCCAGCTGAACAACAAGGGCCCAAAGCAGAAACAGAACCACCACAACCAGCACAGACCATCTCCCCACTTTCAGCCCAGAAATAAGAAGAATTAATTCTTCTCCACCCTAAAAGCTGGTTTGGAGGGAAGAAAGGGGGGTAGAGAGAATGGACTCCAGACTCTCCATGGCCCAGCGTGGGCTGTATCAGTCTAATGAGAGGGAAGGCATGAAGAGCTGATGGGTGTAGGGACAGTGACCCAATCTCAGACACACAAGCTATGAGATCAAACTGTGCAGTAACAACCTGAAGGAATGCTCTTTTTCAGTGACCTCCATATGCTTTAGTACTGTCTAAGAGTTAAAAAGGCTAAGAAATTCCTTGCCTAAGGATGAATAAAGGATTTCCTGTTACCAGAAGAGTTGAAACCGAGATTATCTTACGAAATTAAGAACATGAAGTGCTGAAGCAGTGCTTACACTAGCCAAGAACATGGACTGCAGGATCTCACTGCCCCAAAGAGTGTCCTCGAGGAGGTGCCTTTATAGAAGCATCAATGTGAAACCCAAATAAACAGGAGAAAACAACACACATGAGAGGTGGCAGAAGGACGTGGATTCACTGGCTGGACCCAAACACTCCAAACCAGTCTGCAAGCAGAGAAGGTGGGACAAGACATGATAGTAATAACCAACCATGGTTTGAGACCTCCTGCCCTAGTAACAATTATATAATTGTTATAGTCTCTTAATATCCGAGTAAGAATTTATTGCATCAAGTTTTCAAGTCTAGACAGATAAACTTCAAGAATGAATCACTACTGACTACCTTGGAAGACCCAACCTGAAGAGCACTCATGGTGTAAAGCCACTATCTGGACACATCAACACCTGGGGAACAACTTTCTGGAGACAGTTCTTTCGGTACATTTCTGTAGGGTAGGTTGACTGTGGGACACTCTGGTTTTCCAGTAGTATCCTTACAGGACTTATCAGAAAGCAGTAAGGCTTAGCAAAGGAACCTTTTAAACACAGAGACCCAAGTCTTCAAAAATACCCCCAACTCCCTCTCAGAAAAAAACCCCAACAATAAAAAGCTAACAAAAACACACAGGCCACGAAAAAAACCAAATAGGCTTGAATTCACCTCTTAGTCTGATTATGCCTTTTCTAGCAGCAATGAGTCTACCTCATCCCTCTCTAGAAAATTTTGCTTCCTTGTGAGGCAGGGCCTCTTTCCTAAATAAATGGAACTCCTCTTCTGCCCCTTTGGTTTCAAAGGTTCTTATTTTGTTCCTTTCCAGAACTGCTAACCATTTTCTCCGCAAAATGCTCACTGTCTTACAGGATTCTTTTCCTCAGTTATTCTGAATGATTCCCAGCTTTCTCATTTGTCCTCTTGGAGGTGCTCCTGTCCTTGGCAAGGACATAGGGCACCTCCAAAATGGGCCTGGATTTTAATTTAGCACAGATGTTGCAGCACAGGATGAAGGAATCAGTGAAGGTTAAGGTGTTCTCAAAAACTGTGTTCTCAAAACCACAGTTTGACTCACATATGCCCCCAAACAATCACACATTAGCAATTATAATGATCTTTAATTAAAAAAAGAAATATGTTGCTGTTCTTACAGATAAGGATCTATAGAAATACTTGTATAGGTGCCATGAAACTTTATTTTTCAAACTACATTTCGGTGAGGGAATTTTTAACTACCTTACCTGCATTACCCGAATTCTACTCTAAAATGAACTTCTTTGAAGTTTTCTTATTAAAAAAGCTTTAAAAAATAAGCAGTTTGAATTATTTTTCTATGAACCACCTAATCTTCTTAAGTAGCAAAAAGTTAACTTCAGCTCAAGTCATTCCACTTGGAAAAAAGCACTGAAAAAAGCAATAGATTCCCGCATCTCACCCTACATTTTCTCTAAATGTAACATCTAGTCCCTGATTGCTATAATTTTTCATAGTAAAGCTTTCTGAGTGTTTATACCCAACAGACTTTGGCTTTTCTACTGGAAAGTCTGTTATATAAATGTCACTTTCATTTATATCCTCAGTTATAACAAAGTCATTAATGCAGCTGATTCCTAAGAAACCTTATATTTTAGCAACTTGTCCTAGCTCTGGTACTGCATAAACACATCTAATGCAGAGCATGAGAAAATTATACCTTGGAGATGCTACAGGTTTTAAAACCAGGGGTAGAAGCTAAATTCACACTTCTTGATATGAACATCAGTTGACAGTGTGACATTTAATTTCCAGAGGGCCATGATCACCTAAATACATTTTGTAGCTGCTTACATTTTTCTGTAGAGTGTTGTGGCTTGGATCCTAAGGTCTCACAAGATGAGAATTTGGGGTTGGATGCCACAGCACTAAAACTGCTCTTCAGAGATTCCATCACTGTCGAAACCAGAGCCCAAAAAACCTCCCCTCCTGGTTTTTAATCCTGCTCAAAACCAGATATTGGAAGCAGGTTAAGATCTATGAACTAACAGATCTGGCCTCTTGCCACGTGCCATATTAAGATGCCATATTTAGCTCCTCCGTTCCCTAACACTCAGACATTTAACCTGTTCCCTCCAGCCCTTTCATCCACTTCCAGTAAACTACTAACCAAGACAGCTTTCACCCTTCCCTTTCTTTCTTCCATTTCTCTTTGCTGCTTTACACATAGTTAGTGCTGCTATCCCATGGCACTGGAAAAGGGACTGTTAACTTGTGCTCCCTCTGCTGCCTGCTGGGCTCTGCAGCAACACGGCAAGAGATGGTGAGGAAACCGAGAGTCCTCCTTGGCAGAAGAAAGTACTTACTATAACATGAAAAGTCAACATGTATGAAACCCAAAAACACCAACCTCAGTATTCCTGATGGACCTCTTGTGTGGCAAAGACCAAAGAGGTAAAGGCCTCCTGCCAAAAGTGCAGGGAAGACCAACAATAGGGAGTAAAGAACACAGATGGATGGGGCAGCTGAACAACACTCTCCAGCTTTGATTCCTGCCCATTCCTCAGGGAAAGTGGGCCAGCCAGTTTCTCAAGGTTAGTTGCAATGTGCCTGTTACACGGTCCTTGACACGCTACCGAAGCCGCAGTCGCTGGGAAGGAGCCTGTTGCAGAACTCCTTGTGCCACAAGGTTAATTTCCAGCTGATCACGGACATTTAAGGATAAACTCTTCTTCACTTCTCTTGAGGAGGCTATTTTCAGGGCTAAGAGTATGGAGAAGGGCTGTGGACAGCCAATTATCTAAACAATTCTCTTGAATCCTTAACAACATGGAGTACTTTGTCCCTCTCAGTGCCCGCAGTCCGGGTGCTGTATCTGTCCTTCCCGTGGGTGTTTCAGCAGCAAAGAATATTTACTGTTATTTAACAATGCAGTGGTCTACAGACATAATTATGACTCAACAGAGAATACACTGGGTGCAGACCTTTATAAAAAATTATCAACAGATTATGTCTTGCATTACAAAAAAAAAAAAAAGGAAATATTTTATTTATTTGAAAAGACAATCATAGGAGAAAAAAATGGATTAAGTGGAAGATACCTTTGTGCTGTTTTTAGAAATCACAATCTGGGTTGATTCCTCCCAGAAATACTTAATTAATATTTAGGATATTATGGATGAAGTGAAAGGTTCACACCGGATTCTGTCTGAAACGTCTGAAAAATAAGCCTTCAAGTCTTTGTTTATGTTGGCAAGTAACCTGGCTGGGTATAAAAGCCAAAGGTATGATTGACTACCTCACATATTTTACAACTGTTACACTGAATAGTTATTTTAGAATTTACATCGTTACAGAAGGATCCTTAAATAGACTTTCTTAAGGCGCTTAAAACAAACCTACTTTAGGACACACTTCCCCTTTCGTTACTGTATTTAACTAAACTTAAAAAAAATAAATTTCACTTTTACTTCAACAAAGATCCAAAAATGTTTAAGGGTATGGAGATCACAGAAATCTACCTTATTGTTTTCAATGTACTGAAATGGTTTAATGAATACCCACAAATCCTTGAAAAAAAAATCAAAGCAGTGAATACTTTAAAACATTAGTATGTGCATGTTTAGCCCTTAAATACAAAAGGCACATCTGCATATTGCTCAGAATGGAAAAACTTCTGCAACCAAAATTCAAATAATAATCAAACTGCAGATCATTGATTGGTTTTGCCTGTTAGAGATACTGAAAAAGAGGATAGTGACATTCATTTTCTTCTACCTCCTTTAGCAGTGTGTGAGACAAATTCATGCAAAAAGGATGAAAACTGATTTTTTTTTTTCAGTTTTAATATTCATCATTAACTTTCAGGGTTGATCAGCAGCTTTTGTACTACCCGTAGTTAGAACTGTGTACCAAATCTGGCACTGGGAAGACCAGTGACAAAGAGTGAGACACCTTTAAAAGACACACGTTACCTCACTCAAGATTTCCCGAGTTTTCAGGGTGAGCAAACCAATGTCCCACCACTGCTCACCATTCCTATTTATTTTCAGCCTCACTGCCAGTTGACTGCACACACCAGTTACACACCTCCTTGATCCTCCCCAGGGGCTTTGTAACAGCTCTAAAACTTTCTTGCTGTTTCTCAGTAAGAACATCAATGTTCCTCCACCTCCCCACGAACTGCTCAGCAGAACTTTTCATTTACAGCTGGGGAACAGAGCCTGCTTCTACAGGGAAGGAAAAACAAGGATACAGTCTTACAAACCCTGGGCAGTGAAAGGAATCTCCCCCAGCACTTATTCTGGGAGGAGAGGCTCTGGCTTTGCAGAGCTGGTTGGAGCTGGAGAGGTTGGTGGCATCCTGCAGTAGCCCAATTCTGCAAAATCTGAAGAATTAATTGTGTTTTAATCAGAAGTCAGTCACAGCTTCTGCTTTAACTTGATACACTCCAACGTACTCACAGTTCTGGGAACTAAATTCAGCTTATTAAACAAACCCTTTTTCTGCACAATTTTTTTTCTGTGATGTGTGATACAAATTCTTCAGACACAGTTTTGGGAAGGAACCAGACAAAAGCTGATACTCAGGATGTCTGGGGAATAGTTTGCAAAAGCACAAGGAAACCAGATTTCCAAAAGTACTTTGCATCTAAAGATGCAGGTAGATGTCCGAAAGGGTTTCCAGCTGAACCTGAGGTGAATCTATTTGCCCTTCCTACAGCTGTAGGTTTGCACTGGGAACTTTGCTGTATTTTTAAGCAACTAAAGACCTCTAAACAAGTTAGAATCTACATTTTGCTTTTAAAAGATGAAGCACATGACTCAGGAAAACAAGGCTACGGGTGTCCCAGTTGATGCAGGAATGTGTCCCTGCTCCCTGTGCTGCAGTGGCCACCACCTGAGCTGCAGAGGTGCTTTTTGGAGTTGTCCTTCAGCCATTCCAGCTCTTTGCCTGGATTCAAAGAGGGGAGGCTGAGTGTTTATGACTGTTCCTCCTTCTGTTTGAGCATTTCAGACAAGCACCCGCAAACGGACACTCGGGAAGGTATTTAATTGGGAAGCCCACATGCTGTGCATGCACAATATGAATGCCCAGCTAATGCTAATGCTGTGTATTTATATTATGTATATTATATCCAAACAGCAAAGCACCTGCCAGCAGGCAGAGACCTCATCGTTATTTCTATGTACTGCTGCACATTCACTGATTGCAGTTGGTGTTCTGTGTTTATTCAGTTTTTTTTGTACCTAGCACTAACATTTTAACTCAAATCCCTCTGAGCAGTAAGCTGTGCCTTCCCTCTCTCAAATGGTTGCCACAAATCTTCCAGCTAAAGTAGTGCAGAATAAACCTTGTGATGTAAGGATATTTCTGCATTTGTCAGGATATGATTCTAATAAAATATATATATATAAATATATCTAAGCTTGGAATACTGATTTACCCACAATTGTGAGCACACAGAGTCTATCCAGGGGGATTTGTTTCCTCAACCATCCAGGGACTACACACCAACATTCACACCCAGGCCAGACGTGTGTATGTAATTCTACAGAAATCTGCTTTATTCCCAACTATTCTTCTGTTGTAGTTATCTCCTCCCATGAAAACATTCTTTCCGTAGCCCTCTTAATTTTCAGAATAAAGAATCCAAAATTAATTGCCAAACCTGTGAGCATTCACTGTAAACAACAAACTGTGCATAAATGTAGCCTATACAGTGTCCAGTCCAAATCCCACAAACCGCTCTGAACTTTTTCTCTCTCTTTTTGCCATCTATCTTTTACAAAGCTGCCGTCTCTCCTGCTTTCTTGCAAATTCATGGTTTTCAGGGGGTTCTTGTTTCTGCTGCCTTCTCAGATTACAATTTCTTTTGTGTTAATTAAGCTGAAAAATTGAAAGAATGTCGCTGACTCTACAAAGAACACAAAACAGGCTTGCTTGAAAAGCTAAAAATAGATCGCTCTGTTCGGAAGACAGACGATTCAGTCTTCAAACTATTTGTACAATGTGAATTAATTGCAGATGGCCAATTCATTTATTTAGACCTCAGTGACAGAAATGAAAGTGCTACTGCGACGATTCTGTACGTGCATAAAGCTCTTTTTCAGGTAGTTGGGGCTGGTGAAAAACCTTTGTTATTTTCTGGAAGTCGGTTTGTCAGGAAGTTTTTTTTGATGTGATTCTCCCCCTCCAGCGTCCCGGCCTCTCTCCCAGCAGCTCGGATTTAAGACGTGAGACTGATGCACACAAACTAAAGTTACAATGGCCTGCTCACATTTCCTTCCAGCATTCACAGTGTACTCTGTAAATCACTCACATTCCTGCGATTAAAATCACATTTTATAATGATGTAAATGTTGTAACAAAACCCACCCAGATTATTTAACTTATCTGAAAATTAATGCCGTTTTTCTTTTTTTAGGCCTCAGTATTTGTTTGAAGTAGAATTTTAATTTTTTTCCTTTTCAGCCTTTCTCCCGAAAAGCAAAAGAAGGTTTAATTTAAAAAAATAATGTTATTGATTTAATGGGAGAGAATTCAGGAAAATCTAAGTGGGAACTGATATTCCATCCTGGCTCTTATTGTTAGATAAACGGGAGGTTTCCAAAAATACCATCTATTAGACTAAGGTCTATAAACTGTAGCTGTGAAATGAAAATATCATTGAACTAGATAAATTGTTTGGGATACAGAATGATCTGTACTAGAACTTTACAGCAGATCCTGAACAGCATGAAGCCTCCTTTGTGCTAGAAAACTAGAAACGTTGTCATTTGGGAGTCTAAATAATGCCAAGAAAAAGAAACTAAATATCAGAGTCCCTTTTCTGCAACGCCACTGTCTCTCCTTTGCAATTTTACTACTTTGCAGTCTCTAAATCCTTGTTTGCAGCCTTGCTGACTTGAAAAATGTGCAAAAGTTGATCTACACAGGATCTGAGCTAACAGGGCTGTCAGAAAACCTCCCAAGAAGTTTCAGGTGATATGATATCTGGCTAGCTGATAGTATCACAGAGATTGCATTTTTCTGTTACTTTCTTTAAATAACACAGCGTTGCTGCCTGCATTTCAAAGTATTTATATTACATCTTAAAGACTTTAAATCGACAGTGGTGTTTTTTTAAAGGCATTAAGTCTTATAAGCCAAAAATAAAGCTTGATGCCGGAAAGAATTAAATTTTCTGCCTAGACAAATGATCATAATCTAATGAAATTAAAATACCAGTCCTCTCCAGTGATCAGGCTCCTTATGAAATGCCTCTTAGGAAGTTACTTCAGCTTACTGGTTATCATAGATTTAGAAGGGAGCAAGCATAACCCTCCACCCTGTATTTTAAGCTGTATTCCTTTGCTGCAACTTCATCCAAACTCCCACCAAGGTCAAGGGAAACAATTTGTTCTCAAGCAACACAAAGCAGTTATGCTACAGCACCTTCCTCCTGCCTTTATGTACTAAAAAAAAAAAAAAAATAAATAGAGCTACAAGCTTGTTTTCAATAAAAAAAAAATCCTTTCCCCAGGATAGAAAGGAGGTCTCTCAAAGATGACCTCCATCCTGCAGGCTTCAAAATGTTTTCATCTACTTCCTCGAAATGCAGGTGAAACCCGAGGTGGAGCAGAGGACAATAAAGCTGCTAAATAACAAAGGTCGCCTGCCTTCAGCTACATCAATAAAAAAAGGCCGAGATATCCCACAGGTTCAGTCCAGGCAGAGATTTCACCAGGGCTGGGGTGATGGGCAGGGGGACACTCACCACACACACAACCTGCTGCTGTACTGAAGTCATATGTGCCCCACTTAATTTTGGTGGAAAACTGCAATTCTTTGGCCACACGTTGGGAGAGGAATCTGCCATTGTCCCTCAAGACACGTAGCAAGGAAAACGCTTTTGGGGAAGCCCCGTGAGGCAGCAGCTGGGATACACCAACCAAAAGCACCCTGATGATGAGACACTGGAAAAGCAAGAGCAAAAAAGCTCCTGATTTTCTTTTTTTTTATTTTCCACTGTGAATTTTTTTTATTTTTATTTATTTATACTCTGTGGTAGGGCAGACTCCATAGGGACCATGTCCTTACACAGACATATCTACCTCCTCTCAAAAGAGAAACATCTTTGTTTACTTAAACTATTTTAGTTAGACCTAGTTTTCACTGCTTCTAAAGAATCTTGCCTTGCTTGTAAACACCAACATCTCTGACAGAAACACCACCTTTGAGTGCCCACTCCTGGCAGACCTCGTAAAGGTGACATATATATATATATATATATATATATGTGTGTGTATGTGTGTGTGTTCACCTCTTGCTGAGATGAATCACATCAGCCAAGGTCTTTCTAACAAATTAAATGCTTTCAAAGCATTATCTATTAAAGATAGAGGAGAGCAGGAGTGAAAAATTTTTGCAACAGAACAAGAGCAGGGTCTGGTGGTATAAAGCAATACCCATCTCAAACACCAGGGCTGCAAAAGAGGAAGGTTGGACCCAGTCAAGGGCTGGGTCTCCTCTCAGTGCTTTCCAGCCCTGGTAGGATTTGCAGAATCTCCAGCAGAGCTGGAAAAGCATTTTTTACAGACACTGATAGAGCCTGACACAACACAAACAACCAGAGCACCTGCCAACAGGGTGCTTGTGCACCATCAAAGCTCAGAGGTTGAAGGTTCAAGACAAGGCATAAAATTGCAGGAAAATGCATTTGGAAATACCCCCCCACCTCCACACAAACTGTCTGCTCTGCAACTAAACACCCCAGAGACGAACCACTCTGTCCCTACTGTGATAAGAGCAAAGAAGTGAGGAAAGTAAATTAACGGTTGGAATAATAATCTGAAATTTATTAATTTCTTGCCAGGATTCCACAAGAAGGTACAGCTTGCCTGTAAACTCAACAGCTCAAAAGAAAGCACCCAACTCACTTTTCAGCAGTGACATCTTTGTTATAAAGGCAGAAAGTGGGCTTTTTTTTAGTGAAGTAGCCTTTAATGGGTAAAAATGAAAATTCAGTGTCTGTGTGCTCCAGGGGTGGGAGGGAAGAAAAGAAGAGAGTGGAAGACACAGACTATGTAAGCAGTGCTTTAGCATTTTTTTCCCAAATTTATAAGGAATTGTAGTACATCCCTTCTCTAACATGTTCTTAAATAATTTTTGAACCTGGAGGAGTGCAAGAAATCAGCATCTTCCCAGCTGACAGCACAAATAGAAGTGTAAGCCCAGCATTTCTGCTCTAACCAGGTTTGTCCCTTCTCTGGTGCCCCTCATTGGCTTCTTGGAAGCATCCCTGAAGGAGAATGAAGTCAGAGAGTTTACATTAGTTCTTGCATCTCTCCAGCCCCTGTCCCAGCAGAACCTTCTCTATCTGGATGTAATTAGAGCTCAAGGAATAGGCAGTCTTTTAAAACAAGATGACAGAAATCAGGTTCCACTGTTTAAAAAAAAAAAAAAGAGAAGAACTTTCTTTGTATAGATTGCAAGATTTCCCAAGTATTGAAAATCAAGCCCAGTGTTATTCAGGATGACTGAGAAGCTGCAACATTCAAGTTTTCAAAGGTCGCTGTCTTGTTTTTATTTCCCCATCAGGTTGCATGAAAGAAGCACTTTCTTTCACTTTGTTGAAAATCCAAAGCATCACATAAATATCAACATGGTTAAACTAAAATAAATCCATCATCCTGCAAATTTTTAAATAAATCTATATACTGTTATGTTTTGAAACGGTGTAAGACAAATTCTCCCCCCTTCTATAATTCAAAACCAGCCTTAACCAATTACTTCAAACTTTTCCCTAGACACATCTCCCTTGGCTCAACGCTTCACATGAGAGTTTCCAAGCCAAAAAGAGTTTCTTCCACAGACAAAATTAGAAACAAGAGACTGAAGTCACCCTAATGATAGGTACCGGGTTATGCCTTTCAACTGTGGATCCATGCCCGTATCTCTATAATTGTGACAATATTTTTCCAAGCAGAGTATCATGTTGTATGTAACACTGAAACTTCCTGGTCTCTCTCCTTCTCTGCTGCATGGTTACCATCTTATTTTTATAAGCATTCCATTCTGGGGCTGGCCCTTCAGCTTTGGCAGAGCGAGGCAGCTTCTGCTTTAAAGCGGCTATTTTGCAACTAGCTGCTGCTTGCTGCATCCCTCTCTTCCAGCCAGCGAGTACCTGCAATGTTTTCCTCTCCAGCTCCTGAGAAAATGGCACATTCCCACAGGTGCTGCCCCTAAAACAGGGAATGTGGTGGGAATCACCAGCAGGCAGAGAATGGCCAGGGCGGGTTCGTTTGGGGTTTCTGGACCTGCTGCAAAATGGTCGGTTTTAAACAAGTTATAAAAAAACTTCTCGATTCACATCCTGCTCATGCTGGTGCTTCTGGTGCTGCACTGGTCAGGCTGGCATCAAAGGAAAGTCTTCACTGCCACCCCAAATCAACGGATGAACACCAGGGGAGCCACAAGCAGCACCACCAGGCACTTCTGAACATTTGCTGACTCAAAAATAGTGGTCAGAAGAGCAATGGCAGCAAACTTTGCTCCGTATTTAAGCAAAGAAACTACTGTATGAATTAATTTTACTTGGGCTGTTCAGTCGAGAGAATCTAGCCCTTTACAAATAACAATTAATATTCTATTTTTTCCTTAAAAGCAAACAAACAAAAAACCCCAAATTAGTGGATTTAGAGCACCCAAAATGCCAAGCAGTGCCTGGAGGGAAGCTCTGCCTGTCCTATCCTGGGCTGCCAGGGCAGGAGGCTTGCTCACACACAAAGCAGCTACCCTGTCCCAGAGGTAGACAGGTTTCCTTCCTATCTTCCTCAGTCTTTTTTTGCTGCAGTTAAGAGTCTCACACACACAAACCCAGGTGAACTGCAACCAAGAGAAAAATTCAACCCTGGTCACAGTCCCTGAGGCACCTCAGCCTCCTGATACACCCAGGAGCCCTGAGGACATTTTTTGGCTGATCCTTACTCCAGATCAGACATCTGCATCAAGGCAGTAAGTACATCATGGGGTTTTAGCAGAAGTTCCTCGCTGCTCTGGCAGGCAGTAATTAGATTACAAGAATTACAGAAATGACAGGCTGCTTGTCTACTCACTGTATGGGCAGCCAGCAACAGCTTGGAGAAGAGTAAAGCACACAGATTAGTAAAGGGATGAGCTCAATGTAAATCCAAATAAAACCAAAATAATATGTATTAACAAATAATGCCTCTGAACCAGCACATTTACTGCTGCCACGCTCACCCTTATCCCTTCCTGCTATCTCACCAAACTACCCATGCAAAACATCCCTGTAAGGGGCCCTCTGGTCATTTGCTTTTCTAGAGCATCTCAGCATCACGCCCTGTGCTGTATTCCTGGTTCACACTGCTATTAGAAAATCCTAAATAGGTAGGAAAATGCTGGGAACCTGCCTCCATAAAGGCTGCAAGCACACGATGGCAGCCGCAGCGACAGCGTGCCAGATGCTGGCATCCAAATGAACATAACAAGCATTCAGCTTTGCTTATAAAATTCCCATATTCAGCACTGCTACAACACACAGCTTTAAAAATTAGAGCAGGGTTTTCCCATATATGGGAAAGCTGACCTGCTGCTGCTTCACCAGCTCCCCGGGCACGAGCAGGAGCAGAGCTGGAGCCGTACAGACCCTGCCTTGGGCTGTGCTCAGCACGGAGTTCAGGTGCTCCCTCAGTGGTCCGGGGTGATGCTGCTTTGCAAGAAGCCTGCAGCCACATTACTTCTGTGCTGGGCTCACTTGCCAGCCTGACCAAACCTGTTACAATAAAACTACTATGCTTTTGCAATCCTCTCACCTAAAGTTGTGTTTGTACACCCAACATTTCCGTGCCCAAAGCAAGGCTGACAATGAGGTCTGAGCATCTGCGTCCTCCTCTGGGTTTGGGCTGTAGTCCCTTTGGAGGTTCCCTGGAGCCCGTCGGGTTTAGGATCTCTGCTCAGGACCCCTGCATCAGGTCAGGGGACCCTGTTGGGCCAAGTTTTAATGATCATGAGTGATCCATGAGACCCTGAGAGTGTTTGTAGGATGAGCACTCCCAGACGTCTCCCTCAGGCTGTGGGAGAGCACTTGAGGAACCACATTGCTGCAGATTTTGTGGCTGTAGAGCCCAGGACAGAGGATAAAGGACCATGCAGGGCGTCCTGAACTGCTGGGGACAGCTGTCAGTGGTTTTTTAGGAATATCCCATTGTTTTGAACATATAGAAAGCACAGAGAAAGTGGTGCCAGTGACCACAGTGGCCACACCAGCAGCCGGGAACGGTCCTTCGTCTGGTAATGCGTGTTGCTTTTAGTCCTTTGGACTCCATCAAACCTCCTCTCTGCTCACAGAATCCTGACCCCGGGTAACTGCATGAGCAGCAGTGTGTATTTATAAACTCTTCACAAAAAAAGCAGGATGAGCAGGGATGGGACTATCCAGCTGCAGCTCTGGTTATGCCAGACAGCTGCTCCATCAAAACTGCTGGGAGAAGCCTCGTTTCCTTGCAGGGGATGCCCTTTGATACTCGGCAGGAGTCTGCTTTGGCAGCTCTGTGCTGCCTGAGGGAGAGATCTTGGAGAGGTGATTTTTTAAGAAACCAGCAGTATGTGATGAATACCTGCCTCTTCTGACTGCAAGGGATTTGCAGAGGGGAAATAAAAAATAAGAAATCCAGGGTAAGCACTATTAATCACTACATAACCATGACTGCTTTTTTTTCCCCCCACGGTCTTTAAAATCAAGCAAATCAATCACACATGACTTTTGAGCTTCCTGACACAAGTTTTATATTCTGCAGGTTTCAGACCTGCCCCAGGGGTGCCCATGTGAAGGAGACCCACCAGCAGGGGTTAAGCTGCAGAGCTAAGCAATAGTAAAGACTTCAACAATTAAAACTGGTGCCTCAGTACAGCAACAGAACCAGCACAGTCTGACAGAAGAAATCAAAATTCTGGGTTGGTCATCTCTTTTGGTTTTATTATTAGGATAGAAGCATCTATTTAGGTAACTGAAAGCATTGCATCACTCTGAGAAATGTTAATTACATCAGTGGTTTTACTGTAAAAAGTTTCTTTTTCCTCTCCAGTTTTCTAAAGCCTTAGAAACATTTCAAAGGGAATCCTTCCCTAATATGCAAACAGCAAGTCAATACTCTGAGGTTTTTTGCCAAGCTCCCTTCTCCCTACATCTCTCACTCAAGAAAACAGGATTAAAAATACCCTCAGATAAATAGAGAGGGACTAGAGCTTAGCAGGTCCGTTACTGCCAAATAGTTATAGATAATCAAAATCATCACTAAACTAGTCACAGACTTCCCCATCTAGTGGGGCCTCCTGATGTTCCTGGGCTCCCCTGGAATAGGAAGCAATTTCAGTGTCTGCTCCTGCTGTCGGACGCAGGAAGGAGAAGTGCAGGAGTTGGGAAAGCGCAGATCTCCTGCGGGCTCTGGCAGAGGCTGCTCCTTCAAGCTGGGAATCTTCTGCTTCGACACACTGTTTGGTGGGTTTTACTATTTGAATTGTGTCAAGATTAAGTTGGGTTCCTGTTCTCTCAAAGACCCTCAGCATGTTCATCGTTTTAATTAACTAACTTTCCCTGGGGGAAAAAAAAAATACTATGGCTCAATAACAAATGTCCTAATTAGTATCTCACTAACTGCATTCCTTCTTTTATTTAGAAATGCTATGCTACAGCTTCTCTGAATATCAGTTTTGCTTGTGTTCATTTTTTAGTATCTAGCAAAACATTAAAAATGTATTTTCATCAGATTTAGGAATTTTAAAGAGCTACAAAACAAATTATTTGGTATTACTTTTTCCCATCATTTAAAATACCTAAATTTCTAATCATGGGTGCTGCCATCCAATTCTCTACTTTTCCTTTAAATTTAGATATTGCAATTGCATGTTTAACACTGTGGTTCTAGTTCACATTTAGGACAAAACTGACTTCTTAGCACTGAGACAGTATAAAGGTACAGAATAATCTTCAAACACATGTAAAGCAGTTTCATGTGTCTCCATGCATTTTAGCATGGAGTTTGTAGTAATGCTGATAAAATTTAGTATACTCACCTGGTAACAATGTAGTGCTATTTACATGAAAAATCAGACCGACTCCAATTAAAAAAACTACATAAAAATTCTGAAAAACGCTAACTCTATCCATTTTATTCACCTGTGTACAAAGGAGGAAGAAATACATTATCCAATAATTTAAATTAACAGATTTTATTTATGCCATCTCAAAATGAATGCATTCAATGTAAGGGGAAGGGAAGGGGGTTCCCAGGAAAAATGCAAGTATCAAAAAGGTTGATTCAACCCTCCTCCTTTATGCCCTTACTGTGATAACATGCAATAGGAAAAGTCTACCAGGAAAAATGGTAACTATCTTCTTTTTAGAGATTTTTGGCTTTGCAGTTCCTATCTTTGTTTTTTTCCTAGCAAATGTAATTATTGTGTTAAGTTCTAGAGAACAGTATTGAATTCCCTACCATGCATCCAAAAAGTCTAGTTCTGTAAAAATCATTCTGAAAAAACAAGGACTGCAAGACCTCAGCTGTGACTTTCCAGAGATATTCTCTTTACACTGTCAAAAAATTACTAATTTTTCACTTGTTCTCAAACCTAATATATTCTCTGTAAAACAAATACAGTTTATCTGACATTTAAATAACCTAAGTTATCCCTTTCAAATAAATGCTACGTTATTAATGCACTCTGCCTTCTGATACTTATATTTTTTAAATTATTATTTTAGAGGGTAGTAAAAATACCTATATGCATTTAAGTACTTCCTGTGTATGTTTGCACTCTATGAACAATACCCTCACCATTGGCAAGAGGGGTTTAAATTTTGTTAGATACAAGTGACAGTCACAGGATTGATTGCAGGCAAATGAAAAAATACAACTGTGGAATTCTGTTATCTAAACCAACATAATCCAGGAGTTAATCTCAGCTAACTGTTATCAATTACCAACGTGAACAGACATCTCACCTGTGTTCTCAAAGCTGGGAAAACATAACAAAATGTCAAAGCAGCGACAAACAGGAGCAAAATAACTCAAAAGGCAATGCTGAAAATTTAACAACTAACAAGTTAGCAGAGCCATATGTACAACTTCAGCAGTTCCACATGCTACAGGTGGGCACATTCCTACTACAGCAGTGAGAAAAGGTTTTCTCTGTTTTTACTTTCACTCCTGTGCCACCACTGCAATTTGGAATTAGGCACATATAATTCAACAATCCACTGACACAATCAAAAACAATAAATGACAAATCAGTGCATCCCTCTTTCTGAGGATCAAAATCTTTTTTACCTACGCAAGGCAGTAAAATAATCCCTTTGTAAAATAACTCCGTCTTGTGTTCACTCATCTTAAACTCCTTCACAAAATTTGCCATCTCAGTTTAATTTATTTGCAGACTCCCAAGGGATTAATTTGAACTACATTTGAGCTTTTTTTTCTCCTAGTTCTGACTTCATAAATTATGGAAGACAGCAATTACTAAGTATGTAAAAAGGTAAGAATTTAAAAATGACAATTCCTGGAAAAAAACACTCTTTAAGTGTTAAATTCCCTAAAGAATAGAAATGGGCAAGATGTATTTCAGACATCTGACTATTAGTCAACTATTGTTAAAGTGATCCAATAATTAAATAGTCAAGAATTATTTATTTTACTTATATAAACTATCCCTCCTTGCTGGGTCTGGAATAAATTAACACATCCACATGTTTCTTTGTTTACTATGCCAAGAAGAATGAGTAATATTTTTTGATAATAATATTTTGATAAGAAAATGAATGTTCAGTTCAGATTCATAACAGGAATTTCTGCATCATTTTTATGTGCTGAATCAAATTTGAAATGATCAAATTAGAAAGATTTGAACAACCTAATTTAAAACCAAAACAGCTTTGCTCAAATACAAAAAGGGTTTTTTTAGATACTCTATCAAATGAAAGCATAGTTTTGCTTTCAAAAATATACTGGTTAAAGGATTTAGACAGGCTTCATGTGAAATATATTTAAACATCAAAACTAATCTAAAATGATCTAGAGAAACAAGCTGTGGAATGTCCAATCCTTAAAAAAAAAAAAAAAGTAATTAAATGCTCAGGGCTTAGCTTGCTAAATACAATTAAGGACATTCTCCTCCTTTCTCACTTTGCCAGATAAACGCCCTCCCCTTCACCTCCAGGGCTGGCACCACCTTGGAGGCCAGGATCAGACCTGGAAAAACATCAACCTGCGCTTGAGAACCAGTGACTTCCAGATGCACCAGTAACGTCTCGATACAGAAACTCGCGTAATCTCATTTATCACGTCTGGTTTCCGTGTTTATGAGCTGAGGAGCACAGAGACACAGAGTCCCACGGGCAGGGCAGGTTGTTGTGCACAGGGGCTGTGCTGGTGCAGCCCTGCCAGGGCATCTCCTCCATCCTGCTACCAGAGAGAAGGTGTAAGGAATGCACCCCTGAAACAGCCAGCCCCTTCAGCCTGGGCGATAAAGAGCCAGGTGGAGAGTTTCAGCTGCTTGGTTGGAATAGAAAAAAAAAAAATCTGATTAAAAACATAATTGCCTCTGAACTGCAGGGCCTCCAGTTTGTCCCTGTCCTGTGGTGGGGCAGCTTCAGGAACCAGGTCTGCCTGTCTGTCACAACAATTGTTTCTGCCTCAGTTACCTGGTCCAGCCAAAACAGCCACATTTATGGCCAGAACTGCAAAAAGATCTCTAAGGAGATTTCTACCAGCCCACCCCGGCAGCCTCTGCTCCTCCCTGACCCCCTCCCATCCTCAAGCCCTCAACACCTCCAGCCCCACCAGAGAAGGAACCAGCCAACCTTTTGCTCCACAGAACAAGCTCCCCAAGGTCTCTCCATCCTTTCCTGTCGCCCATTTGCTGTTCCTTTCCTTTGCCACCCTGCCGGCCCCTGGAGAAAATCCCACACCCTGTGATGTGTGGGGAGCTCCCCGAGACATCCCCCCACCCGGGCACCGGCTCTGCTCAGGCGAGGGGTTTGCTTCTGACAGGGCCGGGGTCCAGGGCAGGGCGACAAGACTGAAGTCTGCACTCCTAGAAGTGACAAGGTCTTAAAAACCAAAGCAAAAACACCACCAGAAAAAAAAAAAAAAAACACAAAAAGAAAAACAAAAAGGGACTCCCCCCCCAAAAAGGTGAAAAGGAAAGAAAAAAGTGAGAAACAACCCCAAACACCTTCTAAAGTGTGAGCGCCAGGATCAGACGAGAGACTCAGCAAAAGAGGAATTTGTTCCCCCCTTTCTCTGGCGCAAAGTTTCAGCAAACAAAATAACACACACACAAAAAAAAATCCGTAAAAACGCCAAAAAAAAAAAGTCCCCAAAGCTCGTCCTCTGCAGAGTGCAGGGTCTGCTTCAATGTTTTCAATCTGCCGAGGGGGTTTGTTTTGGGGTTCCTGGCTGGAGCACAACGGGGCGCGGGCGGGTCGGGAGGGAGAAGTTCCCAGGAGGGTTTTCAGGAGTTGCTGCACGTTTATTTCACCAGACGCTATTTTTAACCCCGCTGTTACTATTTTTACCCGTGTCAGTGTTTTCCATTCGCTGAACTCTGTCCCCGATGCCGGCAGGGCTCCGCTCCCCCCCAGCCCGCCCCGGGTTCCCCCGCCGCGGCCCCGCTGCCGCCGCTCCCCCCTCCAGCGCTCCCATCGCATTCCAGGCTGCGCTTTTGGATCTCTTCAAACAGCACCAGCTACCCCCGCTCCATACAGAGATACAGATCTATACGTCTTAGTCTATAGGAGCTGCACGCAGTGCAAAGTCCACGGGCAAAGCTCCTGCTCTAACTTCATTCCTCTCCAAACACATTCCTGCCAGCGGGGAGGGGAAGGAAAAAAAAAAAAAGGAGGAAAAAAGAAAAAAAAAAAGAAAAAAGAAAAAGCAAACAAACGCCACTGTTGCTAAGTTTTGCACTTTATACCCTTTTATATTTACAATCCTCTCCCGGCTAAAAATAGCAACACATGATCCATTTATAACTGGCCGGACATGCCCCGCAGCCGCCGGCGGGGCCCTGGCTGATGAAAGGAGCTCTCTGCGTTCCTTCTACCTGAGCTCATCTCCCGCTTAAAGGGCTCAGACAGCCCTGCTTCCACAAAGCACACATTGAAATGACTGCTGCTTCCAGGGGAGAGCGGGATGAGTGACGGGAAAAAAAACATGAACAAGAAAAAAAAGCACAGTAAGCCATGCAGGCTGCCCCGTGCCCTCCATGCCCTCCTGACTAATGTACCATGAGGAGGCAGCAGGGAAAGCAGAGGTGGTCGGCGCTGGCAGCAGCCCCAGTGCAGGGCAGGACCTCACCAGGGGCTCCAGGGGCAGCTCCAGCTTGGCTCCATGTGGGATCAACAAATTAACTCACGCTAGAGGAGAGCTGGGAGTGACTGCAGACCCCCGACCCAGGGGCAGGTCTGATGGTTGCTCTAGAAATTACCTCAGAGTTGGAAATTACTCTAGACACGTCTTTAGAGGTGGCACCAGAAATTATGCTGGAAATAGGTCCTGGATTGACTCCAGACAGCTCCAGGTGTGCGTGTTGAGAGGGTCTGGAGGGCAATGCTGGAGTCAGCTCTAGAAGTTGGTCTAGAAGTGGCGCCACAGCTTGCAAAGGCATAACCTCAGAGTGTTATCTGCAACAACTATTTATCCAGGAGATTGTAACAATGTGGGATTTATTCCTTCACTGTGGATAGTACCTTCTGAATTTGGTGTCCAAAACTTCCACTGGCACATGTGCAGGACTCACAAACTCCACATGCAGCAGAAGGAGCTGTGTGACTAAACTGAGTCCCAAGGGTACAGCCCAGCACCCAGCTCAGTGGAAGCCACTCCTCCCCACTTAGAAGATCCAGGTGCCACATTAATGCCACCTCCCATCTCATATCAACATGCTTGTGTGTTTTAAAATTTCCTCTCTTGGAATCACAGGCTTCTGCATTTTCTTCTCGTTGCCGAAACAAAGAATCCCAGTTCAGAAGGAGGATGACAACTCACACATCCCCAAGCAACAGCAACACCCCCACACAACAGTATTTTAGTGCAATTTATCACAAATGTGCAAATCCCAGCCACTTAAAAATAAGGGGTCAAACCCTCCAAGAGTTATGAGACTTTAAAAGAAAATACACCTTCCAGTTATGAGTCTTTTGGGTACACTTGAAACATTTCTCAGAACTCTTAAAAGCTAGAAAATGTGGTTTGTTTGGACTGACAGCAGAAGTTCAGTGCCAGTGCTCCATGGATTGTAGCTGAGGGAAAAAAAGCAATAACCATGGTGGGACCGAGAGAAAAAAAATTATTGTAACAGTTGGCAACATCATTACCTACATTTATTCCTCCTAATAGCCCCATTTCAGTTGCTTTTCTGATACTCTTCTTGATTTTTGGCTTTTTAGTGGGAAGTCACGTCACCTCATGTCGTGCCTGTACAGGAGTTTTCAGGCTGTATTTTCCCTTCTCAGCTCGACCACGTATGCACTCACACTGCTCTGTTTATACAGGAACAAAAACTGTCTATGTGTACTATTGCCTTTCCAAAATTTTACATATCACCAAACCAGACGTGCAGCAGGCTGGTCAGACTTCTTGGAGATGCGCTCCTTGTATGCATTATATTTTTTTCATTATAATCCACAGATTTCTACCCATTTCCATTAGCTTTTAGATGCCTGCTACAGGCAGAGGTTCAGACTAACCACCAACCATGATGTGACATTAGTAATCAAGTGCCATTTGCAGGCTGCTTCCAGAAGCAAAAAAGCCTAGAAGCAAAAAGCACTGAAAATCATGATCCTGAAAGTCATTAATAGGAGAATGCAGCAGTGGGTCTGCAAATGCCTTTCCGGGAGCAGATGCTTTAAGCAGGGAAATGGAAATTTTGCTGCCACATTGCTATCAGTGTTGTAACTGCCTCTGTGTTTGCAAGAAATCCAGATTATCCTCCCTTTCAGCTGGCATCATTCAGAGACACTGCAAGGTGTGAGCATCCCTGGACAAACCTGCCATGAGAAACCTGTCCTGCTGCGGCTGCTCTTTTTCTGAGCAAAAGAGAGAGAATCAAAACCCCAGATCCAAACCCCCAAGGACTGGGGGTACTTTCTAACCAGGCAGAGAGTGGAAATCTCTCCAAAAAACCTGGATTTGCCATGGAAGCACCACGCCCTGGGTTTCAGAAGCAGACACAAGACAGAGACAAAAAAGTACAACTTCACCCAAGCTATGAATAAATGCCTGTGCAGTAACATTACATAAATCAATATTATTATGATTATTGTTAAGGCAAGTATAGCTCAATTAACTCTTTTTTCCCCAAATAATAACCCATTGCAGATGTCAAAACTGTAGCCACATGATAGTGGCAGCTGTACCCTGAGCTGGGCAGGCACAGCCTCAGCTCCTCTGGGTGGGCTGCCCAGTCACACCCTGCTTGGGAGAGGCTTCTCCTGTGCACTGAGTCCTTAACTCTGCTCCTTCACTTCCCTGACTTCTTCCCATTGTCACCCTCTTCCTTTCTTAATTTGAAACCCACTTTCAGTCCTTGCAGCTTTGGCCCCCTCTTCTGTTAGCAAAAACAAACTCCCTGGTCATATTCCCCTTGAAGCTTTGCCAAGTAATGCCACTGATTTTTTTCTTCTTTTTCCCCTCCCATTCTGTTTTTGGGGTTCCCCCCTCCCCCCTCCTTTTTGGAGGGTGATAGTAGAGCAGGTGTAAAGAGAATGCAGGAATAACTTGCATTGTCTCTGCAACACTGTAATGCCGAGTGTGATGTCTTTTTGGTGTCCTCTGCAGATATTCAGCTCCAGCCTGGCAGAAGTCAAGGGAGGAGGAAAACTGAGCATGTGTCTCTTGTGAAAACACACTCCAGTTCCCAGTGACATGCATCCAACCTGGAAGATGTTCTTGGAGACCTTTTCTGCCCTGAAACATTTCCACACTTCTGGCAAAGCACCTGACTTGGGAGTGTCCCTTTCTGCTTCCAGATGTCACATTCCAGCATTCCCTAATAATGTGTGATTGGACATCTCACCTTCAGAAAAAGACTAGAAATCCAACATCTCCAGCTGTGCTCATGTAGGATTATGAGGCAGGATTAGGGATTCATAAGAAACCAAGACCACACTGGTGCATTTACTGCATCCCAGAACTGAAGTGGCAGGAGGACATCCAGGGAGAACAATCCCAGAGCTGAGCAGGGTACAGAGACAGGCAGGACAGTACCCTTTGGAACAAACTGGGTGTGATAACAGCAAAAACCTGGCTTTGTATGAGCTCTTATTTACTCTGGGATAATTCCTTCTGGAATGGAGTCATCTTGCTCCTTAAATGTATTAGAATGTAATAAAACAGAAATAAAGTTGTATATGTAGCTTAAGTCCTCTACACTGAAAAAATCAATTATCCTGGTGAAAAGCACAGCTAAGAGACAACAACTTCCCCAAGAGCTCACCTTCTTTTGTGCCTGCTTACAGACATCTAACACAGAATATTTCACACATTGCCCTTGTGTTTTGGTCCATAACACCTAAGGAACCTGCTGGATGTCTCACCTGGAGAGGGCTTTAGTAATTAGGAGCATCTTCCTCCAGCCTGTACCAGGGAGCACTAAGGCAGCTGTCACTGGGATTGAATCCCAGCTCTCCACAGCACTGCTCCAGAGTGGTAACACTTCCAGCAAAAGAAAAGCAATCCTTTTTCCTTTGTGTAAATCAAAACCAGCCCGAGGTCACCTAAGGGAGGAGTTGTGTGAAACTCCACATGCACAGCAGAGAGCAGCACTTGGGCCAAAGGCTTTAGAACTTCCTTGTTTAAGTGGCCTAAAAAAAAGCCCTGGGCTACTGAATCTCCATATGGCCACTGACCTTTAAATTTGGTTTGTTAAAGATGTGTCACTATTCTGTTTCTCTCATAATTCAAACAATTGAATGATTTCTAAATTCTCTTCCCCCTGACCTCTTACTTTCTTCCTGTTTTATTCTAGAAATACTCATTCAAGACTCAAATATAAAGAGTGGGTATGGCCCAAATGTTGCAATTCCTCATTCCACAGATAGCTATCACTATTGCAATTGCTATTCCCCCTGGATCCAAAGAAACCCACACAAAAGGACACTACAGAACACACATTTGAATAGCATATGCAAGGAATATTACATAAAGACTTTGAAGTATCTTTACAAAAATACTCAAGAATTAGGAGGAGAGGGCATTATTTTTACACAGGGAGTGTTGTAAGTGATGCATTCTGCTCTCAGCAATGCCCCAAATGTTCATTTTGTGGATACAGGTAATTATGAGGTGCTATGATTGCATTAACCCCATGGAATCATTCCCTTGGGCTGAATTTTTCTTCTCCAGACACAGCGGTATCACTCGGCAGTTCTGCTTTTGAACAAAGATGACTTGACCTACTTTGATTATTACGTGCTGGGAGACAAGAGGTGGAGAGCATAATGTAAGGGAATTCTGGAAAAGGGAGGAAATCACACAGACAGCTCTGACAGACAGCTCAAAGAGATGCTGCAATTCTGGAAGCCACTGTGGCTTTATTGCTCAGAAGTTGAAGAGTGAGTGCAACCAGGGCTCCCTCCAGCAGCTGCCTCGAGGAGAGCTGGAATTCTGCTGGCAAAACCACAGTCCAGCGAGTCCAGGGGCTACGGGGTCCTTGCACAACTCTAATGACACTGGTGTGTTTAGGATGTGTAACACCTCTAACAGAGCACAGTTGTTTTGTTCTGCCACAGTGATGTCCATACAGTTTATGCCATTACAAATAGTGGTGCTGTTTAAAGTCCACAGCCCACCAGACACACGGCTATCTCAGCACCAAGTGAGAGTGGATACTATGCCTAAATCCAGACAAATCCTAAGTTAAGGTACTGAATCACACCACAGAAGATTCTGCTCCATTATCTCAGCAGCCTAAACTAAAAATAAAGGCAGGCACTGGGCTCTGCTGGCACCAAGCATCCCAAAGTACAGATCAGAATCCTGCAGGACCTGGCCCATGGCTGACCTGTCTGAAGAAAGCTCCTGTGCTCAGCTCTCCTTCTACCATCACTTCCAACCAAACTGGTCCCGAGAACATCTTTCTTACCTCAGAGCAATTGAAAAAGAAACTCCCAAACCAGCACACTTCTCTTCACGCTGGTATTAATTTAAATAGTCTCACAGATTTGTGTGAGAACTCAAAATTACACCAGAATAACTTACATGCTCTTACTGGGCTAAACATGCTAAAGAATCAAGCCCAGCACACAAACCCCAGTGGGACGGTGAAGGGTCGCAGCACTTGAGGGCGCTGCTGCAGTAAATTTAACTCACCCTAAAAACCTCTACTTTGCTTTATTATGAATTCAAGTCTTCTCTTAAAATATCAACGCCCCATGTTGACACTGACTTACACTATTGCTGTTACACAGTGGCCTTGTTTTGGTAAACAGTGAGCAGAAGTTAGTCCTAACATTAAACATCCAAGGTTAGCACCTAGTTATCTCTTCAAATATTTGCACAAAGTGATAAAGTGGAAGGACAGCAAGAAAACAGCTTCATCCAGAATTCATTTTTTTTCAGTATAATTTCCTTGCTCTAGGTGAAATTAAAAACTGTGAGAAAAGTTCATGGAACTAAACAAAACCACAATAAATCGGAGGTGAAGATGTAAGCACCTATTTCTCTCAGAAGGGATACACAAGCTGCTGTGGTCCTTTATGGGCAGGTTGGTGAGGCTGTTTTGCATTGTTTACCCTGGTCTTTAATAGCATCCTCCCTGCAAAAGCTTCTGGGCCCTCACAAATAAGCCCACATTCCACGTGCTCCACTGCATCCCTCCCACCCTTCTTCTTGCAGGAGTGAGGTCCTGCAGGATGCAGATGTGCAGCTTGGGATGCTCAGTGCCAGGTCCAAGACCCACCCATGTTGGTGCCTGTTTTCTTCAGATTCTACCCCAAGCACACATCTACCTCCAGTGGTGGGTCATGGGCAGTGTGTTCTCTGTGAGTTATGGTAATGTTTCAGCTTTTTCTGAACTCTGGTAACCAGCCCCTCAATTTTTTTGTGCTCCACTGTCAAACAGGTTGGAGTAAAAACGGTATTTTAAGTGAAATTACAACTTATCAGCCTGAGAAAAGTGTTTAGTTCTGCCAATGCAACGTTGAATTTGATAACAGCCTTTTTTTACTATAGGACTTCCTCAGTTTTGAGTGGTATGCTCAACATTTTTCATTGCAGTAGTTACACAGTTTTCTCAAAAAAAAAAATTGGGGATGAACTGAGAATTTTACATTTAACTTTGATTAATACTGGCTGTTTAACAGAGAAAGAGTAAAGGCAAACAGTGAAGGCTGAAAAGAACTTTTGCGTTTTTTAATATTTCTGCAGCACTATATTTCCCCATCATTTAATTCAACAGTTGTCTGTGTCCTTAAGAGTTTAATATTTTAAAATATCCTTGACAGTTTCAGAAAAAGCCTAACTTCAAATCTGAGAAAGCAGAAATATGGTAAAGCAGGTGTGCTAGACAAAACATCCAAGAGCATATGGACTGTTCTGCCAAAGGTTAGGGACAACTACAGTATCAGTCTTATAAAAATACGTTCATGTAAGAAGTACTGCTTATAAGTGAAAAACCAACTCCAAGTGTAAAAAGGCAGGGACAAAGTTAATAAAGGGAAAACAATCGAAGAAAGATGCCCTAAAATTCACATTTGTCAAGAAAATATAAGGAAACAAAGAATAGAGCACCAAGTAGCTCAGTACTTTATCTGCAAATGAATGAATCCTTTCTCCCATTCTGTGATAATTATGCTTTAAAAATTAAGTAATAACGAACAGTCCAACTTTAACAGCTCTTCTAGTTGTGACATGACATTGATCTCCGTGTTTATAGCTGGAAATCAGAGCAGCACGTTTTACCCTTCAGTTCTGGCTCGGTGAAGCCCTCGAGATGGCTCACCAGGACTTGAGAGGGCAGCAGAGCCACAGCCAGGCTGCTCCTGGGATCACTTACCCACCAAGGGCTCTCCCTTTGGCAGGGCTGGAGATCTTGCCATCTCATATCTTTTCCTACTGAACCAGCACAGCTGGAATCTTCTGTTAACAGCCAGCAGAGTAATTTGCTGAGCTGCAGCTTTAGCGTTTTACCAAGACACACGAAAGCCTCATACATCTGCAAAGTTCAGACCTTCCAGGAACCATTCCAATAAGATGCTTCGTGTTTCCTGCTCCATGCAAAAATAGAAAAAAATAACCTCATCTATAATTGACCTTGACAGATATTGAGAACATTTGGCATCTACTAAAACCCCTTTAAGATTAAACCCTCTGAGCTATAAAAAGAAATGTAAATCTGAACTTTACACCACATTTAGTTCACTGGAAACACTACCATGGTAGGTTCAGTCAGTTATTTTAAGATAACTTTTCAATGGAAAATATGTCCAGAACTAAATTTTTAAATATTTATTGGACAAGTAGGACCCTTCTGTTTCATTCTACACATCTGCTTTTTGCAGGCAAGCTATTAAAATTAGCTTACAGAGATCTGCATAACATTGCCATTGTTCATCTGTTTGGTCCAAAGATACACACAGGAGGGATGGAGAAATACAAAAGTCCACTTAATTAACTTCTCTACTGAGAATTATTCCTACTTGTAACTTAGAAGATCATTAGAACCTCAATCTGACCACATCTAGGAAGCAGAGACAAAGCCAGGAACTACCAACAGTGAGCAGCTCTGTCTTGGTTGACATAAGTGCTTCTGTCACCAGAGCCACAACCCACTGAAGTGTCAACAAACAAATCCTTAATCAAAGGAGAGGCGGAGAAAATACACTGGTGGTTTTAGAGGTCCAAGGACACCACTCCCACTTGAGAAATATAAAGGTCCAGCTTGGAAACAGGGCCAGCCAGCACTGGCTCTCCCTTACTAATTAAAACCAGCATTAGGCTGTCCCTTGAGCTAAGCCAAGGAGAAGCCCTCTTCCCCCAAACATTGCCCTCACTGCTGTGATCAGCTCCTGAGTGTGAGGGGCCCTCCCAGAACTCGCTGTGCAGAGAAACTTTGTTTTCCATCTGGGTCAGATGTGACATAATCCCTTCCTGGAGGGAATTTTGGGAAGCGCTGGAAAACTGCTGCTCCCCAAGTGACAGAAGCAAGGTTTTCCCTGTGCACAGTAGGATGCATGTAGAGAATAAATCTAAAAATTAAATAAAAATCTCTTCTAAAAATGCAGCACGGACAAATTCCTAACGGCCAAGGCACACACTCTTCTCGTGACATCTTCCTGGGACAGGTCCACTCAACCAAACCCTCCCCACAGATGCAAGAAATTCATGCCCTCCCAGCCCTGTTCCCATGGGGAGTTGGCAGGGATCTCTCCCACCCTGCAGGCACAGCTTTAGCTCTTCAGCTACACAAAAATCCCACTTTCTCTCCTCAAACACAATAGCTCCAACAGCATCTCAGTGGAAGGATGAGCCACTTCTGTGCTCCAACACAAAACATGCTCGACCCCGACTGCACAAACACAAAGGGCTGTTCTTGCTCACAATCAGGGCTTGCCCAGTGCCTTTTTCTGTCCCCACTCTGGAGCTGGAGCACGTTCCCCTGCACTGGCTATTCAGGGAATGTAGTGTGTGAACCACGACTGGGATGCTCCAGGGTAAGGCTTGGGGGTGGTTCAGGGCCTTTCACTTTGTAAAACTGTGGAAAAAAAAAATTAGGGGGAAAAAAATTGTGGGGAAAAAAATGAAAAAATGTGGAAAAAAATTGTGGAAAAAAAAAACTGGGGGAAAACTGTGGAAAAAAATGTGGAAAAATGTGAAAAATGTGGAAAAACAATTGGGGGGAAAATGTGGGAAAAAATTGGTGGGGAAACAAGTGGAGGGAAAAAAATTGAGGAAAAAATGTGGAGAAAAAAATGTGGAAAAAAATTGGTGAACAAAAATTGTGAAAAAAATCATGGGAAAAAAATCGTGAGAAAAAAATTGGGAAAAGAAAAATGGAATGGTCCTTCTGGTTTTTGCATAAAAAAAAAAAAAATCCTGCTTAGCAGAAGGAATGTTTGAGTATGTTGATGGCTCAGGACAGATGTGCCAGGATGGACAATGAGCTACAAGAATATAGGACTGAACTGCTAACTCTCCATCTCAAAAGCAATTACAGTTCCCATAGTCTTAAAAGACTTAGAAACAGCACAGTTTAATAGTTAGCTATTGGCCATGCTAATGGTACAAGGTGAATAACCATCAAAAATCTCAGAATTTCTCTGGAATAAAGTCAATTCAACTATTTAGAAACTGATAGTCTGAAAACTACCTGTGATCCTAAGGCCTGTAACATATCCTCTTGGATTTTTCATGACTTCCCGAGTTTTCCACATTTGTCTGTGACAAAGAAGACCTCAAGCAAATGCTCCTGAGAGTCCACTCATCCTGCCAGAGCAGCCACCACCGAGGATTCTGTGCTAATCCACATCACAGTTTGTTTGCTTGCTCTACACCCCTTCAAGGAAGTTTCAAGTGAGTAAAAGATACTTTTTGGACTTAGAAGCAAGTTGGCCAAAATAAAATTGCCTTCTCAAAGGATTATTTTAAAATGACAGAAATTTACCCAGTCTGAGGTGAAGCTTTATGAGCATCTCTGGAGGCAGAGAACTGGCTTTCTGCTCCTGATGCAAAGAAATAGTCCAGTTGTTTCAAGATATATTTGCCATAGCTTAACCCTTACATTAATACAGAAGCCTGCATGAAAAATCTCTTCTTGGAGAAAAATATACCAGCAAATATTCATATTTTCTGATTCTAAAGGACACAACTACAACATGCAAACACAACACTCGAACAAACTTGCTTTGACTGTACAAATAACTTTTAAAAAAAATTGTTTCTGGAAGCCCAGCAAAAGTTGTGCTTGAAATCTCTCAGTGGAATTACATTTTCGTTCAAGCAACACCACATAGTTTGGAAGCCACAGAAAATATCTATTAAGACAGTTGCTAATTTAAAGAAAAAATGACCCCATCTGGAACAGTGTCTGCAGTGCTGTTCATTGCACCACAAGAAAAATATTATTGTACTGCAGCGTGTGAAGCCTTGTAACAAAGATGACGACAGGTCAAAAGAATCTGACTTAGAAAGAAAAGTTGAGGTTAAGGTCTTGCTTTTACTGTAAAAAATTAAGTCCAAGAGGAAGTTTAACATGAAGGAAGGGGTGGAAAAATAGATGAACTGAAGTGACAGCTAACAGTTTTTTTCCCCTGTGAACAATAAAGGCTTCCAGCTCCAGGAGGATGTCTTCCAATAATGCAAATTGAGATAAGTAAATTAAGAGACCTTAGGAAGCATTATTTTGAACATATAGAAACATAAGCATTGCAAGAGCATTATAGAGCAGATTGCTTAAGTAAGAGATGCCAAAGAGAAACCAGGGGAATTACATCCCTGAGATGGAAACTTCAGTGCCTTAAACAACAGAGAGGATGAGTCAGGTATTTATTGACAACAGCTCAAGGTCAGGGTGAGTAAGGGGGTACCAAAACTACCTGATGGGAAATGTGTCACAGGAGGGTTTGCACTGGGGAGTGCCTGTGCAGCAGCATCGAGTCTGAGCAAATTCCTCCTCAACTGCAGCATCATTAGCCATAGGAATCTATCAACAGCTCATCCTCTGAAGAAACCACAAACAAACAGTGCCCATGCTCAAGCAATAGCAGCAGGGCAGTGCCATGGTGCAGAGATGTCCTGAGTTGCCCAAGGAGGTGTCCCCAGCTTCCCCCACTGCCCTCTGGACCCTGGCTGACACTGTCTGATGTCAGTGATTGCCATTTCCCCAATTTGCATTCCAATCTCACATAAAATTAGTCCAGCAGTATTCCTAAGAAAGATGTTATCTGTGCTGGGGGAGGTCAACGGGAAATCAAGATAGTAAGAATTCCAGTACCATGCCAGGTCCATTGTTGAGTAATCCAGTTTTCAGCCGAATTAAATAGCACAGAGTTATACAGGACTACAAACATCTGTTTTCAAGAGGTGTCCAGATCATTAGCAGCTAATTCTACATCTCTCTTACATTCCCTGCCATATGCTGGGGGATAATCTCAGCAAGCAACAGGGATTTTCATCTCAAATCCTAACAAATCTGCTCTACAAGGCTTCATGGTTTTTCTTATGTCACTTATTAGATTATACCTCTCAGCTGCTCCTCTCTGCTCTTTCCATGCTTTTTGACTTTTCTGTCACAGCACCCAACAGTTCCTGAAACCTGCCTGGTAACAACTGACCATTTCTGCAGGAGGTCTAAGGCAGGACAGTCACACACACTTGATAAGGCTCTTAAAGCTTTTGTCCATCTTTGGTGGGATCAGCCTTCTGCTCTCATCCATCCTCCTGGCTAGAGAGATGTGTCTGTGCATGTAGCAAACAGCATATAAAAGACAAAAGAGCAGACCTGGCTTTATGAGGAACTTCATTAACTGAACATCAGAGATCTTTTGGGCACTTTGTTTGGCAAACTCAAAGTGCCTACACCGAAAGCTGGGATGGCACTTCTGTGGCCATAACAAACATATATATATATTAACAGAATTTTATCTTTGACATCAAATAACAACAACACAATTGGAGGTGACTGCACTACTGACAGAAGATAAGAGATGGGCTGCTCAGGAGCCTGAGCTAACTCCTCTCTTCAGGACATCAGCAGATATATCATGAATATCTCCCGTTTCCCAACCTGGTGGCATCCCTTCTCTGCAAAGGGGGATACAAAATCCCACTCCAGCTTTGTTCCCTAGTGAGGAGTTAGCTGTGCTGGGCTTCCTGACAGACCTAGCAGTTGCTTCATTCCCAGGGGCACCTCCTGAATGCCAGCTGGGAAGAAGAGCAGCTGTCAGCAAGAGCTTCCACCCTACACATCCCATCCTCCAGATGAATGATGGCAGTGGATTTGAAACAATCTTGAATGAACTGTAGCAGACCAACCTCAGGGTGGTGAGGATTTGGTGGTCCTGCCTCCTGCCAGCCCTCAAGGCAGCGATGAGAAGTTCCTGAAATCCCATAGTTTCCCCCAAAGCCACGAGTGCTGCTGCTGCTGGCGAGGAGGGACGTGCAGATGGGATATTTTTATCTCCTCTTCATTCCCATCCCTGCCAATCCAAAACAAACTTGAACTAGTTAGAGGTGGGAAAGATGGTTCATGATGAGAAAAGGATTCCCTGGCTCGATTTGTGTGTCACCACTGGATACATGGATATGTGCCACTGCGGTGGCACAGCTGCACCAGTCCTGGTTTCCCAGCTTTCAGTAACCTTCCCAGACTAAAATAGCAAACCTACTGCTTGATTTTTAGCAGCTGAAGAGCTGAAGTAAACCATTTAAGTATTATGTAAAATGATCTTTTTCTAAGTATATGTTTATTGTGCACAGAATAAGTGGATTTAATTACAAACAACTGGAAGTTTTTAACAGGCTGGATTGCCCCCTACTCCCCTTCTAAAAACTAAGGTTTGGCAGCAGCTTTTGGGTTTCATTGCAAGTCTTCTAAGTATTTCCTTGGAAAGACTTTACACTTGGTCCCAGGCAAGGAGTCAAAATCAACATTTAAAAAGCATGCCCTGCATAATTTCCAGGATTCAGCAGCATTAAGGTATACTTATGGAGGCCAGGAGGAGAACCGCTTTTTGTGCTTTTTGACTTGGTGCATAAAGCTGGTCTTGAGACAAGGAAGTTTATATTCCAAATAATATTTTTAACTACATGCGGTCAAATACATAACTTATCAGGCCTTTCCTCATCCCCCTCCCAAAATAAGCCTGAATGGTAAATATCTTTGCAGTATTTAGACTCTTGCTTAGACCTCTACTAGAACCACCAGGCTCTCAAACCTAATAGAGAATAATTTGATGGCAAAGCTTCAAATAACATTTTCTTAAACTCCTTTGTACTGTAAAACTCCAATTTGGGCCTGACAGGGGTACTCAGGCTACACTGGCTGGTTCTGCACTGGAGTGGGTCACACACAGCGTCACGGTGTGTCCTCATGCCTTGCCCAAGGGACGGAGTGCTGTCCCCTTGCTGGTGCGATGGCAGCACACAGGGGACTCAGTGGCTCCAGGGTGACAGTGGACACTGCCCTTGCTCCCATGAATAATCCCACTGGAATTGCCAGCACTGCTGTGGAATCAGCCAGACCAAAACTGGTTTGGTCCAAAGGCCAAGAATGAAATTTCACCCATTTCATCTATTTGCAAATTCCCTTCTGACCATCCAATAGCAGCACACATGGCACTTTTGGATACAAGGATATGTACATGTTTAAGGACCACACACTCAAATTTTATGTTGATTTTTGCTTTGGTGAAAAACAGACAAGAAAGACCATTTTCCGTGTGAATATTTGAAGTGCTGTTAAAAACAAATACACGTTCTTCTGAAATATGTGCATGTGAAGCCCTGCATCACTCGCCACCTAAAACCACAAAATGCTACAGACAAGACTGAACTTCACAGAAGCTGAGAGAAATGAGAGCACAGGTAGTGCTAAGGAATCAGGCTTAGAGGAGAAAATACCTTTTATCTTTCACAGTCTAAAAGGAATTTGTTCCATGTTTTTCATCAGCAGAGAAAAATCGGCTCTATCAAATTGTGAATTTCCAGTGTGGAGGTAAGGCAGGGAAATCATCAAAAAACTGTTTCATGAGGTATTTTTCTTCCAAGCAGACAGTTTTAACTGGTATTTACAAAAAACAAAATCTGAATGCAGATTTTCAGCTCACAATACTGTGCCCTTCTCCTCAGTATCTCCATTCCCTCCCCTTGTGAAGTCCCAGTCCCACAAATCCCTCCGTGCTCCTCCCGGCTAACAAGCGATCCTGAGATTTCAACATGAAAAACAACCAGGAAAAATGCAAACCCAAACAGATACAGCCCACAAAGTAAAAAGTGTGTTGGGGGGGTGGGGTAGGGAAGAGGAAGAGGTTGTGGTGTAAAGTGTCACGATGAGGGTGTCACAGAGAAAGAGAAGTGCTTTTTCTCATTTCCGCAGCATCTCCCCATCAGAGCTGCTGACCAAGCACAGCCCCACACACTGAGCACCCCGGGGAGCAGAGCTGCTCTCTGGGCACCCACAGCCTGTGACAGTGTGGGGACAGACGAGCTGCTGGTTTCCACCACGGGCTCTCTGTGCTGTGGCCACAGGGACTCAGATGTGTTTGTCACCTCCACAGCTCACGAACTCTGATAAAGCAAGCAACGGTTCTGCACAGTTGTTCATGGCCCACTCAAACTGCCATAAGCAAAACTAAGGAGTCAGAAAGGAATAGAGCAGTGCTTTGATGCCTGAAACCCCTCTCCAACAGCACAAGGCAAGATGAGAAGCTCAGAGTAACAGTAAGAATGTCTTCCTTGGACATGTGGACTTGGATTCTGAAAATTGTGCTGAATGCACTGACAGCCCAGTGCCAAGCTCAGCCTCCCGGGATGGACATGTGCTAGCAGGTTGGAGGCACCAGGTTTGGTTGGTTGATGTGTTGTCTATGGTTTCTATATGTAAATCTCCCCTTGCAAGAATATTTAACTGTGCTTAGGATGAAGAAAAGGAGGAGGAATAGTCCTTCAATGGGAGTACACTCCCTACAACTCCTCCTCCAACTTGTCATCAGAAATTAACTGGGTTTCCCATGAATTTCAACACTTCTTCCCTCTTCCAACACACTACAGCAAAGACTGGAGAAGTGGCTAAACAGAGCAAAACTGTAGATTTATTTATTGTTAGGAACTGCCCCATCCTCCTCAGCATCCCCTGACTTCACTTGGCAAAATAAATAGCAACTTTCTGACATCTGTCTAAAACCTACTGGCTCCCCTCATTCCTCAATGCAGAGAATATTCATCAACTTTTTTGTCCTTGTAGTGACATACAGACCTTACAAAATGCTGCCCAGACACAGATACTGAGGGTTTTCTTTGAAGAGGGAACACATTTGAGGAAGTAAAGAAAACTCTGGCCGAGCTATTTATAAAGCTTACATGGCTTGGTTCTCAAATGCTTCACTGACCAGGGGAACAATAAGAACAAGTCATGGAGTTCAACTTCTCAAGACACACTTCTCAAGTCTCAATATCTAAACCATCATGGATTTATATGCCTGGCAACTGGGCTTTTTCGTGGGAAGTATCTGAGTTGTGCTCACATCAGGGAATTTCCAGGCTTTTTTCTTGACATTTTAAAATTACAGCAATTAGAAGGAAATTCAATGAAATCATGCCTATTTGTGAATAAGGTCACTCCCAAATTTAAGGGAGCCAGGGAAGAACTGCACATAATTAACTGTGCTCTTCAAGGCTTTTCCTCTAGGGAAGCCCTTGCACAGGAGACAGTTCAATTTAAGATGTCCCAGTGGAGAATGGAGCCAACAGTTGCACAGAAGCAACCAAGGCATTTTGCCTGCTCTGGAAGCAGATGGTGCTGCTCAAGCAACAGGATGACAAAGCTCCTGCCAGCCCTGCTGCACCTAAACCAGCAGGAGCTTGAGCTCACCATGCCAGCCACCAGTTAAATATATAACAGCACAGGTGAGACCTAAGCACCACCATTTATTTGATATTATGCCCAGCAGGTAACAATTTGTCACTATAAATCAAGGCTATAAATAGAGATTTTCACAAGTTTCCATTTCCCTCTAAAGTCAGGTCAACCATTCACACCTGAAAACCCTCTTCCTATTTCCAAAATAAAACTGCATAGGACTCAGCTGCCCTGATAACAAACTTCTGACTCCAGTCCTCTTATGTGCCAGGCAAGTCTCAGCTTCTTTCAGGGACAAAACACGTTGGTTTCACTCACTACTTGAGATGCCAGTAGGTGCCACAGCCATCTGTTCTACAGGTGGAAAAGTCAAGCTGACACCGTCCTCCAGATTAACAGAGCTGGAACAAACAGCTAAAAAGCAGTAAGTCAAAAAGAAAAAGCCTTTGGGGTGGAGTTTTAGCTTTAGAAATAAAAATTCTTTGATAACTCTGAAACTAGATCCATGGCTACACGTGAATGCAGCATCTCTAGCGTGAGTAATGATGATCTTTATTCCACCAAGCATTTGATCAGTGGAAATACAGACTACCATTAACATAGAGATTGCATCTGTGCTAGGGAAGGGGAGAGATTTTGTATGTTCATGTTGCTGTGTGACTGCACAGATGTGGTTGACCCTGAAGATCCCCCAGGCTCCTCATCCCCTTCCCACAAAAATCCCTTCACAGAGCATCCCCCCAGCATTAGCTATAACTGCAAAAGGAGTTATTTTGCAGTTCAGAGTACAGAGAACATCCAGCTCACATCACACAGCATTGCCATCCATTAGCAGCCCTCCATCACCACACACTTACAGCAGTGCCACTGTAGGTTTTCTGACACCTTCCACTGCCAGACCCTCTTTGAAGCAGCTCAAACTTTGCCAAACTTCAAATTTGCTGGCTGTAGCTCTCTGCACCACGTGTCTGCCTGGGGCTAAGATCTTTTGGTTCATGTGGAAGTGGTACAAGGAAAAAGTCACTTTCAGGAGCTCTCAAGCTAAAAACTAACCAAACAAAACCAATCAACCAACCAAAACAAAAAGGGGGGGGAAGCAGGAAATGACAAGTAGCCTGTCTTCTTTCTATAAAATTTTAAAATAAAAGCAGGAGAGAAACTACTTTACCAAGTGATCTAAAGCATAGAGATGCCACTGCTGCAGACACTTGGTTGTTCTGAGCCTTCCAGGTACTTTTGTTTGGGGTGAACATGTCCAGATCCAGAAGATCTGTTTACCAACTGAAAGGCAGAACATTTTGGATACAGCAGTGGGAACCAAGTAGGACTCCTCTTGCAGAGGCTCTTCATTGCAAAGGAAGACCCATAATTAGCATTCCACCTCCTTGGTGTCCACAGCAGGATTGTCATGTCTGCACTGGAAAGTACTGGGCAGATGGAAACCACAGAGATACCCATGTCCAAGTGTTCATGTAGTATCTGGTAATTACTGGGAACCCTATTGGAAAATATTGTAATTCCTTCACCACTAATGACAGTCCATTTGGAGAACTGCACACTGTGCCCCACAAGCTGCTATCACAGTGTGCAGGTTGCTCAGCAGAGCAGCCCTATTACAAGATACACACACCACAAGCATCCCCCTAGGATTGAAACCTGGACTTTCTTGTCTTATTCCTGTTTTTCTTAAAGGGAAGATTAAATATAGCTTGGTATAAGACTTTCAGTGTCAAAAATCACGTTCTCAAGAATCGAGAAGCACCAGGATAAAGGTTCCCTCTACATTTTTAGCCCATTCTGTCCTGCACAACTTTTACAGGATCTTCTGATAAGGACCACATGCCACATGCTTTTTTGCAGGGTATATGCCCCCTCTTCCTGCTCACAATCCATGAGGCACAAGAAACAAACTGGTTGTAAGTGAATTAAACTATTGTCAACAAGATGGAATTTTGTCAAGTGCTTCAACACGTGTCTGTCCTCATAAGTGGGTGTCTCCCCCTCCTTACCCATCCACTCCCCGAGAGAAGCAGAGCCAGGATAACCACCTCACTGTGAGCTAGCAAAACAGGGAATCACGACAAGAGAGGGAATATTTTGTGGGATTTGCCATTAAATGCTGCCCTGGAGAACCAGACCAGCTTCAGTTTGCCCCAGAGGTGCCATAGCCAGAGGAGCAGCACACAGCTTCCATCACGGACACCCAGCTGTGCTTCTCACTCCTGGGTTGCTCTTCAGAGCACCGAAAGCTCACATTGCAAAAATGCTGAGTGTTCACAACAGTGAGGTCCCTGCTCTAAACACACGAAGTGTTACTAAAAAAAAAAAGTTGAGTACTGTGGATTAAAATTAGCCTTTGGCAAAGACTGGGCATTTAAAATCCATGGTGGCTTCGGACAATTTCAGCTTTAGTCTTTGGTGGCATTTCCCGGTCTGGCATCCACGAAAGAAGGATCCCAGCTCATTTCACAGCAGTGCCATGCACTGACATTTATGAAGCATTCAGTCCCTGCACTGATCAGCACTAGAGCAAAGCCCATGAGGAGTTCAACAGTTCTTTATTCAGCACAGGGTACGGATGGTGTGTCGTAAATAGGGCACAGGGTGACACATTGTATGAGGAGGATAAGAATATTGAATAGCTGCCCATTCACTGCACAACATCCATCTTGTGCCCTGAATGAAGTACCAGCCCTGTGGAAAAAAATACAATGTAAACCATACAAGACAGTCTTTAATTATATGGTTTGGAGGGGCTTACCCTGCAGCACACACAGAGAGGGTGACTGTAGTTAGTCTTCACACTGATATTTCCCAGCTTTTTAAAGTAGGTTTTTCTTCTATATAACATATTCCACCATAAAAACTTCACATTTGCATGCCCTATATTCATATTTGTACCAGTGTAAATATTTCTGTTAAAAACATTTTTACTTAAGCACTGATGTAGGTAAGATTCAGAACGGCCATTATTTAATATATTGTAGTTTAAAATATATGCCTAAGATGACAAGTGCATATATCTGTGTTGGTATATTGATATCCACATTTCCTTTTCAATATGGGGATAAACTACAAGAACTTTTTATATGGGCAAGAGTTCAGCGTGAGAGAACGAAAAAGGAATAAGCACACAAAGATTGGCAAAGCACTGAGAAGGGACCAGCCCAAGTTCACTCTCTTACAGAAAACCAGATTTATAATTTAAAGTCTCAAAAAAAAAAAAAAAGAAAACAAGAGGAAGACCAACATTACTGTCACCAGTGAGAAAGCACACACAGAATGGAATTGTCTCATGACAAAGCTTAAAATCCTGTAAGCACATACTTTCACTTTTAGAGCCAGGATTGTTCTCAAACAAAAAAACAACCCCCATGCACTGAAAAATCACCCTGCAATTCCCAGTAGTAACCCTGAACTCACTATGCTGCCAACATAACAATGACTGTAATCTTGAAATTGTGTAATCTTGCACAGTTCACTAAACAAAATCCATTGAGATTACACCTGGTTGAGCATTTCACAAAAACTATAAAAGTAAAAAGTGCTATACTGCAAGTACAAAGTCAGATTATCGCTTCCAAAATAGAGCAGATGTAAAATCTTTGCTTTACTGAAATTAAGACAAGTTCCAGGACTCGGGAATTTACCTTATACAACTGTAGTGATGAAAAAAGACTGAAAAATTATTAAAGAGACCTAAAAATCAATTAACAGGGCATAAAACTATCCACTGAGTAAATACATTGCACAGCCCCGGGCATTCTGATAAAATGATGAACTTCTCCTTCCAAAAAAAGGAACTACAAAGTGGGAACATCAGTATCAGTTGTGCTGAAGAGCACTAACCCGAGTAATACTCTTGAGTTACAGATTAGTATGTTACACACACACTACAACATGAAAGCACACACAGGCACAGGGACTTTGTGCTGAGCACACGATAGAAAGGAACACTTCGCATTTCCATCACAGCCCTTGGAAATATATGAGCTTCTGCAGCCATATGTTACAAATAATTCAGCCTTGGGGACAGACCAGACCTGGTCATCAGTGCAGTTTTCATTTAAATTCTGTTACTCTCAGAGAGCAGGCACCCCTGGTGTCCTTCCCTGTTCACATCAGTGATATGCTCCTGCAGGAGCTCATCAGCCTAAAAAGTTGGGAGCACAAGTAAGAAACCACAAGTAACTGCTGCAGCTTTTGTCATTGAGCCAAGCAAGGAGACATTCCTGGCTCTGCACTTCTCCAGTCTTTTTTTCTCCACCCCAACTCCACTCCTTAGAAGACTCAGTTTTAGCTTTAAATCCCAGATTTAAAGCATCCATGGATGCTCTTGCCCCCCTCACTCAACGTTACTGTCCTGCTCTGTTTGTGTGTGCAATCTCTGAGCATCCAGGCAAAGACACACTCAGCTGTGGCAGCAATACCTGCTGATGCACATGAAGTATAACCAAATATGCCCCAAACTTCATATTCCAGCTTAGAAACCAAAAATTCACAAAGCAACAGTGAGAGTGGGATGTAGAGGAGAAGCAGCAAGGGAAGGAAGCTAACTGGAAAACTGACAGTCCCTGTGCAAGGAGCAGGGAAATGGGTCTCTTAGGCATCCCAAGATTTACAAGAGGGCCAAAAAGTGACTTCCTGCTATTCAAGTCCAGGCTGAAATATAATAAACGACTGCCAGCATAACACTGACTCATATCCATCAGATTTATAAATCAGTACTTTGACAAAGAATGCTCTCTCTGTTGGCTTCATCATAGACAACTCTAAACCACTAAGATATGTTGTTTAACCCACTCAGTGTTCAATGTCATTGCTGCAAAAACCAGTTCTGTGGCACAACGTTAGGAGCAATATTAAAAACCAGACAACTGAAATATTGCCTGCTGCGAACACAGAAGCCTATCAGATAGCCTTTATGACTTAAAGACTTGCAGATTAACATCAAAATTAGCCCTACTGTTGGGAGTTTTTCCTTAGTTGTTTAATCTACAAAGAAAAAACAGTTCTCACGGGTCCTTCTTCACACACTTGTTCCCTACAGAACAAACTTGAAATATGTTAAAACAAAACACCAAACCATAGCATACCTACAGGTAGCCTGTGCTTGGGAATGCCAGGTTGGTTAGAGGAGTGATCCTTTACCAACACAGCCACAGCACACATGCTTTACTCTTTCCACGAGTGTTGCTCAACCCCTTTCTCGTGAGAAGGAGGTACAACTTCATGAACAGACTCACATCAGCAGAGCTGCAACCACATGGAAAAATGCTGTACTTCTGGAATAAAAGCTTTTACCACTAAGACACAGAGAACGAGGTCAAATATTGTTTTCTAAAGCTCCCTAAAGTTCAGCTCTTCTATTACAGGCTACAAACACACACCAAAAAGATGGGGGCCAAATCTTGCTGTTTATCACCCACAGAACCACACACACTTTGGGGGCACTTAAGTTATTTGTGGACATTTGAAAACATTCTCTATTTTTCCAAGATGTTCAGGATAACCTATATTCCACCTGCACTGTGCTGGGGGAAGAGAGAGTAGAAAAATTTCCAACCCTCACTGACTTACCTGAAGGCCAACACATGACTTGCTATGACCGTTTTGGTTGGGGTCACGTACCATACAAGCTCAGACATCACACTAGTGGGTAAAAAGGGCACCTTTCCCCAGGGCATTCCTTGGGAAGGCAATACCAGTGCTGCCACCGTGTAGGAGCATCCCCTGCCCGGGAGCCCTGCCCAGCCCAGGGGCAGGGGCCATGCAGGGAGCAGGGGCTGGTGCATCGGGCAGCGATGGATGGCACCGGCACCGCCTGGGAGGCTGGATCTCCGAGAGGCGGAGCGGGCGAAGGCAGAACAGGCAAAGGCAGAACACTAAGGCATACAGGAAAACTCAGGCTTTCTCCTTACAGAGGAGCTCAATAAGCGCTCCTGCGGTGCCGGTGCGTGGCTCTGTGACAACAGCCAGCGCAGGGACAGCGTGAGGACAGGCGGACACGGTACTGAGCATCACCTTCACGAGAGTGCGGAAGGTTGCCCCTTTCCTCAACCGGCCACCGGCTCCTACCACAGCGGCACCCGCGGGCTCGGCGACACCCCGGGTGGTCACGGCGACCCCCCGGGCACGGCATCCCCCGGGCAGGGCATCCCCCCGGGCAGGGCACGGCATCCCCCCGGGCAGGGCACAGCATCCCCCGGGTGGGCACAGCATCCCCGTTCCCCGCCCGGCGGTGCCGCCACGTGCGCGCCCCGCCCCGCCGCCCCTCCGCCCGCGGGCACCGGCGGCGGCCTCGGCCCCGCACCTGCCGGGCCGGGCCGGGCCGGGCCGGGCCGGGCTGTGCCGCCCCGCTCACCCAGCAGCAGCAGCCGGTGCGTCTGCTTGTACTCCCGCTTCTCCGCCTTCAGCGTCTTGTCGATGCTCTTGCTCCGCTTCTTGTCCGCCCGCTCCTTGGCCACCAGGTCCTGCCGCAGCCGGTGCCGCACCTGCGGGTCCCCGTGCTCCGCCGCCGCGCCGGGGGTGTCCGGCTCGCCGCGGCCGCCGTAGGGCGCGGAGGGGTGCGCGGCGGCCAGGCGGGAGCGCAGGCTGTAGCACAGCCCCATGGTGCCGGAGCCGCCCGCCCTACGGCGCCGCGGGCATCGCTCTCCGCCGGCCGGGGCGGGCAGGGCGAGGCGAGGCGGCGGCGCCCGGCGGCCTCTTAAAGCGGCCCCGCTCGGCGGGCGCGGGGCGCGGGTCCCGTCCCGTCCCTCCCGTCCCGCCCCCCGGCCGGTGCCGCGCCGGGCCCGCGGGAGCGGCCGCACGTGATGCGGACATGTTTTACCGTATTCTCTGGAAAGCGGCCCCGCCGCGCCCGCCCGCCCGTGGGGGGTGGGGGGGTCCGCAGCTCTCCCCCGCCCCCCTCGCCGAGCCCCTCCGGCCACCCCCCCACGCCGTGTCCCTCCGTGTCATTTCTGCCCTCTGCGGGGTGCGGGGGTCGCGTCCCGCAGTGCCCGGGGACTCCCTTCCCCGCGCCTGCCCCGCGGGAGGTGCCGGGCAGCCCACCACGGGCTGCGGGTGCCGGGAGAGCCGAGGGTCAGCGCTTCCCATTCCCAACATCCCAAACCGACGAGGCCAGCGCTGGTTTGACGTTTCACCCCTCCTGGGTAAGGCTTTTGTCCCAGACACGAGTCCAGGTCGGGGCATGAGGTGATATCCCAGCCTCTGGAATGTCGTAAGGATGCTGCGGCTGCAGGGACAGCCCTGGTCCATGCGGAGGTCATGTCCAGTTTGGCACCAGAGCTCCTTCAACACAGCACCTCATCCCACTGAAAAGAAGGTCGTGACACTAAGACCTGCACCATTTTCATGCCCCATTTTAAATTCATTTCCTGCCACACATGTATTTGTCAGTGTCTTCTTGTTATTTTCTACCAATGCCATCATTTAGTGCAGAAATTACTGATGGAGCTTGCTCTGAAGGCACCGCCTCTGCCTTCTAACAACAAACTTCACCTCCTCAGTTCTGTCACTGCACCTGGGCTGGGGTGATGATGCTGGCTGTGCTGTACCCCCTTCCCTGGCAGCATGGTCCATGCACAGCACTGCCAACTTTGTCATGCTGTATTTTGTACTCATCTCCGGCCAGCTCTGAGCATTCACTTAGGAGATGACTAATACTCTCTGGGGCCTGGCCACACATCCTGCACTCTGGAGTTGAAGCTTTCCAACCAGGTCTCTGTGCTGTAGCCTGTTCTCTGCAAATAGCCTATGTGGTTCTCACCAAAATCTCTGTTTCTTCTCTCAGGGCTTTCTCACAAGTTAGGCATCATCTTGATACAAATTTCTCTTTCAAAATCTTCCGCAGGTCTGTGTCAGCAGAAGGACAGATCCTGCTACAGTGGCCCTATATTCCCTCTTTATTAGCACCACGCAAAAGGCTGAGCAGGTCATATCCTCTATGACACCTTTGAGAGTTTCTGTTGCTGACGCATCAGAACAGCTTTGCCAGGGGAGGAGCTGCCCACAGAGGTCACTGTTAACCAGGTGAGCTAACCAGCACTCTTTTTTGTTGCTTTTGTTACTCCCAATCTTGGGATCCAGCCTTAAATCAACCCTTTTGTTTGCACTGGAGCAGAGGAACGGTGCCTCAGATCCAGCAGAGAGCACGGCAGGCAGGCAGTGAGGTTTTGATGAGGCTCACCCTGTGCCCTGCCCTGCAGGAGGGAGCTCAGGCTTCTCTGCAAACTGGCTCCCTGGTGTCCTGTTCCCAGAGTGGTTCCAGGAACAATCAGTGACAGCAAGAGAGGGTGCCAGAACAAAGTTCAGGAAATGTGTTTGAATGGCCTGTGAGTTTGGGCTCAGGCAGACACGAGCACGTGCTTCACAGTGGGGACATGCCTGGAAACACTCACGTCTATTCTGTAAGGAGATGCTCTCTGTGTGTCCCTTGCAGGAAGGATGCTTGTCATTTCAACAAGTTTATTTCTATTTGACTCACTTTCAGTCAGGTCTGGTAACTGATGGCCAGTTTCATACCTCTTCTCTCCTGCAAGCTATCCTGTGGAAAGTCAGTGTGTCTCTTCCTGAAGAAAGACATCACCTGAGCAAAGGGAGACAACATCTCCTCCTTTCCTGTCCCTCCTCCTGCCTGTGTCCCACTCAAGGCACCTAATCAATAACTCTCTGCCTGTCTGTTATAGCAATTAATAAGTGTACAAATGAGATCATTACACGGCACACAAGTTCACTTTACACATCACTGTTAGCCCAAGGTTCAGCAGCAGTTGCTGCCTGTAACAGGAATGAATCCATCTCACATCAGGCTCAAGATGCCCACATGACTCATTCTGTCTCCACTGCTGTAATGCCTTTTCCTCTGGGACCAAAAGTTCGTTCTTCTGATGAACACACCCCTGAGAATGTAATATAACAAGAAAATGTAAAGGTCAGCCTAGAATATTATTAATAGTAGTTTTCTTTTTCTTCCTGTGCTTTTTGGAGAGACACTGAAACAAGAGGAGTCTTATAGACAGGACAGTCCTTTGAAGCACTCTGGGTTGTGGGGATCTGTCAATGTGCCACCTGCAAAAGGAAAGGGAATTCTCAAAGGCTGTGAGGAAGACAAATCCAAACTAACCCAAAAGCTAAAATGGGATATTAGTTAGCAGCTTATGAATTTGTTCTCCTGGCTCTGAGGGTAGACAAGCAGAGTTTTCCTGCTTGTGCAATTCACAGCAAAAAGAAGTTTAAGGTCAGTCTGTCTTGGTTTGGTTACTCTTAAAACTTTTCCAGTGCAGGTGACAAGTTCTACAGAGCACACCAAGCCTACCTTCACTGCAATATCCATTCTCCCAGGTATCCTCTGAAATCTGAAAATGAAGTAGGATTTCAAAGTGGAAAACAGGCTTTCCCTCATCCTATTATTTTAAACCCCTAGCAAAACTCAAAACCTTATCAATTACTTATTTCAAGAAACCAAAAATTTCACATCCTGGTATAGCCCTGGCTATGGCCCTGTCTCTAGATGTAGTTACTTGGATTCCAGCTCTTTACAGTGTCAGAGGCACAATTCATCACTTCCCAGCTTACACCAGTTTTAGGTGGTGGCAAGAAGTGACAGCAAGGATTAAGTCACGTTTCACCTGGGTAAAGAGTGCTGACACAGACTGACAGCTTCTTGAAACCACACACAGCTTCAAAGATAGAGGTGGAAATTACCTTGAAGGTCTGCCTCTTCCTGACTCCCAGCAGGGAGGGAAGGAGTAGAGAGCTGTCCTTCCTCAAGCACTGGGCTGCAAATCTCTGCATTTTTATTCTGTTATTTCTACCATCTGCAACAGGGGAAATAAAAAGTGGAGAGGTTAAAAAGCAGAGTGGGCCATCTGTGAATGCAAAAAATACCACGGAAGATAGAAGAGAGGCAACAACTGTGAGACTGCAGTGTTGAGACATGGACACATAAGCAAAAAAACTTGGAGCAACACCAGGAAATATGACAGCAAGAGAAATGTAAATGAGTAAAATTTGCATTTATTCGTACCTTGGGAGGGAAAATAATGGATTGAACTCAAACTCCCACCCCGTCACTGTAAGGGATCCGTGTGTACAACCTTCACTTCTTGGTGCAGAGCACCAGGTACGTGTCAGACTGGCTGCTGGCGCTGCCCTCCCACAGGCAGCCTCTCCAGGGCACTGCTTTGCACTCAACTTTTCCAAAGTAGGTGGCTGCAGCCTGGCACTGTGTTAAAGACATCCCGGGGAAAGGCAGGAGCTTTTCCAGCGGGCCCTGGGATTGCTGTGCACAGCGTGGCTGGAGCAACACTGGCTGCTGAGCACCCCTGAAAATAAATCGTGCCACCCAGTCAGAAAACAGGGCTTTTATGGCAGAAGGGGAGGAATCTACATTTGTGGAATTTGCTCAGTGTTTCTATGACTGAACATCCACTATAGACTACGAGAGTTTTCCTTTAATTTTAGCTGAAGCAGGTTCTATCTGGTCTTTGCTTTTGGTCCTTTGCTTCACTCAATACTTACTTTTCCATCATTCCTCTGTTTCCTACATGAAAGTTTATATTTAAAATAGTGACTAATTTCAATCTTGGATTCCTAAATCCTTGTTTAAGTATCAATCTAAACTGTTAATTTTTTTGTTTTCTTTCAGAAAGCCTGAAAACCAAGAGCTCCTGATACATAAAACCACAAAGCCACCATCAGTGGCCTCATCACGTCTCCTCACCTAAAAGCTGGTTCATCTGCAAAGTAAACACCATGATACACAGATAAGGCACGATAGGTAGAATTAGCTCCATTTGAACTGTATTTCAGATATAAAGTGACAAAAGGTGTTGGTTCTTCTAGTCAAGGGAAAGTGTTCTGAAGACATGGTCAACAAACACAGTATTGCTGTTCAGAGGTGGCAGTGGCACTTGGATACCCATATCCAGAGTATCATTATGGATTCAGACTGGCATTAAATAATAAAATAATGAAAATTAAATAATAATTAAATAATATAATTAAAATTAAAGTGCGACTGTTTGCTCCTGGGTCCATTCCTCTTGCCCAACTTGAGAAGGCACCCCTGTAGGTGTCTTTAAGTGATAGCTGTGCCCAGGGGAGGTAATAGCTCCCTGGCCAGGAGGCTGCACCAGACACAGACCCAGCCAGTGTCACCATCCAAGCTCCAAAGTACAAACTTTTCCCTCTCAAATACAATAAACTTGCTACCTTTCCCCTTGGCTACCTTTATGGTTGGTTTCCCCTTGGCTATTTTTGTTTGCAGCATCATACCCCAGTTTTCCTTCAGGAATATCAAAATACTTTCCCTTTTCTTTTTCCTTCCCACTGCAGACCATGTGTGAGGTTCTCTATAGTGGCCTTCTCCATCCTAGAGCAGTCACCTGAAAACATATTTATGGCTCCAGGTGGAAAAAAGAGTAAATCCAATTGTCAGACTCCTTCCATTCAGACATCACTTAACCAGATGATCTTCCCAATTCCACTGGGATTTTACTGGGCTTTATACACATATCTGGCATTAACCTGCCACGGAAGAGGTGCCCTGAGCTGGGCTAGAAAACCACTTGTGAAAACAGCAAAGCCATATTTTGATAAAGCAGCTTATTTCCATTCCCTAACTGCTTTTCCTACAGCCTGCAGATACTTCCTGCTTCCCCTCTCTCCCTCTCCAGCAGATAAAGGGACACGTTTGTTGTTGAGATCATTGTGGCACCCTCAGCAAGCCGAGGTTGTCATGGGACTCCCTGCACAAACAGAGCAGGTTTTCAAGGATAATACACAGCATAAATGAGCAGTCTTGTTCTGTCAACAAAGTCTGTGTGTTTATAAGGACCCTCGAATGTGTTTTTAAAAATACTCGGGCAGGTATTTTTAGCTGCGAGAGCCTCTCCAGCCGCCCCTAACACACCGATACTGTTCCCGGCGCCGCTCTCCCCTCGCCCAGGTCTGTCGCGGCCGTCTGACGGTGGAACTCCCACCCAGGGGTGTTTCTGCAGGAGCGGAGCCCTGAGCAGAAAACGGCCCCGTGTTACTCAGGCTGCACTGACATCTGTTGGCTCTTATCAGCCGGGGTAGGAAAAAGCAGCCCCGTGTGGTTTCACACACCGAGATAGCGCCCGCGGGCAGGAACGACTGACGGGGCGAGCGGTCCCGCAATAGCTCTGCTCGCCCCGGGGGCGATGAGGGCTCACAGACAGTCCTGGGCTGCGGGCAGCGGCGAGCCAGTCCAACAGCTCAGTGGGCAACGTGATGTATTCCCTGTGAAACATGCAATTCCCAGCGATCATCCTTCCAATCCTGGGCTGCCCTTGTATCCTGAAACAGCTCAGGTTGCCTTTCTGCAGGAGAAGGCTGAAGCCAGCCTGGAGAAGCTGTGTGCTCCTCTGCCAGCGTGTTCTTCAGTCCACGTGACTTATTAAACTAGTAGGACATGAACACTCATTTCTGAATCAGTGTCTGAAAAGATCACATAACCTTTTGGAAAAAACAAGTAAGACCAGAGCAAAGCGTTTCACTCGAACTGGCAAACTCTTACTCAGATGTACAATTTGGATGATATAACTGTGTGTTTGGTGCAAGAAGCAAAGAGCAACTGTATGCCCTGGAGTTCAGCCAGCATCCTGCTTTGGTTTGAAGCTCTGTCCTGCAAATACTGTATCATATGTCAGTGCTCTTATTCACGGAATTAACACAAGACTTATCTGAAGTGGGTAACAGCGCTACACGCTCCTCTGTCAGGCTTAGTGAGGGAGCAATTACAGCCCTCTGGTTTTAAGTGACTAATGCCCAAAGTGTGGCGAGTCCCAAGCCTGACTGTGCAGCCCAAGGGGTTTTCTGAGAAACACTCTGCAGACAGGGGGCCTGGCTGATTTGGGCACTGATGGTCCTGCAGCACTTTGTGAGTGAGAGAAAGAGCAAATAAGTAGCACAGAGGTGTTGTGGGCATAGGGGGAAGTCATAGTAAAGAGGTCTTTTAGAATAGCATAGACTGGAGGTGCAGTCGTGAGAGAGATGGAGACTACCATCCATTTCCTGTTTGTGTGGAAACAGCTCCAGAAATCCTTCTCCCTGCTATTCCTCAAAGATACTTATTAAGTGATTGGGTCAACAGCGTTTAATTTTGGCCGTATGAAGTATAACCTCATTTTTAAATGTCAGATTTGCCCTTTGATTTTAAAGACAGTTTGTGCTGTTCAGGTTTTGAAATAATCTAAACCAGAATTAGCTTATTTTACAGCTTTATAAATCTCTCCTGGTTGGCTCCAGTGTTAAGTAGGTTGTTAAATTCTACCAGTAAAGATTTCATCATTTCTCTGAGCACTGCAGTTTAATATTTGCCGTTGAAGCACTGGGTCAGGCTGACTTTGCCTGCTAGACTTCACTGTTCTCATGCAGCTTTAAAGGATGTCAGAGAAACAAGGGATCTGCTTTCTTGGTAAAAAAGCACTGAACATGAAAGCACTGCTGGCTGTGCAGGACAGGGAAGGTGGGGAAGGCTGGTATCACCACTGCTGGCAAGCCCTGGAGCAGCCTGGCAGCTCTGCCACCGAACAGCTCTGTGCCAACACACTCCAGAGCCAAGGGAGAGCTGGAGCTGCCAGGACCAAGGAGGCTGAGCAGACCCAGGCTCTCAGGAAGGCACTGCAGTGACATGCCTCAAAGAGCTGGGAGGCAGCAGCCCTGCAGAGGAGTTTGAGCTCCCACTTACACCTTCTCTGTATATTTTCTCATGCTGCCTGAGCACCTGCCTCTTGCCTCTCATTAGGACTGCAGAAAATAGAGGCATCAATGCACCATAGCTGCAGTTGTAGTAATAATTCTGATTATTTGTGCACAACTTCCAGGGCAAAATCCTGTCAGTGATGGGAGGGGAGCAGGGGATATGCTCCCTGAGCACAGCAGCTGCATCTGCTGTGTCACACACCGTCACTCGACCCCAGCTCTGGGAACAGTGTCAGAGCTTCCCCAGACACAGGCTCCTGATAAGTCAGTCACAGCAGTGAAGTAGCAGATTTTGGTCTCTGTTCCTCGCTTCCAGGAGCACAGTTCACACCATAAGCTAATGAAATCCGAAGCTACAGCGAGGGCTGCAGAGGGAGGAAAGCAGAGCGTTTCCTCAGGGCCGGTTACACACTCACAGGGGTTGGTTTTTAATGTTCTCCTCTGCTCCCTCAGTCTGAGGTGAGCCCAGCTGGCTGCAGGAGATGGCCCATGGCTGGGAAGACCATCCTTCCACAGCACGGATCTGTGGCTGACGCCGAGAGCTGGAGTCCTCTAGATGTCACCAGTGCCACGGGCTTGCTGGTGCCTGGTCCTGCGGTAGCACAGCTCAAAGTGTCCACCAAGAACAAAGGCAGAGCTGCTGCCTTTGAGATGGCCAGCTTTAAAGCCGCCTGTAAGCTGCTAATGAGTCCCCAGTGTATTAACACCAGCCTCATTAAAAGTTAAAAAAAGAACAAAACTGCTTCATTTCTCTTTCACCATTTCGGCTGTTATTTCACTCTGTGCTTTCTCATATCTGGTGTCTGATCAATTCAGGTGTTCTGTCCTTGCTAATGCTGCATTGCTCAGGTGCAGGCACAAAATAATCAGTAATTTACCACATTTCCTCTTCTGGTGCAACAACAGGAAAAAAACCTTGAGAGGAAAATACAATGTTCTTCACCTTCACTAACTGTCGCATTTTTCAGCTTCCCAATACTTTTGTCGAGTAAGGAGTTGTTAACTCTTTGCCTGGACAGAGCCAAACCACATCTGGTTGAAGGTCCCAAGGAAAAGGATCGTGTTTGTTAGGACAGAGAGGCATCTGCCCTTTGCTGGGACAGACAGGCAGCTGCCCTTCACCCATGAGGGTCCTTCTGTGCTGAGCTGAAGACTTGCAGCCTCCACCGAACCAAATGGAAAGGCCCAAATGAAGGAGAGAACAAAGATGTCAAAGAAAAAGAGCCCTCCTGGAAGTGCAAAGCTTTCACAATTCCCCTTGCTGTTATCACTACTGAAAAAAAGAATACAAGGGAATGGAACACTGAAGACAAAAAGGTCTTTTCATGTTAAGAAACACGTGGCAAAAGAGACACCAAAGGCTGTATTAACAATGGGTACAGAGGCTACAAGAGGAAAAATACAGAAGTCTATCATCTTATGGATGTGAAAGCAGGTACTGACAAAGGATTCTCGCTTTCAGAGCCACAAGCCAGAACTTTAGTATTCTACACCAAGGAGATTTTTTTGCCAAACCTATGTCTACATTATGATTTCAGCCAGCTTGTGTACAGCTGGTAAAAAAACCATGAAAATAAGATTTTTAAATAATTTAATTTTCTCCAAAGTTGCCTTTTCTGGGAAAGAAAAAAATCTCAAGGGTTTTTCTAGAGTAGATATTAATCTTTTTCTTAGGTTTCAATATTTTATTGCCACATCTTAGTGACACCAGAACATACCAGGATGCACAAGTTCACACTTAGGCAACCTCCAAGATCACTTGTGCCTTCCTTACAATCCCCCATTTCCCACTTCTCTCTAGCCATAAAAATCAATCAGTAAATCACCGTAGCATTTTCCTTTAAACCACTTGTGTACCTTTAATCTGTTTCCACAAATTAAACAAAGCGATCTGTGCTTTACACGGGGAGAGCTCAGCTGGATTATAACATCACCTTATCACTTAAATCATTCCTTTGTTTATATGATATAAAAGATTTTGGTTTCTGTTCCATTTAAAAACATGCTTTACCACGTCAGTCGTATCTCAAGTGGTGTTTCTTGCTGGACTGCGCAGGAAGTTTTGATGAGCTTTATTAATTTTTGCTGATGACATTTGCACTCCCATTGTGAAATATTTCTTTCTATATCCGGGGCAGGAGAAGGTGTCTGTTGGTCTTTCCAACAGGATTTTAGGTGCAGAATGCAATGTTAATATCATTCAACATGTACTGAATTAAATTCCACTGAGAGTAGGAATAACTTGGAGGTGAAATTGGTAAACAGATGTGAGCATGTGTAGTCTGCAGAGTGTCACTCCTTGATTGACTCGCTCACGCTGAGGATTTCAGAAAGACTCATTCCTCTGCAGGTCTGACACTCCACAGAGACAAACTCCCTTTGGACAGACTGTAACTAAGGCACAGACCCTGAACTAACTCCTGTTCCAGTGTGGGAACAGCAGGCTGTGGGAACAGCCCAGAGCTGGAGGAAGTCCTGGAAACTGGTGGGACACAGGGTACAGTCTGACCACCTGCATCATTTCAACCAAGCATTTGCACCCATGTGCTGACCAGCACAAACATGTTCCAGCGTTCTGACTGGACTCTGGATGGGACCTCTGCTTCAGCCAGTGATTAATTTCCTTTAAAACTCACAATAACATAAAGGGAGATTTCACACAAATACCAGCCTCAAAACAGCTTGTAATTGTTTTCTTGGCAAATAGTCATAAAGAGCTCTGTGTTTTCAGAGTTGCAAAGTTCATTCACAGATAAATTTGGCAACAGAAGTCACAGACCCACCATACACTCTCTGTTAGGTTATCTACTACAGAATCCTTTAGCCGCAGATTGAAAGGAAAATTCACAGAAGTATTTCAGCTTTCACAGTTTAAGTAGCAAATGGCTTCAGTAAATAATTAATACGAGAGAAAGAGGATTTGCTGAGTGAGGCAACAGCACCAGTATCACTAGATCAACTTCATTGTGTTCTGTCTTGCTAGTTAATTCTGCCCTGCCTATTACTAGGGGTATAGGATTGCTGCTTGGAACGTTCTTTAAGGTCTCTCCACTTGGCCTATTAAGTATTTAAGAATACGTTGCATACAGACTGCATTCACTGTAAACTCGGGAATTAGACTTTTGAGCATTAATTAAAAAAAAAAGAAAAAGAAAATCAGGTATTTTTTGGTTTGTTTTCAGTTTGAAGAACACCTCTGTTCCAACTAGTTATTTGTATCAGGTAAGAAACCAAGCAGAGAAACTCTGATTTAGAGAGAAGGATCCTGCAGCCACATTTCAGAGTAATTGTTCAGCAATAAAGAGTCTGGATTAAAGTGAAACACAAGAGATCAATAATTCCCATTTCCGAGAAAATGAGGATTATTGGACAGAAAGCAAATCCCAGCCTTTGGTTTGATGATTGGAAATGTGTACAGTAAAAATACCTGCAAAGAAATCAATGTTTGTGCTTTCCATTGGAGAGAACTGCGGGGGGAGGGAACAGGAACAGCTCCCTGTAAGGTTGTTCCCCCTTCCTGAAGCAATGTGAACAATTCTTGCCAGTCCACATTTTGGGGAAGCCTCACAGTTTGCTACACCAACCACAGAAGTAACACGACAATTGCAGAGGATAATTTGGCTTCTGGGTTTTATTTATTAGAATCGTTTTGCCATTTGCTTTGATAGCAAATAAAACCGTTTATTCATGGCTAGAACAATGCAGTAAAATGATGGGAAAATTCCTAAAGTAGCTAGAGCAGGATTGAAATTGAACCAAGTTACCAGAACAGAGAAGAAATATTATAAATTTAGAAATACGATTTTTAGGAGCTGCATTCACTTAACAAAAAAATCCAGGAGAAAGATAAGGTGCTGCCTGGACGAAAGAACTGGGCACATATGTGGGGCAGCCTCGGAAGCTCTGCAGTGCTCTCTGACATATTTATTTGTCAGAACCTTGGAAGACTTTTTTTTCCCCCAGATGATTTTTCTTATACATAATGTCAGAAAAAAGAATGAGAGAGAGAGGGAGAAAACAATGATGCTTGGAGAGGAAGGCTTGCTTTTAAAAAGTCCCGCTGTTGGCACAGGGACATTGGTTGTGTCTCACCTTCATCACCAGCCTTCTTTTTTTTTTTTTCATAAAGGATGTCTCCTTAAAACAGCCTTACTCATAAAATATGCATGGTTAAAATTTTAATCTATCATATATAACTTCATTTATCCCACTGAAACTTCTGCATTCTTACAGTTCTTGTACCTGAGTGCAACTTAGCATGGAAGGCTTTCCCAGAAAAAAGGATAACTTTTTCCGTTGTTCTATTACAAAAAAAATTTACTTTACTTACTTTAAATTCTATTAGCTGAGTTTTTAATTATCTGATATGAACTTGCTTTCCTGTGTTTATTATTTTTGGAAACTTGTTTTGAAGAATAGTCTATACAATATACCCTTGGTTATTCTTTACCCTTTAAGAAAATACTGACTTGGTAAACTTTGTACATGAAACAATTGGACAACGTGAATATATGACCTAATTTATGAGTGTTGCTTTTTTTGGCACAGCTTACCCCTCATTGAAAGCAGCACCCTGTAACTGCATTATTAGCTTGGCAATACCCACTGCACTGAAGAGGGAGCTGAAATCTGTGCTTCTCCATTTCATTAACAATCCAAACTCCTTACAGACCCACACCTTGAGAGAAAAATGAGCAATAAAACATGTTGACTTACAAAACATGCCAGTCCTTCTTTTATTTTATTTTAAACTGGCTTTTTGTCAGTATTGTGTCTGAAGAAACAAAATTAGTATTTCAGGGTTTTCCATGTGCTATTGGTTCATTTAAAATCCAGGTTTTGTTCATTAAAGGTTATTAGCTGGATTCTACTTTCATTGGTTAGGCAAGAACCACTCTGATTTCAATAAAAGATATTTTATGGGGGCAGAAGAAAACTCAGGAGAAAGTGCTACTCTTTACCTTTAAAAAGAAACCAAACCATCTCTCATTACCTAAAAAATCACAGTTTACCCAAAGCTGCTGGTCCCCACATCCAGATGGGATCAAACTCACCCTGATGAGAAAGTGCATCAAAGATACTTCAAGCCTTGTTTATACTTCACACCAATGTTTCCCTCCTGCTTTTTATGGGGGTTTGGGATTTTTCTGGGGGGAGGGTCCAAAGAGGAAGGAAGACACAACTGTTTTGATGGCAGGTACTACATCTTTTGCCTTTTGGCCATGGCTAGGCAATATACCATTGAATGAGGAAATTCCAGTGCCACATGAGCTCTAAAAATAAAATTTGGCTGCAAGAGCTTTATGATGATGAAGAGCATACATGCTCACTTGGTCAGTTATATCTGTCTGAACTGACTGTGACACATTAACAGTATAGTTTTATAACTTTTGAACAGAATTTTTATGTACCTTCCAGTGTCACATCTGCCTCCTACTGAAATGGGACAATAATGGCGTTTGGAACAGCAAGTGAAAGGCACAGGGACTGTGTGCACAAACACTAAGTGTGACAGAGACCATGACTGGACCAAGAAACATGTCCAAAGGAACACTGACCCCTGATTCCCTTCCTTATTCCTTACAGACACTTTGGGTTGCCCATTTGTTTGGTGCAGACACACATTTTACTCTGGAACAGATTAATCCTTGATTTTGCCTTGCACGAGGGAATCCAAAAGCGATAACATAGAAAATCTGTGCAATAATATATCTAATTGTTGAGACATATTGGAATTTAAATGGCAGCATTTCTTCCCCCGAGTGTTTCTGTTGCTTTGCAGCCTCAGAGCATTTCACATTACAGCTGCTCCACTGTTGTTCTGCTGGTTGGGTCCTGCATCACTCGGATGGCTCGTGACCAGAGGCATTATGCCTTGCGTAGTTCCCAATTCCTTCCTGCTTTTGGGAACATCCTGGTTGTCCTAAGTTTCTTTGCAGGGCTAAATATCACCCCAAAGGAATTCTTGCCTGCAAGCCCACAATCAGTTCTCATCAGCTCTGGCTTCAAACCACACTGACTGCCAAGGTTGCTTCTTGGCACGGTGGTAGGAATTCCACGTTTTCTCATTCCCTGGTCAGGTGAGCCAGCCTCTGAGAGAAAAGTAAAACTGTGTTTTCATTCTGGTGCTGTACTGTACTCTCTCTCAACCCAAAACACGTTAGGAATGATGTGAGGGACAAACCAAAATTACTTGGCAAAGGCATTAATGAAATCCATGCCGTTTGGTGTGTACATTTTCAGCCTCTGAGGGCAGGCCACATGCAAAGTCCAACACTCGTTATTAAATCTTGGGAGCTTGTCCCAGGCCAACCAGTTTATCATAGCCCAAGAATTTGGCTTTGTAAGAGAGCCTGGAGTGGTGAGTGGCCAGTCCTGGAGCCTGCATGGGACAACACTGTGGTGTTGGGAACACTTGTCATTTGATTTGTCGGAGACACTTCAACGCAGGCCATGGAATTCAGAGGGGATCGTGCTCTGTAGCCAAGTGAAACCTTCTTCTTACTATGCTGACTTAATTAACTGTTGGGGAAAAGAGCCATTTGGTGATACTGAAGAAAAGTGCAGCCATTAGACATCACCCTCATTTCTGATAACACTCAGACCTCACAGTGTGCTGTGCAACTCCCACACAAAGCCAGTCCTGCCTCCGAAGCCTTTGCAACCTGAACGTCCTAATTTACACTATAAAAACTATGGCCACTGGGACAGACACCCTCTCCAAGGTATGTTGCCTTTCTGACTTGTTTAAAAAGTTTGTAAGGTTCTAGTTCTCTCTCGATTACCAAACCAGGAAAGGTGTTGCATGTTTACCTCTGCGAGTTCTGTGGAAAAAGTAAGGGGCAAATGTGGTTTAATTGCAGCTCCTCTATGCATTCATAGCCTGGCTGTTGCTATGACAACATGTGATTGAGAGACATAAGAAGGATAAAAAGGAATCTCTCAAAAAAGTGATATGGAATGGAAATAGTAAGGAAACAACACAAGTTTATCCTAGGGCTGTTCTCTGACCTTCTCTTCAGCAATATAGTTAAGCACTGAGTTTTGCTAAACTAAGGGTGGAACCTGTTACCAAAATATTCTAAGGACAGTTTTAATAAATATCAGTTGTGCAAACCCAAGCACTTGATTTGTGTACACAGGTACCTGCTTGTCTGGGAGGTCCCACGTGTGCTTTTGCAAACCACTCAGCCCTGCTTTGCTTTGGTGCTGGAATGGGAACAAACTTTTGGTATCACATAACAGCACATGGGGCAGAGGTGGGAGATGTGTTCATGCCCCCAGGAGAGACCTCCCAGCCATTCTGGGAGCAATACAGAGTATCACAAGGACCATACCTGGCTCCTGAAGCAGAATTTTCTGCAGCCAAGAATGTACCTTTGTTTCCACCAGTTGTTGAGCTCTCACTGGTTGCTGTTTCAAGTGTATTTAGGAAAGACATGTATTTAGGATGCCATGTAAGGTAGAAGACAGCAAGTTACATGTATTCAGGAGCAGTAACTACTCTTTGGGACTGCCAGTCTCCTCTGCATTTTTGACCTCAGTTGCTAAGTGACAATGTTTAAGGCAAGATAAGTCACCTGCTATAGAGGCGTTTGCAGCCACAGGCAGGGATAATTATAAAAAAGGTGTCAAGTCAGTGCAGTGATAGCATCATGCCCAACAGATTTGTTTTCTTCTCATTACAGAAGGGGACAAATCACATAATCTTCTTTTGGAAATCCTTGGTTTTCTGCTTAAGGGAACATTAGTTAAACACTGGAGCTATTTCTGTGCTGCCACGTTTTTAATTCTCAGCCTCGGTGGCAGCGTGGTGGCACACGGAACACGCTGTGCTCTTCTGGTTCTGTGTGGCCCAGTACCAGGTGAGCATGAAAATCAAATTAATAGTGTCTTTTAGCACAGATTTTCAGAGGGATTAAACTGTCACTTCTCGAGTTTTGTTGGGGAAAATGAAAAAGAAGGATTTTGTCAGTCTAAGCTTAATGGACACCACTGTGCCAGGCTAAAGGAGCTGCTGGATAAACCTGCTCCGTGCTGTGCTCCTGTTGATCCACAGGCTGGTGTGAGAGCTCTGGGAGAGTAATGGCTCTTTGACCCTGCCTCAAGGTGGGAGCCCTATTTTAATAACCGAAAGGTTGCTGGAACAGTGTCACAGGAGGGCCAGGCAGTCCCAAGCTCTGCTGCATATCAGGCTGAGGTGTTTACCAGGAGGAGGGCCTTGCAGTATGAACAGGATTTGCACTCACAGCTTGCTGGGTTGCATTTTTTTTTTTCTCCAAACACAGTTCCACTAATTTTCATCCTTCTATTTTGTTTGGCTTTCTGTTTTAAGGAGAGCTGGAACATACTTGCCAGTTTGGCCAGAAATCATTTCAATGACTGGTTCAGTCAGTAGGCTAAATAATCCATTACCTGCATGGCATAAACAGGGTGTAAAAGGTTCTTTAAAATAAAAATCCTGTTCAGATATTTGTGACTGCCAATGGAGAGGAGATTTATGAAACAAATAATACTTTCTCAGCTACCTTAGTGCATTGTTCTTGATTCACTCTGCTTTAGGCCCTCTCCCACTAGGATCTTTATTGCACAACTCCAGGAACATTATTCCTTGAAATTGCTGCTGGCCCAAATCCTTTAGTTATTGCTGATACTGCAGAAGTATGAGGAGGATCTTCCCACATCATGACATTGCATGTGTTCCAGGCTGGAAATGGGCTATGGGTCATCCAGTTCTCACTGAGCTGCTGCTCCCAAAAACAGCCTCAGAAAGTGGTGTACACAGCTTATCTTCCCAGTAGAGAAAAAGCACAGAAGAACATTTTAAATGCTGTGATTTTTGAACGGCTTCACCTTTCCCAGTTCTTACTTAGTACCACATTTTGGATTTCTTTACACCTAAGACTATTTTGCACAGATTTTGAAGAACTACACAGTTATTTTGGAGCCAATGGCAGTGGAGATGATGGTGCATCTCATTCAGCTTGTCAACTAGGTTCAAAGCCAGCTGCCACCACCCATGAAGGGATTGGATTTGAGAGCATTACTCAGGAGCACTTGGATGATTTAACTCAGCTGTGTCAAATATTTTCTCACCTACAGTTTTTACAAATTTGGGTTGGAGGTGAGGAAATATAAGGAGACTAGAAATATCCTAAGCAAAGGGGCATCAGTTTGCCAAAGTATTAAAACACCCACAGTCAACTCAGTTAAACAGAGGCCAAATTCTCTCATGCCATAAGCCCACACACCAGCAATGACATGAAGATACCATCTCTTCCCTCAGAGCACCTGCTGTGTCTGATACCACTCAGGGAGGCACAACACAGCAGGAGGAAGGTTGTGGTATCAGGGGTTCTCATCAGCTCTCAGGGCTGTCACCCACTTGCACAGAAAACCAGAATATTGGTTTTAATGTTCCACTCTGTAAATAACAACATTGCTCCCTGACTTCTGTAAGCAAAGTCTCACTAATACAGCAATTTAAGTAGTCCATGAGTACAGACACTCTTACTGCAGTAGTCTCTTTTCTCTAACATGCAAAGCCTGCCCGTTTCCTTGGCTCACTGCATCCCTGCAGAGTCACCTCACTGCTGCCACCACCTTGTACCACAGGGTGGATTCCTACGTGCTGCTTGTGGATGTTGGGCAACCTGGAGAAAAGCTGTGGCTGAAATCTGGCCAAGGTGTTGCTGTTTGCTGGTCACTGTCGTGGCCTTCCAGCATTTGCTGAGTCTTGCACCCCCCTCTGCAGAGGTTTGCTCGGGGCGATTTTTAGATTTGGAAAACTGAGAAGGCAGAAAAGACCCAAGAAAGAACTGGGAAGAGGGTGGCAGAGGAGGACTGGAGCGGTACTGCCCTTCCAGCTCTGCAAGGGGAGAGCAAGAGCAGGATGAGGGATCACAGTCCATAGTGCCCCTGGCTGTCCTTTGAGCTCCCTCGGGATGCTCATTCAGGAGCAGGGGTTGACTGGTGAGAGGACCCCCAGCAAGGGGATGCAAACAGCTCTCCAAGCCTCACGTCACTGTTTCATTCCTCCAACACGAGGCACATTTTGATCCTACAGTGAAGCCTTCCCAGTGCCTTTATAGTGACCAGGGACTGATCAAACACTTCACCTTATCTGGGGCAGAATCTCACAGATGTTTCCTGGCAGGAACCTTGAGCAGAATAGCAAATGTTTCAACATCACATACAAAGCTGGGCCAGAGCCAACCCTTTATGGTGTTGTTTTGTGTTTGCCTATAGCATTGCATGTGCCTGTCAAATCCGCTTCCTGCCTCGGATATTAGATCTGGGGATGGACAGCTTCCAAAGCCTGGCCAGCTCCAAAGTAAGCTGTGCTCCACAAAAATAAAAACAATAGTATCAGAAGAAGTATAAATACTCAGATGAATAATTGTCTCTTTATTATTTCCTGACTTGCCAGCTTACATGTGTTCCTAGGAGGGGGGGGCAATTTTAAAAGGCATAAAGCTAAATTCCTACTGGCCAAAGAGATGAAAGTCTCTGTTGCTCTCACAGCCTTTGTATCTTACATGTCAAAGTGATATCCAGCAAAATATGCATTTAAGAACCATCCTCATCCTTTTTGATATTCATACAAGGGGCTTTGGATTAGGGCTGTGAGCTTGCCCACTGTTGGGAAAGTTATTTTGCTGTCAGGGCATGATTTCAGACAGATAGGAAAAGTGGTAAAGTGTTAGGAAATTGCTTGTGAAGGATGTGGGATATCCAATCTTAGGAGAAAGAATGTGACAGCCAGATGGGGAAGAAAGTCATGTGTGAGAGTGGGGATGCCCATAACAAACAAATGGCTGATGTTTTAAACACCAGGCCAGACACACCCAGTGTCTCCTTGGCTTTAGCTTTAAGCTTAGTTCTTTGGGAAAACTACTTCCAGATTTGCAACCTGGATTTACTCATTAGGGCTGATTTAAAAGGAAAAAAAAAGTTGCAAAATACAGTAGAATAAAAGTGTTTGACTAGTTGAAAAAAAACTAGACTAAAAAAAATAATGTTTCTCATTTCTTAAGGAATTTCTAAATCAAATCTGAATTTTCTGATCATTTCTATAACACTGGAGTTACAGATTTATGTCACCAAGTTGTCACAAGGACAGTGTTTGTAAGACATTGAATTCACATAAACTGCACACCTAATTTAAAGCAGTTACTGCCTTAATTTTGTTTTCAACAACTGCCTTAAACTACATGAACACTACATTAAAGATACTAATAAAGAGAACAAAAACATTAACTAGTGTTCCATTATTCTGTGGTTAACTGGTACTACAATGTTAAACATTCTCCCATACCCTGGTCTGATTTATGTATTTCTCTGGGTTAAAAATGCTGTTTAACAACCTCCCACCCCTTTTCCTAGAAACAGAAATGATTCATTTGAACTGCTTTTTTTCCTCCCACCCCTGTGGTTCAGGCTATTTCATGACCACGAGCTGGAGGAGTCAGAGAGGTTTTATCTGTCTGCTTTGTGCTTTGCTTTGTGGTGTCCAAGTCAGAAAGACTTTCTATTTCCTGGTCATTCTGAATCGCAGGATTTCTGCTTCAATTTCTGCTTTGGCTCTGCCCATTATTATTTCTTTTTTTCTGTGTCATTTTATGTTTTCCAAGGCCAACAAAATCCTTCTGGATGACAGCTATTATTTATCCACAGGTATGTTTTTCTTACTACTGTGAAGTTTTTCTTAGTGTTGAAGTGAGTAACTTTGCAAACAAGACATTTTTAAAGTACAATGAATGTCCTTCAGGACCAATGTTAGAGTGGATTAGCAAGAACACGAGACTTCAAATGTTTCATTTGTGGACCGTAGACAATTCATTGACTTGAAAATGAGAACTAAATTGAGTAAGAAGAAAAAATATTTATTCATCCTAAAGTTTCACTGGCTTTCAGAGCAAGATTTGCTTCCAGAGCTTCAAACCATTAAGAATGTCTGTTGGAACCATCCCCTATACTTAAAAAGTCTGCAGATTCCTCTGAGAATAATTATAGCTCAAAATTCCAGCTAATTTGGTTTCTTTACCCCCATCTCTAGATAACAGTGGCTGTCAAATATTATCACAGTTTGGATTTTTTCCCTGGACCACTAAATTACATTGTGCCATCAATGCAGGAGAACCATTTGTTCTGCCAAATACTGTTGGGGTTGAGGGTGGCTGGCTACGTGCACTTTGTCCAGTTGCTACTTTGCCACTGCACAGGTCAATCCTAAAGGTAAAACTCCATTCATGAAGAGAGCAATTCCCCCCCCCCTCCAATTGTGATGCATGTTTGCAGTTAAATTAAGTGCTGTTGAATGCATTTTGTATTAACTTTTGTTATAAATCCAAAGTTTACTCTTTTTTTGCTTTAAGAAATACAACCTCAGCATCCAAATTTTGATTTGAAGGTGAGTCTCAGCCTTGTGAAAGGCTCAGTCACACATCTAAGGATCATTGCCCTGCTTCTCCTGCCACACCACGCAGAGGCCCTGAGTAAGAGACACTTTATTCCCTTTAGCCAATTGCTCTGCCCTACCACTGGAGACATGATGGGAATTGCCTCTGATCTACAGACATGGACCAGTTGAAACAAGTCCAGAGGAGGCCATAAAGATGCTCAGAGGGCTGTAGCTCCTCTCCTGTGAAGACAAGCTGGGACAGCTGGGGGTGTTCACCTGGAGAAGTCTCCAGGAAGATCTTAGAGCCCCTTCCAGTGACTAAAGGGGCTCCAGGGGAGCTGGAGAGGGACTTTGGAAAAGGGCCTGGAGCGACAGGACAAGGGGGAATGGCTTTAAGTTGAAAAAGGACAGATTTAGATTAGATATTGGGAAGCAATCCTTCCCTGTGAGGGTGGGGAGGCCCTGGCACAGGTTGCTCAGAGAAGCTGTGGCTGCCCCATCCCTGGAAGTGTCCAAGGCCAGGCTGGACGAGGCTTGGAGCAATCTGAGATAGTGGAAGGTGTCCCTGCCCATGGCAGGAGGTTTGGAACTAGATAGTCTTTAAGGTCCCTTCCAACCCAAACCCTTCCATGATTCCTCCTTCCTTCACAGAGGACTGGTCCAATTCTAAATAATTCCTCCATGAGTATTTCAGACACATGGTCTCCTTTCTGGCAGCCTCCCCTATGCTAAAGTCTCTCTGGTGCCTGGAACAGCTGCTTATTCCTCCAGCTTGGGCCTTTGAGATGTAAATAGTGTAATCTGACTTCAAGAGGCAAGGAAATATTAGCAGAATTTAATGTAAATATTGTATAAATCATCCCAAAATAGCACGGCCACGGGATCAGCCAAAGACACTAACTGAAAGTTAAACAGACTAAGTAAATATAGACTAAATATATTCCCCTCCTGGAATTGCCTCTGGAATGGATCCAGACAGGAAATAGGTTAAAATGCAGTCTTGTGGCAGCGATATTAAAAAGCCATTGGCCCGTTTGGTGACATTTATAATGAATTTTATGTACTCCATACATTTTTAATACATGCCGAGTTAAATATTATCGAATCTATAAAAAGATTATGGAAAAAATGTCTGGTTTCATATGGGTGGACACTGCCTGGAACTCTCTCTGTGGGTTTTGTGTAAGAGAAGTGTTTGAGAGAGAACATGAAAGGGAAAAATAAAAATCCCTGCAGTGCAGTTTTGGAAAACTATTATTTGTCCATCCAGAGCCCAGAAGTCATCACGTATCAAGGCAACAGAATTTCCAAGACACAAACCACAACAGGGACTAAGGACTGAGATGTACTAATTCCATCCCTTACACATGCAAAGGGAGAAAAACCAATTTCATTGGCTGGTGTGACTTTGTGCAGCTTCTGGGCCAGTGCAGTGGAAGTATGAAAGGTCCCTTTTCCTGTATGGATGCTTTTCCAGCAGGTCCCTAATCCTGCTGTAGCAAACATGACAAATAGGAGCTTTGTGCACAGGCATTAGAAGATAAAAAGATGCCCTGACTCACCTAGAACAATCTTAGAATATAGATGCTTGCCTTGATGTCCAAAAGACTATTTTCCAAGGAACTACTTCATCCAAATCGTCCACATGACAAACAGGATGGGATTTCCTGCCTCCTGCTCTCACTGTTCCCAGACACAGCAGGAGGTGTCTATGATCCCTCCACACCCAGCAGGGCTCAGCTACCCTGCAGATTCAAACCAGAGGCTACAGGCAAAGTCCAACACACCCAGAGGGAACCCAAATGGGTCTGGACTAACACAACCTTAATGTCAGAAAAGGCCTTTCCTGCATTAAAGGAAACATCACAGGCAGGTTTTTGCCTGACTGAGCACCAACTCCACTTTAACAAGCAAAACAGCAGATCATCCTTGTCCTCCCCCCTCAAATCTGTCACACAGTTCACACAAACTGCTGCCCAGAGGACGCTGCTGTTACCAAGATAAAGAGCTGGTCTGCTTTGGACCATCATTCCCCAGAGCTTGCTGGCCATGGCAGAGGCACTTCCTCACTCACCTGCTGCCTGTGTCAGCTTCCACGGGACCATCCTCAGGCAACAGCAGCTCCAAGGAGGAAATAAGATCTCCTGAAGGAGTGTATCCGCTTGTGATTAATCATCAACCTCCTCTTATAAGTGCTGGGCCCACAGCTGCAGTGATTTAAGCTCTAAGACCTACAAAACAACTTGGAGAGACACTTTCCTGGCTCTTGTGCTGCTCTGTGACCCTGCTGCACCTCCTGTGGTTGCTCAGAAGACACCTGAGGAGTGGGAGGACATCTGAGAACCTGGAGTTTGGGAGTCCCCAAGTTTCAGTTCTTTATTTCAACACTGAAATGACCTTTGGCTGTCCCTGAGTCCTGTTCTGCTTTGGAAGGGTTGGGCCAGGGCTCTCCACAGAGTGAAGGACCCAGGGCCCAGCAGTTTTACAAACATCTGCAGGTGCACCCTGCCCAGAGCAGGAGTGTTTCTATTTAAAGTTGCTTAAGTGGTGCCAGAACACACTTCAAGCGCAGTCACCCAAATCCAGAGGTCAACCTCTGGTGTCTGGAACAGCTTCCTGTAAATAACTGCTGCTCTGTCACATGGAAGGGCCTTGGAGCTGTTTTAGTGCTGGTGGGACACAGGTAGTAAAGACATGGATATCTTCAGCACCCTGCTCACCTCTGGCCACGCAGGGATTAGCAGTGGGCAGCAGCTGCAGAGACCAAATTCCAGCTCTGCTGCTCGACATGGGCTTATTTCTTATTTTGGTAACTATCCTACCTATTTGCTACTTCTAAGTCAGTTTTGGGATCTCTCCTTTTGCAAACTGCTTCCAGGTCTCACACCAAGATGCTGCAGGGCAAAATTGCCCAGCACCTGGAACTAGGCAAGTAAACCCAGGTGGTGGAAGTGGGTCTTGAGGGAATTAAAATTCTACTTGTTAGGGGTCAAGAAACACTGTGGATTTAATGGGATTGATCCCATTCAAGGCCTGTGAAACACAGAAGAGAGAGAATCATTTAATTAGTAAATACAGGTCACAAATCACTGTCTTGTGTCCAAAGCTTGTGCTCTAGAGAATAGACCTTTTATCAAAACAGAAAGAGATAATAATGTACATGAGGAACAGCAGGAGATTTTATTACAGATTTGAAAAAAAAGTTTTTGGCTTTTATTTTGTATCTCTGAAATAGAGAAAGGATCGGACTTTTTTACTATTAGATGTTGAATTATTTATTTTACTCTGCTTAAACAAACTTAAGCTGGTTTTCAGTTTTTGATTTCCCAGAAAATTATCCCATTTGCTTTTCCAGGTATTTCATTACAGATTTCCTCATTATGAAGTATTTCTTTTTAAAAATTCCATTTTATGGAATGGCTTCCATGCCTTCCAAATTAAATCCAGTAGAATTATATGCCTTAAGACACAGTAAAATTGAAGAATATGATTATCAGCCATCGAAACTGAACTTCTCTGCTATCATTTTGTGAATAACATTAGAATTTAGCTTCATGCCACAAAGCCACAGGTTACTTTTTATGTAAAAATCTGGCAAAACACTACATTTCAAAATTAGAATTGATTAATTTGAAGAGTGCTCCTACAAGATGGGGATTGAAGACTTGATTTCAGAGCACAGAAATCAGAACATGTTGCCATTCACTTCAGTGTTCAGTAATGAAAACAACTTCATCAACACATTTCCCACAGCAGTTTTTGGTACCAGAAAATGCTTTATCCCAAGTGTCCAGAATGACCAAAGGCAGAACCCATTTAGATACAAATCTCTTAAAACTATGCTCAAGTGGACCAGGGAACCAGAACAGCAAGGGGAAAACAAACACAGGAAGTAATGAAGTTCTGGTGGGTTTGTTTCATTTTGTTTTTAAAGTTACATTCTGTCTAAGAATCAAACAGGGCCAGAACAGAAACCCGTTTTTTCTCCCTTCTCCATTAAGCTTTTCATGAAGTCTTTAATCAGGAAGACCAATACCTAAGCCAGATGTGTATCCCACTCCAGTAAAACCAACACCAGTTCTCCAGAGATCCCCTCTGACACAGGGAAAGGTGCAATCCATCCCAGCCCAGCTTGACTCATCTGCAAAGCAGCCAACTGTGCGCTGGGGGGGGGTTTCACCACGGACACTGGTGGAGAGCCAAGGAATGTTTCCAAAGGCTGATGCTGGAACCACAGGACAGGGACTGGGTCGCTCCGTTCCCAGCTCTGCTGCTGACGTGACACCAACTGGGACAAGTCACTTCCTGAGGTGTCCCAGCCAAACCAGTGCCTGTAAGGGAATTGTGACTGGCTTGCACAGACACACTGTGCATCCCTGGCTGCTGTGCATCCAACTAATGCAGTGAATCAGCCAGTTCTCCAGAACTGCCCCCAGCTGCTCAGAGGAAGCAGTTCCTCTCTTAGGCCTGGTTTGGGATGTGAGTGCTGGGAAGAGGAATGTGAACGGAGGAATGACAGCGTGCACAAACTCCCGGAGCACTCAGTGTTCTCAGAAATGTAAATAACACCATGGAACACCACATGGGATATGTAAGCTTCTTTAATAATAATAAATTTATGAGGTGGCAGGAAGCCACCACTTTGTAAACCGATTTTACTCAATCACAGTCCCTCTATTGTTTTCCTCATTTAACATGAATACATTCTGTAATTTGTATGTGAAACAATTACACAGAGATATGTTCTGAACCCCTCTTGCTGATTTCACTGGTGAGAAAAACATTAAACATGCGGAAACAGCACCTTATTAAAACTATAGGCCTTTTCTCATTACATCTCCTTTTTCTAAGCTAACATGTCTCTGAATAAGCCAAGTCTACAGAGTTTTTTTACCTTGTCCTGTGTTCTGAGATGCAGAGGGGCCTGCAGAGACGTCTGATAAAACCTCACATAAGTAATTCAGAAGGCTTTGTAAGCAATAGCTGCAGTTGCTTCTTCAGACTAGAGAGAGCTTCTCATGCATTAATGCACTTAGTTAGGTTTTGTGAGGAGCTCAGAGGAGGACATGCCCTCTTTCTGATACAGTTAGTTGAGCCTGGACTCTGCACCACTGATATTGTTCAGCAACTGTGTGCACCAATAATTTAAAAAAAAAACCAACACAATACATCAGGCTGTTCTTATCAGAAACAAGTAATAAATCTTATCATGATAGTAAAAAAAAAAAAAAATAAATGGCAATTTCTGATGTGTGACATTTTCATTGCTTGAGAAGGAATCAGTGCAAAGTGAGGTAACCCACACCCCCGTCCCTCGGGGCTGGGGCGCGTTAAACCAGGCGCCGTCGCTTGGAATCCCTCTCCATGTCTTCAGTGGGAGAGTCTCCATTGCACCCAAGAGGAGACACCAAGTTTAGCAAAGGGTCTTCAGATGCCCCTCCAAACAGGGACAGCAACAAAGCCACACCATAGCCAGTAGCTCGTTCACCCTAGAACAGAACCAGAACCAAACCATTCGCGCTTCAGATTGTATGATTTGAATTTAGCTTTAATTTACCCCCTCACTCAGTGAGAGGAATGATGGTGACAGCCAACACTCAGGGTCCCTGGCAGACCTTGTGCTGCTGTATCCTCACTGCTACTGGAAGCTGTCCTGGCTGGATTAACCCAACACACTGGCTGATTCACATGAGAACAAAGCTCACAATGACTCAAGCCTGGATTTACACCAGCGTTGTTCAGGGCAGGGAATCTTCCACCCAGCCTGAGCGTGGATTTGGAGTAGAAGCTGGATTTAAAAAAAAGAGGCAAGGGGAGTTAACTGGCTTGGTTTTTAGGGAAAAAAAGAATATACACAAGTTCCATCAAAGGGAGGAGGGAAATCCCCCAAGAGGGAACATGTTTTCTCTGCTGCAGGTCAGCAGACAGGATGATCAACTCTGGTCAATCATCTTAAAACAACATGAGTGAAAATGGAAGGCTGGGATAACTGCCATGAACAGAAAACAGGCAAGTTGTCAAAGTCTACAATGATAAAGATGTTGCTGATTAAAGTGTCTGTTAGAATATTTTTAGAACCAAAATGAAAAATACGAACAGATGAAACGACCAAACCAAAGAAATTCTCAACAGAGATGACGAGTCAGCTTTGCCCAAGAACTGTTCTCCACCTATTTCTGTCCCTCTGAACTGGAGGCACACAACTCAGAGCCCCTGCAGGTGTCTTTACCCACCACATGAACATACTCACTGCATGCACGGGCGCAGCAATGTCTATGTGGACCCAGACCCCAGGCCAGTCGAAGCCGATGTGGGAAGCAATGAAGAGCCCGGCACAGGAGCTTGGAGTATTGTCTCTGTCCTGCAGGAACAGCAAACATACAGTTGGTCTTGCAAGAAAAGAAAATGGCAATGGTTTAATTTGCCTACGGAAGGCAAATTATGCAAATCTTGTTCAAAGCTTAATCAATGGCCCTAAACCAAACCATTTATGCTGTAAATCCTTTGTTTGCAGTGTGGCCCTGCTCAATTCCTGCTCTGCCCACGCTCCTTCCTGCAGTGTTTTTGGAGTTTAACTGCACATTGTACCTCCCAAATGCAGCAAAAGCAGCTGCAGCAATTCCTGAGGTCTCTGTCCTCAGTTTCCTGATTTCTGCATTCCCAATCTCTGCTGCTTATGCACGATCTGAGGAATACATGTCTTGACTTCCTAAACAGTCTCCATCCAGGAATGGATTTATTTAGGGCCACGTTTTACAGGCAAGCAGCACAAAGATACCTTTGCAGCAGATCACCACCTTTAAAACTGACACTGAATATCACTGCAGCAACACAGAGCCTGCAAAGCCCCAGGAAAAGACCTTGAAGTCCAGAACAATATGGCCACTTCTGAAAGACTACAGCCCCCAGGAAGAGCTTCCAGCAGGCCAGCACACTGCCCAGAAAACACACTTTTTTCTGTAATAAAGAAATTTAAAAGAAAAAAAAATAAATCTTACTGCCACAGAGTTCTTCATATCAGCTACAGCAGAGGTAAATTCACTGAAGTGGAGCTCAGGGCAATACACCAGAGGATGGACCAAGTCTCCACAGTTCCTGCCAGCTTTAACACAAGCCTTTTCCCACTCCTCATTATTGGTAAGGACAGCAGCATGGTACTTTCCTGTAGCAATTCCCTAGTGAGGCAAGAGACAAAATCAGGAAGAAGTCACCTTAACTGTTGGGCAGGATAATTCTGTACTATTTTCCCTCACCATCAAGAGCTGCTTTCCATCTAACAAAACCACCAAGAAAAAATGGCTCAGAACTACTTCACAATAAATGAATGCTACAAAGACATTGTAGCTACTGCTGAATCTTTTACATTTTCTGAAAATCTATTCTGTGGTGAAACAGTCTTCATTTGTATGTCCTATTCAAACCACTGTCCCAAAAATATATTTATTTGTAATTACTGAGTAGGCAAACTATCACTTTGCAATTATTCATCCTTAATAAATCAGAAATGAATTATAAATAAAAATTTTAAAATGCACACACAGAGGATACCCCAGCAATGTGTGTCCATCACAGTCTGAATGTAACATCCTCATTCACTGGAAAGGTTGCTTCCTTCCAAACACACAAAACCCAGAAGCCACCAACAAACCACTTTTCCAGCAGGACAGTGATGGGAAAGGATTCAGTTCAAAGGATTGATGTTTACAGCAATATATGCAACATTCATGCTCCTAAAATTTGCCACCATTTCTCCTCCTGACATGAACACCAGTTCGTTCTCAAGAAAATTAAACCACAAGAATCACTGCTCCTCAATATAACCTTCTGTAGAACAGGAACAGATGTCAAAAAATAATGGCATTAAATCTGTACCCATGTACTGTTCTGTGTATGACTTGCAATGGAAGCCATTCCTGATCACTATCATCAAATCAGTTCTGCTAATTATAAAACTACTGAGTTGCAACCACTGAGTACTGGACTGCTTACATCAGCTGCTTAAGTCATCAGATGAAGAATAACATTTTTAATTTAAGTATGCAAAAGCAAAAAAGCTTCATAAAAACCCAAAAAAGACCCTGGTTGAGTAACACAGTTATAACGTACCACACTCATGGCACAGTGCACAGAGGATTAGTTTAATGGGGTTGCTGTTGGCAGCTTTCACTTGCCCAATTTTAGGAAGCCTCCATCAAGCACGAGGGTGCAGGGTGGCTCCTTTCCCCCAGGACTTGCAGGACAGAGGCAAAGCAGTGCACAGTGGCCAGAGAGCAGAAGGATTCACCCTCTGCCCACCAGCCATTCCGGGTCAGTACCTGAGCTCCAGTAAGAGTGGCCATGTCCAGGATGATGTCAGCTCCAAGATCTTTGCATGCATAAGCTACTCCATCAGCCAGTATCAGTCTGCCTTCTGCATCAGTGTTATTGATTTCCACAGTTCTAGGAGAAAGAGAGAGGGCATTTAAGACAAGAGTGCTTCAGGCTGGGAGTTAAGACTCACCTGCCTGCACTAGAACACTGGAGGAGGGCAGAGTCAAACACAATGTGCTTTCTTATTTGACTCAACAGTCTGTACAGCTGCTTACTCCCCAGCTCCAAGCATCCAGAGCACACATGGAAAAGGGATATGACAATACTGTCCTCATGGCAGGGTCTACTTGTTGGGCCTGTGTGATGCTCAGCATGTTGAGCTGGGACTCTAAAATTACTGCCAGAGAGGTCACACTGCTTAAAAGAGATTCTGATCCAATGGTAACCTCTGTGACTGAGACAACACAGACTACAGATGGATACAGAAAACTGGCTGTGCTTCAAAAAAAACACCTGAATTTGAGTGTCCTGAGGAATCAGCTCATGACACATATGTATTTTGCTATGTATTTACACACCCCACAGAAAACCCTAAGCACACTTAAAACTCTCTACTATGGCTGTCTGAAATACTATCATCAATATTTAGGGAAGCTGATTAGGGGCAGGTTCACCATTTACATGGCTCTCAGATAAACAGAACCATGGGTGCTCTCAGTTTCTGGGAAAAAGGATAGACACAATCTTACTTTCCAGAGTAAAGAACATGAATGTCATCGGGTCTTGTTGCACGTGGTCCGACTGCGTTCTCGGCCAGACAAAAAACAGCATGAAGATTGTCTTTAAAACCCTGTAAAAACCATGGGAGAGGAATGGCTTTTGATTCACATCAAGCTAATTTATTTGGACTGAAATCAGTGAGGGATTAAGACTTCTTGACAACAATTTAATGGGAAATCTGTGGTTTTTGGAGGGGTGAAGTGGATGTTTGCTGGGTTTTTTTCATGTATCATTCCTGCTGTGAGGCACACAGCATCTTCAACCTGTTTTTTTCCCCTTAGCCTCCCTTCTTCTGGTATATCTTATCCTGTTTTGCTTTGCTTTAAAAAAAATTATAGATGATATTTTAAAATGCATGATGATTTTGTTATTTATGCAGTAGTTGTGTTGTGTGGAGAGATCCTGGAACAGACAGGGAGGCAGCAACATTTCACAAATAAAAACAGAGTTCCTCCTCAACTGGGATAGTTAGTCCTAATGACATCAGATCCCAAAGGAAACCAGGGCCAGTTTTACTGTTAATCTCTTGATAAAAGTCCCTGGCTGAAGAAATCTGGGCTTGCTGAACCAGCTCATGTTCTGAAGGGCAAATGCATTAATTAAAACCTTTCAAAATAACTGGCAGCATCTGCAAGCCAGAAAGTAACTCTGCAGTTTCTCATCCAGTCAGTGGGCAAACAGCATTGCTGGTGGGACAACCTTCCATCCACAACCCTCTGCTCTTCCAAAACGGTCTGTGCTGCAAACCCCCCACTCTATTCACAGTATCTCACTGGACTGCACTGAATTTTCCTCCTCCTAGAGAGATATGTGGGTAATCTACTGTCAAAAAGTGAAAATCTGCTTCCAGTATCAGTTGTCTTTTCCTGAATCTCGTTCTGCCTGCAGCTCTCCAAAAGCAGGATTCACTGTGTTAACATGCAGGATCAAGAAAGAATTCAAAAATTTAAGTGAGTGTTTTTCTCTTCTCCCTTGTGTTGGAAAGCTCACAACAGAGGAAATGCATCTTTCTAGGAAAAAAAAAAAATCACTTGCTGAATTTTGCTTCCCAAAAGCTTTTAAAACCATGTTGTGAAACTGTTGAGCAGCATGCAGGCAGGTATTTTCTGAGGATGGATAATAACCTCTGCCTCTCTTCCCACTGAGCTTTCTATCTGACACCCATTTCCCAATTCAGTCTGTGACAAAGCAGAGCTCATTTAAACCTCTTCCAGCTTTCTTTTATCCTTAAAACCATTTTAAAAAACCAGTTTTGAAACAGTAACAAGAACAAATTCTTCCCACTGCCTATCTGAACACATTTTCTGCAAGGATGGCATTAACAGGTCTTCTTACATGAGGTTGTAAAATTAAGCACTGAGCTCATTCTTTTGTTTTTACACATAAAGGCACAGATTCTCCAGGCTCAGTTGGTCCAAACATATCAGAGCCAGTTTGTTCATTGTTACAGTAATTGTATTTGAAATGACAGATCACCTGCATTCACATCTGCTGTGACTGTGAATGGACTTCTCTCAGTGCAGATAATCACACACAAAACTGCTCTGGAAACAAGGACTGAATCACTGAAAGAACAACATCCATGGCTCCCAAAGCCCTGTGTAAGTTCCAGCTCATGTCCCTTGCAAACCTGTACTTTAACTTTCTGAAGGACTTCAGTTATGGCAAGGTAGTCATTCCGCCTAAGATGAAGCTCACAAATCTGTTTTCAATTTTAATTCTTTGCAGATAACTGTGAAGTTTACAATCTCTCCACATCAAACATGCTGCCAGGGCTAAGGCACAGAGCTAAACTATTGGGAAATGGGAATTTGGCACTGATCAGCTCCTGGACAAAGCTTCCATCAGATCTATGCATTAATCTGCAGCAGTAAATATTCTTTGAACTTTGGATACTCCTTGGAGGCAAAAGCTGCTCTGTCAGCAAGACTCAGTCATTGGATTTGTGGAGAGGGCAGAGGTTTATTGGCAGCAGCCACTTTCCCCCAGTTCATATTGTTAAAGTGAAATATGCTTTTTTTAAATTCTTCATATTTCAATACCTGGCTTCTTCTCAGCTCCCCCACCACTTTCTGACCACAGAAGCAAACCAACAAGCAGCTCCTGGTGAGACTAGAGCTGCCATTTCCCCAGCAGGTTAATATTAGACCTGGCACAGGATTTGGAACATGGAAAGACTTCATATCCCAGAGTTGCTCATCCCCTTCTTTGCTAAGGTGACGACAGCTGCCCCAAATCCCACAGCTTAAACAAAATCAGCACTGGATAACTCAAGTAAAGATCTGATTCACGGAACTAGAAACCACTCAGTCCACAGAACCAACTCTGAAATTCAAGAGAGACTCTCAGGAAAAAAAAAAAATCAGCACTCGAGGAATTTCTCACAATTCTCAAGATCCCAGTAAAGATGTGAAATATTTCCCTGAAAGAGCAGAGAGAGCAGGGTGGCTCCAGCTCACTCACAGCAGTGTCAGGTCAGAACTTCAGGATTAGACCGGCCTCCATATCTGGGAAGACATCCAAAAGCCAGACTGCTCCTTGGCAATGCTGGGATACATGATATCAATTAACACATTTTACTTACTTGCTTTACAGTGGCTTTGAAGGCACCCAAAATAGCAGCTGCTCCACCACAGTCTCGTTTCATTCCAGGCATAGTAGTCTGTTTAAACAGAACCACAGAAATTTTTTTTTATTCTTTAAAAGAGAATTTCACAGTAATGCCTGCTAGAACTAGTGTTTCTGATGCTTCTGTGACTCTGGTTTTGACAGTGCTCAGCTGCAGCAGAAACAAGGAACATGTGCATCTATTTATTGGTGGATCTGGCCTTAGAACTGAAAAATACTAAATCTCTGCTGCTAATTTGTTAGAAAAAGTAAAATTAAAAAGGTTGTTTACAAGTTTCCCACTGAGGCTAACTCCAGTGGGTTTTGGTTTAATCTCTGAAATCAGAAACTAAACATCTTTTTTTCTAGCTTTCTCCTAGCAGTGGGCAACATTTAAAGGGCAAAATATCAGGTTGCTATTTAATTGCTCTGTAAAGTGTTCCTTGAATCCCATTTGGTCTTCATGCCTAATAGTTTGTGTCCATATGCATGACAGTAGATCAAGCCTTTACTCAAAAAAAAAGCACTCTGGTTTCCTACAGACATTAACTGAATTATTTTCATCAGAAAACAACACTGTAAGTAAAGGCAGCAGCAGAACAAGTGTTTCTGTACCTTTCCCTTAATGCTGAGTCCTCCAGTGTCATACACAATACCTTTGCCCACCCAAGCAATGGTCTGTGTTGCACCATCTGGAGTGTGACTGAGAACAGCCAGGGCTGGAGGATGCAGAGCTGCCTTGCCAACTCCATAGATACCTGGAAAACAGAGAATTAAACCATTGGTGGGGAAGAAAGACTGTGGGGAGCACCTGTGGCTGTTTTCTGTAAAACATCTTGGAATACTATGGGCAATAAAACTGTTCACAAAACGTGCAAATAAAATATTACAGTGGAGATGGCAAAACATTCCAATTAAATGCTAGGAAAGAAGTGGAATATTCAACAAGATATACCTCCAAAGCCTCTCTCTTTCAGCTCCTCATCTCGGATAATGGTAGGAGTAATCCCAAGATCCTTGCCAACTTTTTTGATTTCCTTAATCATTGAAAGAGAAAGGACATTGTCAGTCAGTCACCAGGACACATTTGTGCCTTTCCACATGTATGGGTACCCAGTTAAGGGGTTTGTGTAATTTTTGCATGCATACACATACAAACATTCACAATTTTGGGAGTGGTGTAGGTTTTCCAATGGCCTAATTCCACTGAGACATCCTTGACTTACTATGGCACGAAATACCAATTTGACCTTTAAGCTCTGCCAGTAAAAGAAATCTTCAGAGGTAAAGGCCAACTGTTCACTCTGTTGGATCATGATGCAATAGGACAGGAATAATTTCATTCTCAACAGCTTTACAGATCCTTATGATAAAGCTCATCTGGAAATATGTCAACTGTCCCATAATTTCAGAAACTCTTACCACCATCAGGCTTAAGACATGAAACCAGTGTATAATGAAATCAAGAACTCCTGTCTTCTGCCTCCCAGTGCCTTACTCCAAGCTGTACACTCCACCTCCTTCCAACCTTGCAAAGCTCTACAAAATGTTAAAGGCTGAAGAAACAGCCTCAGCATCTCTGGTTTGGTGTGCTTCCCACTGCTGACATACAGGTTTTGCTAAGAGACAGCAACAGTAGGTTTAGATTACTGCAGTCTAGACTTAGAATTAGTAACTCTTACTCATCAGGTGCATTACCTACCTCCAGGAAGTTATCTGTGTTCATCTCATTGCAGGGGGTGTCCACGATCCGAGCAGCCAGCCTGACTCCCTCTGTAGCACTTGCCAGGCACTGCAAAAAGAAGGGAGGACACCTGGGAAGGGGCCTTGGCTTGGCTGGGCTTTGGCACAGCTTTGCATTTAGCCCTGTGCAGCCAACAGCAGATGTGTGGTTCCTCTGGAGCACGTTAATGCTTAACTGCAACCACCAAAGGCACTGTAGAGTATTAAATAATGTCAACCAAGCTAACGATTACTTTTTGTACGTGTCAAACTTTTCCATGTGCTCTAATTTCTAAGCAACTGTGTTCCTTCCCCCAGTGAACTGATTTTGCAAAATTAGTAGACTTCTCCACTGTCAGAGGAAGACCAGGAAGGCAATGTGAGGTGGAGGAAAGAGAGGTAAGGGGAAGCTAATTCAGGAAGTCACAACGAGCTTATGGGCTGCTCAGGTTGGAAACCTGCAGAGATTGTGCAACAGGGGAAACTGCAGAGTTTGTACTTGGCAGGCAGAGTGGCTGGGGGCAATTAAGATTACTAAAGTAACATATTCTATATGGCAGGCCCATGGGGAATGTGGAACATTCTATATTTGTGTAAAACATGTCTGCATCTGTTTCCTCATTCCTGTGGCAAAATGGTCTGACCTTCACCAGGACTCAGTAAAGACTTATCTGGGCAAGAGTGGGCAGAATCAAAATGGTCAGTGGTGAGCATGCCAAAGCTGTTTCCTTCAAGAAGGCTCCTTCTGGCAAAAAAAGGACAATGGGGACACGAGACAGTAAGCTTCAACTTTTAACTCCCACGAATCAACAATGTGAAGCTGTAAGACTAGGGGGAAGGAAACTCTGTGCAAGCTCTGCAGGAGCCCCACTGCACTGAAGACCACACACAGCAGATGGGCAAGTCAGGATGGGTTGCACAGGAATCTGAGGTGTTGGACAGTCACTTCTGCTGAGGTACCTGAAGTTTGGCTTGGCCAGACCAGTCTAAGGACTCCACACATTTTGTATTCCAGCAGACTCATAAACCTTGGCTTGCTTTGGAATGGTGCCCGATTCCCTACAATTACTTTTGATTGCTTCACCTTCCCTAAAGGCATGAAGAGCTCCTCAGGAGCCAAGCTTGGTCTGGAGTGATTCCCCCTTAGGGCCATGCAGGTAAATGGAGGTGCTCTAACCCAAAGGCCAAGCCCCAGGGGAACAGCAGGACTTACAGAAATGAGCTGTGCCTGTGTTTGTGTTTCCAGGGTGCTCCAGAGAACCTGGATAATGGCAGCCTTTAATAAGCGCCTTGTAAAACTATGACAATCCCTACTAGTCCTCACCATAAAATATCCTGGACAATGCAATAGGTGTAAAATACAAGTGTCAAGGGAGAGGTTTAGATAAAAACATCCTACCACATGCCTCTTCCATGTTCTACATTAGCTCCCTGGTGCTGGCTGAATTTAGGGGGTGCAAACTCAGCTTGGAGGAAGCCAGTAGTAGTTTTGGCATTGACATCAAGGGGAAGAAGAGGAGGTAGAAATAACTGCAGCTTTAAGTTAAAAATAACCCAAGTGGTTTGGAATCTACCTATCTGAAGGAACTATTTTTGACACCAGTGAACAACAGCTGTACTCACAGCATGCCTGTCTCTGCCACTTTCCTGAAAACTGGCCTGGCACCATTTGCTGGGGCCAAATCAGTTCATGAGTAAGGACCAAGCACAGAGGAAAAGATACTGAAAGAAAATGTCCCCTAAAGCTGAAATGCTGTGAATTTCAGATGCAGCAACATCATATCCATTGCAAATCCACTGCCTAGGATTTGTACAGCCTCACTGATCAGCTAAGGCAGCATCCATTTGTACCAAAGCACAGAACCTGGGGCACTGAACAGGGAACTCCCCAACAGCTTAACAACAAACCTTGGAATAGCTTTTAAGTTTATGGATCTGGAAAAGGAATGAAGAAAGTGAGAAGCCTACACACTGAAGGCAATGTAATATTAAAGGCTAAAAACACACTATTTGAATCTATGATATACATACTTCCTTGTGCTATTTGCTTGGTGTTTTCCACCTCTGAAATCTAAATTTCAAATAATATCTTCAGCCTTTGCTGCAGTAATATTTCAATATTGCTATGAGTAGTAGTTCAATATTTGTCCTCACAGGTGCTGTGAATGGATCCATTTCAAGGAACTTTGACCTAGGATAATTTATGACTTTAGATACAACACCTATTCCATACGTAGATTGAGGCAGATGTATTTGTGCACGCAACAAATGGAAGGGAAAAAAAAATATTTCAGGGAATAATGGGAAAAAATGACAGAAAACCCACGAAAATCTTACTTTAAGTGTTGCCACTTCTATTGGTCCGTTGTTCTGTCCAACCAGGAAGAACTCCACCGTGACAGTTTTCTTCTCGGTGCGTCTGGACGCGCTGGAGCGGTGTGTGAACAGCGGGAAAGCCCTGGCCAAGGCACAGGCAGAAGCGAAGACTTCAGACCTCTCACAGACCATCTGAAACACCAGCCAGCAGGGAAACACGTCAGACAACACCAGGGGATGTGGGAGACGGCATTTAAAAGGATCTGTTACCTGGGGTATTATTGGTGAAGAGGGAAAAAAAAGGAGGTGGGTGGGAAATAAGCGAACTCTGAGTCAGGACGTGCTCATTCGTCATGTTTTGCACGGATGAACAGACCCACACCGAACTGCTTCATTCCCACATGGAAATGAATTACACTGCTGGACTGTGTGGGAATTAGTATATTCTTCTAAGGGAGATGGACTGCTTTAATTACACTACTGCAATTAACACAGGTTAGCTGACAGATCAAGATAAAAAAAAAAGCATGGGAACCACCAATATGTGCTCAAAACAAATGAAACAGAGACAAATTTTATCAGAATGTGGCTAATATTAACCCAAAAGCTTCTTAACAAGGAGAACATTTTTCTGAAGTTCATTACAGAAATTACCAATGGAAAGCAGTTTTAGCTAAACATTTTCAAATTAACACCAAGGGTAAAAATTAAGTAGAGTAATTACTCTTGCAAATAAGTTTTCCAAGTGAAGAGTATAATTAAATTTTTTTACTGGCACCGACTGCATGAGTCTTCTCTGACAACCTACAGATCTGATATAATCTGGAGAAGCCATAAAAACAAATCAATTCATCAGGCTCATACAGAAGATGACCAAAGCAGTCCAAGAGCTTGTCCTGCAAAGGACTCACACTGGAGCATTAGTCTGCATCAGGACTTTTAAAACTCACTGAATAACACAAACAAGGCACCTTTCATGGGTTATGTGATACACCCATTGCATGCACCCTACATCCATCTCCCAAAGCATTGTGCTAACATCATAAACTCCAGTTTGGAAAAGGCCACCAACAGTTCCCGTTGCACGGGCATTCCTAGTTGAAGGTCCAACCTTAATTTCCTCCACCTGCTTGAGCATGCACAGGCTATTGCAGTCAGGTCTTGCTTACGTGTCAGCGCAAAACCACTTGTGTCAGTGTAATTACATCGGCAAAACTTGTCCACCTCCAGTCTCCTTGGAGACAGCTGAAATCCGGGAAAAGTCGAGAAAACACTCAACCAGACATTTCACCAGGAGCATTTTAACAGCCACTTACAACGATGCATCTGTTGACACCTCCTGGCAGGCAGTTCCTGACCAGGCGGGTGATGAACTGCGCTGCAGACGGGCTGTTGTGCCGGCTCACCCTGGACGGCAGCGCGGCCACCGTGGCGTAGTTCAGGTAGAGAGGACAGCTGTCCGTGGGGTTTGGGTTCAGGGTGCTCAGAGCAGATTGCCATACCTGGGAGGGGAGGAAAGAAGAATGTAAAGACAAAGAACGGTGTCAGACTTTTCCCTCCATCTCGTTCCCACTATAGAACTCTTTAATGACAAGGATTTCAGGTGCTGGAAACAAAGAAGCTGTGCGTGCACTTTTAAGTGCAGCAACCTCTGGAGTGAAAAGAAACAGGAAATTTGACAAACCCGTTTATTAACCAGAAAATACAAACCTACTTTCCATTACAAGCATCTCTTCTGAGCCATATGAACCACAATTTAAAACCACACCATTTAGTGCAAAGGCTGCTTCAGACCTTCTTTAAGTTGAGACAGTTTACCTATTGATAAATTGGAGGACTGATTTATCAGCCCTGAACTACTGTTTCACATAGCAATTTAATTAAAACCAAACTAACCCAACATAGGTAAATATTGTCATAAGAGTCTGCAAAATAATAAAAAAAAAAAACCCTTGCCAAACACCCAGCGACCTAAAAGCCGCAATGCCAAACGTTCATCATTTCACCACAAGCCATCAGCACCACCTCAACAAACAGGTCCGCAGTGGCGGAGTGGGGAGGGGGCTCTTGACGCCGACTGTGTCCCCTCGCAGGGGTCAACGCGCCTTCCCCCGCCGCGCTGGGCACCGGGGATGCGGGAGCGGCTGCCCCGGGCGCAGCAACAGGCTCGGGCCGGACCCGCCGAGGGTTCCCGGGGGCTCCAGGCCGGGTCCCCAGGAATGCGGGCACCGCAGCAGCCGCGGGCCGGGATCCGCCGCCGCCCCACGCGGCCGCCGGGTCCGGGCGGACACGCGGCGCGGGGCCCGCGGGCGGTGCCGGGGCTCGGAGGGCTCTGAGGGGACGCGGCCCCCGCGGCGCGGCCTCACCTCCTCGGTGACCCGCGGCTGCAGCTTCCCCCGCAGCTGCGCCCAGGGCAGGCGGTGCAGGTTGTGCAGCTGCCCCAGCACGAGCAGCGGGCGGCTCTGCGGGTCCGCCTCGCCCGCGCTGGCCTGGAACTGCAGCTGCACGTTCGCCATCTTCCTGCCCGGCCCGGCCGCTCCGCCCCGCCCGGGCCCGGCTCCGGCTCCGCGGGGCGGGGACGCGCCGGGTCACGGGAGCGCCGGGACACGGCCCGGGACAGCGGGCACGGCCGCGGGCACGGCCCGTGCGGTACCGTCAGCTGAAACGGCTGGGTTTAAACGTAATACGGGTTTTATTCTAATTTTTTTTTTTTTTTTTTTTTTTTTTTTTTTTTTTAAGATTTGCCTAGCGCCTCCTGTTAATGTTTGGTCAGTAGGCAGTTATCATAGGAGACCCACTGGGACCATCCCGTCCAGCTCCTGGCCCTGCACAGACAACAATCCCACGCTGTGCCTGAGAGCGTTGTCCAACCGCTCCCTGAACTCTGGTGCTGTGGCCACTTCCCTGGGGAACCTGATACTCGTTGATCTGCGGCCAGGAGAGCCGGGAAGGTCCGAGCAGCAGAAAGGCAGGAAAAGTGAAACCTGATGCATGTAATAGAAACACATCTAAAAAGAAAAAAAAAACAAACCAACAAACCCAAAACAACAAAACCTAGGCTGAATTCCAGGAAAAAGCTTCCTTACAGTAAGTTCTTGCTCTGTCTCTGAAGTGACATTATGGAAACTTTATTGCCTGATGCATTTAAAATTGCCCTGAATAAAAGCTGTAGGAACATCTGTTGCAGAGGTTGGATGTGCATCCTCACAAGACGGGAAGGTAACTCAATAAACAAGCTCTGAGCCACAGAACACGCACTGTTCAGGGTTTCACTATTATCCCAATACATTTGGACAGTGTGGGAGATAGGAATGACAGTACACACAGCAATTCAGGATTGAGGCATTCCAAGGATTCTGCCACGCAGTAAACTCCCAATCATTGAGCGTTCCTGCTACTGTCAAGAGTACAAATACAGCACATTCCCTGAATCCAGTGCATGAAAGGCAAGCAAAATAGTGGGAAACACTCACCTAACCCAGAATCCTTCTTTTGTCAGTTAAGGACAGCAGAGGAGCGTCCTTGTGAAGGGAATGGACTGAGGAAATCAGTCCTACCTACAGAAATTCCCTGTGAATGTTCTATCAACAGCAGCAGCAGCAAACATTCCTGTTTGTACAGGCCATGGCAGAAGCTGCAGCCAGGATCTGTCTTCCAGTTATTGATCCTCTATGTGTATGTGTGGAATCAAGCCACTAAAACATCACCTTACATAATCCATCATCATTAATATGCAAAATTATAATGAATTCCCTGTTTTAATGGCTTTTATTCAAGAAGGCTGTTGGGTTTGGGGTTTATTTTATAGTAAATATATTTTTTTCCCAACAAAATTGGTTTCACTGCCACCTATCCAAGAACTTACATTTTACAAGGCTGCACCAAAAGCAAAGTTTCCAAAGATTTAAGCAAAGGAGTTAGGACTCTTTTAAGTGGTTCATAAAAGCAAACCCTAAATCAATACAATCCAGACAATTACAGTGAACACCTCACCGATTAGTCACCCAAATTTTTAGCACATTCCAAAAATCACCAAGCAAGAAACCAATTCTTCCGTTTTACTTTTCAGTTTCTAGAGAAAACCTGCAGTAGAAATAAATTTGCTATTACAGTGCTTTTAATACTGTCCATGACTCCCATTGATTTCTGTTAACAAGTAGCAGCTCATTCTTTGCACACTTACATGCATTTTAATGGAGGAATTCTGTACAAGCCAAAGGCTTTATAGGCCATTCCCTCCAGGTGAGGAGCCACAGATTCTTGGGAGATGCTCCAGCAATGCTGTTCTGTTCCTCTGTAAAGAATTAGAGCTTCCATACAAGATGAGAAGAATCCAGCAACCACGAGGAGGCCACAACCTGCAGGAGAGAGGGCACCAGCTTTGTCTGCAGCAGCACAGAGGACTGGACACACACAGGGCTGGACAGAAGCACAGTCAGGACGTTCAGGCAGCTCCTGCTCCTGGAACACCCGAGTAAGGCAGCAGCTGCTGTGGATTTTGGGGCTCTCACTGCCCAAAGGCACACACAGCACCCCTTCTTTAGGAGGCCACGTGGAGAGAGTCCCACAAAGCACAGCATCAGGGTTTGATTTAGCTGCTGATGGTTATTGAGACTGACTCAGAATAAGTTACACACCTGCAATGATTTTGAAGCCTGGTGTGGGTTTTCTTCCTCTACATAATCAGTTTAAATAAATTCCAGCTTAAGTTACACAGGACAATTGACATCTGAGTTTAACCTCTTGTTTGATACATTTTAATAATGCATTTCCTTGTACAGAATTTGGATAGAAAATTGGTAGCCAGTTACTTCAGTGGAGTTAGGATATCATGGGCATAACTCATGGGAAATAACTCTTGACAATGCAAGTTTACATTGTGCTACTAAAGTTACTTTTTTTTTTTAAAGATATTTCATGTCACTGCCACTTTCATTTAATTATGAAGAACAGAAATACATTAACATCACAAAAGTATGTTTCAGTTTATATTTTTTTTTTTAAAAAATGAATAATTGCCCACTTGGGTTGGAAGTGTTTTATTACTCCTTCAGATTCATTTGCCATGATAAAATGTCAAAAGCACCGGTCAAGACAGAAATAAATAACACAATCTCATGTTAGAGAGAAAGTTGCAAATACAGTATATTAAATTATAGCAATATGCTGCTTCACACCAGCTGATGCAGACAGCACGAGGGAGACAGTAGTTTCACTCACGATCATTGAAAAGATCTATCACCAGAACAGGGGAGCTGCACACCCAAACACAAGCCTCAGTCTTTTACCAATTTACTTTGTGAATTTAACAAAGAGTTTGAACTGGCAGTTTTGGTAGTCCAACATCCCCTTTCTCTAGAGGTAACAGGAGTGGTACAAAGCTTTTCAGAAGCCCCACAAAAAGCCAAGGCTTTCATGTCTTCGCAGTCTTTGATTTCAGGTCCGTTCCTGAAAATGGTCAGTTTAAAGCCACGTCTCAAGTTGTCCTTTAGTACATAGTAAAGAGACTCAGGGCAGGCAACATATGCAACTTCAGTAGTGTTATGAAACTGCATTCAGGGGTTGGAGCAGAGCATCTCTGCAACTGTATGGGAAGCACTTTTATCTGTCAGAAAATGAAGGAAGTTACAGTCCCTTTGGGAAAAAAATAAAAAATATAAAAAAGCCGTATTAAAAATATTAAGGCAAGGCCACTACAATTGCACACCACTTCAGGCCTGAATTAAATCAGGAGTATTCTATTACTCACATGTTGCCCTATTTCCTGTTGTATGGCCTGCAGCAAAGTTTTCCACTGAAAAAAATAGTGAAAAGGACCCCCAAATTCTCCACTGAAGGCCTTGGAACATGTCACTTGCATGACACCTCCCATGGTCAGTTAGAGGCCATAAACCACCCCCTTCCAGGCAGCCATTTGAAAGAGAATCTTCTGCCAGGGAAAATGATGTAATATATACTGTAGTGAAGTCACTTCCTGCACAAAAAACATAACCCATATGGACAAATGCACTCTAAAATAAAGAGCTTATACTCCAACTAAAGTTTGAAACATCTGAGACCCACTACAGCAGGCCAGAGAGGTTCTCTTTTTGAGTTTCTACTCCACTTTTTTCAGTTTAACTTTGCCACTGCTTTCCTGTAATGCCTGTACTTTAAACTAAAAAAAAAAATGATGCATGAAAAGATATATGATCATTCTGGTGAGGAAAATCGTTCCCATGATTACTCAAGCTCAGAAAATTTTTTAATTAACTAAACATGTTAAATTATGCCAGTGATTACATCTTGTTATTTACAAGATCAAGTACCACTGATTCTTAGTAATGGGGCAGTATCTAAATTAAGATCACAGGGGTTGGATTACGTTCTGGTTGCTAAAAGCTTTCTGTTTTAGCTGTCTATCCAGTTCTTTGGAGTTTTGAGTCTGGAAGAAAGGGGATCAAATCAAACAATTTTGTGCCTCAACATATTCTACACCTGGATCAATTTTTGATATCTAGTCCCATTGACTCACTAACATGGTTTAAATTTGAAGCCTGTAACAATTATGACATGAGAATATAGAAGACAACACATTTTTGTTCACAGTAACACACTAATTACTGTACTCACTGGTAAACTTCAATTTTTAATAAGTTTTAAATATTGTGTTTTCCAAATACCTTAGCACAGAACGCCAATTTTTTTGTGTGGGAGCAACAGATTTCCTGAATTTTTCCACATAGTCCTTACAAACACCTCACAGATCACCAAACTTGGAAGAATTCCACAGAAACATTGCACAGACGTTGCACCACGAGGGCTCGTACATTCAAAGGCAGCTTTCTGGAGTGCAGGTCCATCCATTCACATTGGGAAAAAAAGTTCACAGAAACTCCAAAAATGAGAAAATGAAGCGAAACCTAGTGTGACTTTACACCAATAAGAACAACAATGAGGACAATTACTATAACAAACAAAATTAAAATAACGAGCATCTTCCGGTTCTTCTTTTGATATTGCTCTGCCTGTAAAGCAGAAAAGGAGGAGTGAATACTTAGATTTCTGCACAGCTGAGGTACAGACACTCTTACAAGTGAAATACATGTGCTTCAGATGATTCTTTAGTAACCTGACACTCCACATGATGTATATTGCAAGCAATTCCCACAAAATAACTCTGATCTGCACCACAGACTCCAGTAAATAAAGTCTGCACCGAAGTCACATTTACCTGTGTTAAAGAGCAGACTCCCTTTGAGATAAGATTCCTGTTTTATATTTGAAGGTCATTAAAATTCACAACAAAACTTCATTTTTTTAATAGGCATTTTTGTTGGACCGTATCCAGCTGTGCATTTTCATTTAATTTCAATTAGCACTGAAAGCTTTCTTTGTGATTAGGTTCTCAGTTTTCTTCTTTCCTTCTTTCTTCTAATCATATTTTCTCATCCCTTGCCTTTTTTTCCCAGGGGAATTAAAAGGGCACAACGTGGAGAAAGCTCTCCAAAAGCCAAATGAAAGTCTGCTAATAGAAGCTAAATGGAACAAAGCTTGAATTTAATTTTATTTAACTAATAAACCTTCAAAATTTTAGGGGAAAACTATATTAATTCTTCTCCTTTATAGTCCCTGGAAAGTAATTAATTACCAGATCTGCTAAAGAGGAATTTTTGACCTGAAACTATGTAACATGCAACCACTGTGACTATTGACTTCATTAGTAACTGATTCCAATTTTCATGTGAAGCAGGAATTAGTAATTAGTGATTCATATCACCAGACTTCTGCAGTGAATTCATGCAATTCCTGTGAAAGTGCTGGTTTGGTAGTTTATAATAATTATGCCAATTAAAACAGAAAAAACCCCAACATTATAGATATTAAATCAAAATAAAGCTACCACCAGTACTGGAAACACCAGGGTATCTCTGATATTCCTACTCAAACCTGTGTGTATGTCTTCCATGACAGGTGAAAAAATTCCTATGCTGTACTGAAAGCAGGTATATATTGGATCACAAATCCATACTCCAGCCAGCAATCCAACCAGGGGCTTGCTGAGAATTCATTACCCACCACTAGACCAGAAATAACATCGATTCCAACTGATTCATTTATTTCCAGTTCAGTCTGTACAAATTGCTTCCAATTACTTTAAGCTTTGCTCATCCACAGTCAACACCTTGTTTCAGTGATGTCCAATTTACTTTTGTGTATAATAAGAATAATCCTATAACCAATTAATTTTGCTGTCCCTCAAATGGCACATTTTTTCTGTCCATACATTACATGTCTACCCGCATAGGTTTCCAAAACACAATGCTTTACTTAAGAGGCTTTTGCATAAATATCTATTGGACTTTATTTCCAGCAATGGAAGGACTGAATTGAGCTGACAAGTCAGAACTTACCACAGAATCAAAACAGAACAAAAAAGCCAAAAAAACAAAATAACCACAAAACTCTGCTCTGCTACCAACTAAAACTTGTCAGGTGTTCATACTAAAAACTGTTCAAAGTGTCCGATGGTGAGAGAAAACATTAATAATTATTCTTGCCAGATAATGTTTTTAAAGTGAAATCTAGTGAGGTACCCAATAACCAGTCCTGTTTCCCAGGTGCCTGGCTCTCCAAACAGAGAAGGAATTGCACATAGGTCCCAGCAGGTCAGCAGCATTAATATCAAAGCACATTGTTTGGATGCCCAGAAAGTCATTTAAGAAATTAACACCAGGCATCAAGTGTGACATCAACAGAAGTTACATGGAAAGCTCCTACTGCAGTACAGTTGGATATTTTATACTGTACAGCAACCATTCCTAAAAGGGACCATGTCAAACTGAAAATTGAATGAATAACTTAACAGCTCTTAAATTATAAAATATTATTAGATATGCAAAACAGCTTAATTATTCCATCAGCTTACCTTATGTAGTTGTTTTAGACCCTCTTCAGTTTTCATACACGACTGTTCAATATTATAGTCAATTCTATCTAGAACTGTTCCCTAAGTAAAAAGCAGAAAACAAGCAGCAAATTGAAGCAAAATGAACTTCATAAAGCAATTATTATTAAAAACAGCAGACTAATTAACAACATTCACAGTAAACAGCTCATGAATTATGTAAACAATGAACTTTTACAGAAGAACTAGTTGGGACTTCACTAAACAACTTCCTTGCTCAATGCCCAACAGCAGCTCTGTCCACATTTCACATCACATCCCTAATTATCATCTCACTTCCAGACCAGGTGCTTTTGGCTGACACACTGAACGTGAACTGAATCTCTGGGAGAAATAACCATCAGAACTTCAGCTTTCTCTGGCCTTTTTATTTTACTACTATTTTTTTTTTAGTCTGACACACATAAAAACTAGTTGAATTCTTATTTATTTATTTCCATTAATTCAAATCCTGGAAGGTTTCAACCTTATCCTGAAGATAAGGATTATCTTATCCTGAAGATAAGAGGTAAGCTAGGAAAAGTGAGCAGCACATGAAAACAGGAAGAGCCTGGAAGCCTTAACACTACATGGAATCTCCTCTTTCTTACTAACACTGTGATGTCCATGTACCTGTTCTACTATCATTGCTCCCAGGTCCCTAAATATTTCATTGAGATCAGAGATGGACTGTACAATCTGACGGATTTCTCGTTCCCGCTCCTCCACCATTAGTGTGTTCTGCTCCACCAAGGCCAGCTGGTCATCTGTAAAACCCTGGGGAAATAAAGGATGTAGGTGTTGAACTAGCATTAACAGCATGAAAACACTACAAATAATTATATGGATTGCAAGGTCTTACAACAATCCTTTTGGAATTTCCTTATTAGACAAGAACCTAAGAAAAAAATGTATTTTAAGAAGGTTTTCAGGGTCTCTAAAATAACTTGGATAGCTATTTATAGCCGGAGAAGAGAAAATGCACATCTTGTATCCTGCCCAAACACATAAACAACTGATTGTAAAATAAGAGCTGTCCTAAACCAATGTTTTTGTTGGTGCACAAAATCAATACATGCAAGTGTCCAGCAGTTACAGAATATCTGCTGATTGATCAGCATGACAGAAACTCCCATAATGCCGATGTGTAACGACAGCAGCAATTCTGGTATTTTTATTTACCATAGAGAATTTCCTTTTTTCATCTCCCAAGGCCAATCACAACTGAACATTGTCCTTTCCCTATCACTCTTCCTTGAGATAAGTGAAAAACCTCTTGTACACAGGATTAGCTGAAAAGTTGCCTTGACTTTTTCAGTAAGTTTTCAGTTAAATGTTAACTGAATGCTAACAGTTAAAAATATTCTGTGGCACTATTAGTGAGGACACAACAGAACAACTCCCACACTGATTTAAAATGCAGTATCCCCAAGCTCCACAAAGCAAAACAAAGTCTGACAGAGCTCTACAACATAATTCGTGCAGAAACAAATCACTGCACCATTTTTTCAGCAATCTGTCATACTGAAAGTCTTCAGTCACTCTTTAAAGTTCACTTTAAAGACTGCCACCTTCCATCCAAACTCAGAATCACAGTTTTCTCCAACTGCTCTTGCATGTGGCCAGAAAGGTGCTGTGACAAGAGACTTACTCTGTCATAAAGTGTATCATCCTCCCCATCATCCATCAGTGGGACTGAGGTGTCGAAGAAGTGTTTGGACCTTTCTTCTCTATTCTTCATGCCTGTAAAACACAAGCCATGTTTGAGCATAATATTTATGCACACTAAAATCAGAGTAAAAGTCTGAAGCACCAGATAGAAAAGCACAAAAATCTGGCCAATAAATGATATAACAGTACCTAAATTTTAACTGTCACACAGGCTTACTATTTAACAAAGCACAACAAATTCAACCAGACTTGCAAGATTAATTAAATCAGTGATTTTTAAGTCGTTGTGTTCTACGAAGTTAAAAAAAATTAGGTAAGTTAAGAGCCTTAAAGTGTGATCAGCTTAGGCTATTTCATAACAAATTCTCTTAGGAACATCTCTTGTCTGAACTGTGATCTTCAGTTCCACCTGTGCCATTTATACCACAGGAGGAAGAAATATCAATGTTAAATTTTGAAGATCAAGTTTTTGTGGGTTTCTTCCAAGATTAAAATCATCTTACTTAGCCAAAAATAGAATTGCACACAAATTTAGAGTTTTAAACAGAAGCTATTCCACTTCCAATCTGTTTATGGATGCAGAATTTTAATTTATCATAGACTACCTCTTGAGGTTTTGTCTATCACAACCTGCCCTCTACAGCAGGTATCATGGCTGAAGAGCAATGGCTGCCTCACCAGTGTCACAGAAGCAGCTTTTCAGACCACAGTTAGAGAAGCAAAGATGCATTAAAAATGGGGATGGGTGAAATACACTGAAGTTTGTTGATACGCTTAACTTTGACATTTCTCCTTCAGCAATGTGAAAGAGAAGCAGAATAAAGCAGTTTGAACATGGGCTGTGAATCAGAAACCCTCAAATTCTAACCTCTAGCTGGTCCTGTGTGCATCACTCAACCCTTCCGTGCTTGAACTTTCCCAACCAAGAAAACAAGCACACCTCCAGCAGTGCTTTCCACAGGAGGTGCCCCTGTATTACTGCATCTCTTATGCTTACGTTTGAGATAGTCAGACTGTGCATGCCTAAAGTTGGTGGACAGGTCCTGAAGGGACTGTGCTAAGGAAGACACTACATTCCTGAGAACACGTGCTTCTTGTTCTGTACAACTACGGGACCTGCTCTGCAAGACCTGGACTGCTCTCTGACATCTGTGGAATAACTGAGAAAACAAGTCCATTAGTGAAAACACAGACAGCAGCTCACACTTGAAACATCACAGTGCAACAGAGCCAAATTGAACACTAACATTTTGATTTCTAGATTTTTTAAAATTAATTTTTATTGCCTCGTGCAATATTTAGAAAGATACAGAAACAGAACAAACAACTTGAAGTTAACAAGGTAGCTGAGTAACACGACTACTTCTGACCAAAGGCATTTGCTTCATTAAAACTGCTTGGCCTTAGAATTGATATCTGTATTTTTCTGAGACATCTGTAAATTTGATCTGATTAATTCTATTCCAAAAAAACTAGAAAAAACTAGAAAAACTAACAAGTAAGTAAAAGAACAAGGGAGGTTAATGACTTGTTAGGAAGTTCACCAAGACAGTGAGTGCAGCTTTGAGCACAGAGCCCAGGACTTCTCCCTCTAATACTGATTACAAATGAAATGCTTTCCTCAAAGCAAACCACTGCCTTGTCCTAATGCTTCAAGATATGTCAAACTGGAAGGTTAGAGCTGAAATGAGCCTGTACCTGTGTGATCTCCTGGGTTGTTATTTCTATTGCCCGTTCCTCTTCACTGCTGTCATCCAGTGTGGGTCTGTTTAGATGTTTATCGTGAAGACTGGCTAATTCTTTCATCTTCTGTTTAACCCTGGCAATATCATACTGAATCTAAAACAGAAAGCCCAACAGGAAGAAAGGGAAGTAACTCGTGTTTCAGAGGAAAGGGTTCTGACAAATGTTACACAAAAATCATTGACAGTAATCTGTAACATCAAAAGCAGACCGAAGATTATTTAAAAACAGATAAAAAGCTGACTAAGAAGCAACTGAATATTCTTATGGACTTTGAGTTTGGTACTTTTTTAAACCTACTTTTGTCAATCTTAGGCAAGACTGCTGTTTTCAAATGTGCTTCATTAAGTTGGAGTAATATTTTTTATCATTATATAGTACCATAACAAGAAGATTTAGCCAACTCCCAAAAACAGAAATGAAAATTTAGGCCACAGCTTCAACTCTGTCATACATTGAATAGCCTCAACTTAACAGGAGAAGTTAAATGACATGTTTTCAAACAAGTAATTAAAAAGAAATCTGTAAGAGTGATTATAATATTAGTAAAAAGGAGACTGAGCACCTTTCTGCAAAATGGGTTGTGTACACACAAACTGATGAGGCAACGTGTTCTGAGAGTACATTTAAAACCAGATTATCTGAACATCAAGAACAGCTTCACATTCCAAATACAGAGAAAGGTTTTTAATTGGATGCCTCCAGGATCATTTCCTCACGTATGTCCAAATATTTCCATAACTTGCAAGTGCACATAGTGCACAGGCAGGGAAATTCCCCTGCTAGAAGACACTAACATTTCTTGTTTTCAAACAGTAAACTGCTCATCTCCACCATTTTAGGGTCTACTCAACTGGATTCAACAGGTTCAAATAAAAATTCCACTGCAAGTCCTAATTTTTTGGTCCCTTCCCTTTTAAGTTTTAAAAATGAGAAGAACTTGGCTTTGCTAAGAGCTTTAGGACCTTCCTGTGTCTCAAGTCTAAAAGCTCAGCTATAGCACATTTACCCTAATGGTCCCAGTGTACTTTTAATACTGGGCTCCCACAGTCTTCCAGAACTTCTGGTCCTGGATAATCTCCATTTATTTCACTTGCAATATACCCTTCAAGATAATAAGTCACAGTTTGCCTGATATTTTCCTCTAAACAAGGCGGTCAATTTAGAAAACACTAATTTTAATCTTTCTTCTCATACTGCTTTTGTCATCAAACTGACAGCACTGAGAAGGTAACTGCCAAAACCAATAAATCCCTACACGAGAAGCCAAACTGTGTGTTGGATTTGCCACAGAACTTACCTCATCTGCCCCATCGACCCATTTGGGAGGTAAACGTTTCGTGACTCCAATTGCTGCTTCGGGATCTAAACTAATTCCCGACACCAGTGCCATGCGATCATCAGCCAGCTGCAGGGACAAAAGATATGGCAAATTAATTTCATCCAAGTCAGATCCAAATCCTTGAGCATCAGGAAAAGTGCATGTGTGCCTTCTTATAAAAAGTAACCTCAAAGATGAGTGGACACACGATGCAGCTGCGATCACACACCGCATCTCCTGGTTCGTCCCTATGTGCCAGTGCCCTACATCCTCCCACTTCCCACGGGATCTGAGAGATGAGAGTCACTCTCAAAATAAATTCTTAGGAGATTCTCAAGGAGAAAACATGGCATTGCAGTGAGAATTCAAGTAGCTCTCATGTTGGTACCTTTCCTATACCCAGCACAGTTTATATCAGGCCAGGCAAGTTTGAGAACTGCAATGGGGAGAATCTCAGAAAAAATGTTTCTTGTAACTGCAAGAAATAAAATAGTATCTCATGCTTGTTCTCAAACAATGTTATTTAGCCAGACACTTAGCCACCAGGCAGCTGAAGGACAAACACTCTTGCAAACTGACATACAGCTAAAATGGTTAAATTACTTGTTTAGTGGATGTTAAAATGTGCTAAACACAAATAGCCAAGGCAGTTCTAGAGATGATCATCAGTGATACCACTTGAAACATAACTAATTACTTCACTGCTTGTTCTCAGGGAAAGACTTAATACAAACACCTCCCTTCCTAGTTTCTCCCAAATTTCTTATTTTCCTTTATCAGGCCTGAAAAGCTTCATGTTTGTCTACCTCATCCCTCTTCCCTCCTGGGCAATTCTTTCTTGAAAGCTGTTTTTAATCCCTGGCCTTATTCCTGATCAATAATGTTTGTATAATTCATGCACAGCATGAAAAATAGTTACTGGCTTCATTGTGCAAAGTCATTCTATCCCACACATGTACAGTAAGTCAGACTAGTTTATATACATTTATCTATTCACAATGTAATATTGCATCACTAATTGCTTGACTTTATGCAGCCTCGTGCATGGAGACACTTCATCCTATATAAAGAAATTCAATAAACCAGCAGAAAAAGTAAAGGAACATTTTAGGTCAATGATGTAGGCTTGATGCACCATGGCAGAATAAAATGTGAAAAACAATACCTCATCCAGCTCCTGAAGTGATTTGTGGATCCCATCAGCCCCATCCAGTTAGAGACAGCAAAAGATAAAAGGGAAAAAAAGAGACATAGGACAGATATAGGGCATGGTCAGTTGAGAAAATACTGATTGATGTTTAAAGCATGATGGTTTACCAAGAACAAACAAACTGCCCTTTAAAGACATGACTAATCAATAAATACATCATGATACTGTATTTTAAGTCAGCATTTTACTTGATGCACCAACTTTTTAAAGAAATATTTCAGTTTCTTGGTAAACAGCAAGAATATAAGAGATCAAGTCCAGAGCTTGGTTTGTTTTCCAAAGTAACTGCACAGTAAATTTTCTAGATAGTAAACTGTAGGTAGAGACACTGCAATAGAACACACTGAAGTAGGACAGCAAAGGCCTTTGACTGCAGCATTCAGCATCCACAGGGGAGTTGGAGGGTTTGACTGTGACTGGAGGAGGTACAAACAAGCTTTTGAAAGATATTTATCAACAAGCACCCCAGTTATCACAGGATAACACAGATAGCAAAAGACAAAAAGCAAAAGCAAATGCAGCATATGCTCACTTCTGTACACACTGGAGTTGTGCTCTGCTTTCAGGGAACATTAACCCTGCAAGGATCTGAAAAAATTCAAAAAGCAGCCAATCTGCAGCTTCTCTGTTCATCAGTGTTTGCACTGTGTGTGTGAGCAAAAGGGTATTTCACTCACAGATGAACAAAGCAGATCTAAAATGAGGACAAACACTTGTGGTTTGACAAAGCAGCATCAACTGATGGTCCTTATCCCACCCCCAGCTCTTGAAACAGGACTATCCTGATAAAATGCTGCTGTGATGAACTGAGTTCAAGGATTGCCTGAGTGTCCTCATGAGGGTGCATCTGCCAGGGCAGAAGGTGATTCTGGACAGAGACTTCTCATAGCAAAGGATGTCTTGAGGAGAAGCCTGGCGAGTGAACTAAGGTGAGCTGAAGCACTGCGAGAGAGAACTTGCAGCCCTGCCCTGCTGGCACCACCCAAAGGAAAACCTGCAGCTCTGACAGGGACAGGCACCTGAAAACCTGACAGACAAATAACTCACACTAACAGTGTGACACCTCCTGCTAAAACAGCTGAACTCTGAATGCCCACCAGGATCCAGGCTGAGCCACTGACTCACTTCACCCACTGCACAGAGGGAATTTCCAGTCACTGTTCACCTTCATGTGAATGAGCAGCCCAGCAAACACCTCCAAATCATGTTGAAAAACACTACCAATAAGTGTTTTATGCATGTTTTAAGTGATACTGCACTCACTGTTGAGCAAAGTGCATTTCACTGCTCAGTTGTCTGTATGGGAGTTTAAACCATCCCTGCCTTTTCTGGGTGATATTTTAAAAACCCCCAAGGATCTAATTTAGTGATATTGGCAAGGAAACCTTAACAGGGACTAAATGCAGAGCCAAGTTACACATGTGTAGTATAAATTATCGTCGACATTTCCAGTTCTACAAAAGCAATTTCATACACAGCTTGTTAGACACAGGTGTAATAAAGTTAACAAGGAACAAATACCATAAACAGCAACATGAAGCACTGCTTTTCCTAACAAAAATGCATTAATGTAAAGCAATTTAGAATGATGAGGTTGCCAGCAGATAGTTTCTGGTGCCTAAGACAAAAAAATGATAAGCTTAAACAGAAAGTGTGACTTCCTCTCTCAAAGATGTCTTTGAGCACTATCTATATTTAGGGAAAATTAAAATAAAAAGGGCAATGAACACAAGAGCAAGTTATGGAGAAATTTAAGCAATGGGAATAAACTACACCAACTGTATTGAACAGTGCCCACACCGAGGTGAATAGAAGAGTTCTGCTCTATGAAATGATTTGGGGTTTTCTTTGAGGTAAAGAGGCATCAAAACCCGAAGAGGACCAAAAATCTCGTGTCAACGCTAACACGAAGCTCTCAGAACAATAATTTATTATTCACGAAGGGAATAGAGATCAGCACACAGAGAGATCTCTTCTATTCGCTTTCCATGAGGAAGCGGGGAAAGGGATCAACAGGGCGGGAAGGGAGGGAGGCGGGAGGGTGGTGGGGGTTGAGGAGAGGGCTCAGAGGAGGGGAGAGGGTCGGGGCACAGCTCGGCTGCCCGGCGAGGTACAGAAGGATGAAGGGAGGAGACTCACCGCAGCAGCCATGCTACGTGACCCCCGAGGGCTGGAGGAGCCGAAACTACTCACTTGCTCGGCCAGCAGCTGCCGGCTCTGCACCGCGTTGTTCCGCAACAACAAGAACGCGTCCGTGAGACGCCGGGTGGCCATGGCCCCCCTGCCCGCCGGGCCCGCGGCCCGAGCACAGCCCGGCACGCGCGGCAGAGCCCCTCAGAGGGCCGGGGCGGAGACCCCTGGGAGGGTCGGTAGCGGGAGCCCTCAGCAGGCCGTGCCCAGGCCGGCCCTGGCCCTGCCGGGTCCCGGTTCCCCCCTGTCCCTGTCCCCGTCCCCGGCCCGGCCCCCGCCGGCCGCCGCCATCGCCCCGGCCCGCGCCGGCACTTCCGCGTTGTGCAGCGCCCAACGCCTTCCGGCCCGCGCGCCCCGCGCCGCTCCGCCCGCGCCCGCGGCCCCGCCAGCAGCGTTCCGGCCCTCACGGGCACTCCGCGTCCCTTCCCAAATCGAGCCCCAAGTCCATCCCCACACCCAGCCCCAAATCCAGCCCCGCATCTGTCCCAACATCCACCTCCGCGTCCATCCCCACGTCTATCCCCACATCCATCCCTAAATGCAGCTCTCCATCCAGCCGTAAATCCATGCCCATGAGCAGCCCCACGCCCCCCCCCCCATCCCCCCCCC
>JAWWLV010000057.1:11099967-11165049 GCA_035041135.1 Platyrinchus mystaceus
GCAGCCCCACGCCCACCCCACATCCCTCCCCACATCCCTCCCCACATCCCTCCCCACATCCCACCCCACATCCCTCCCCACATCCAGATCCACAGCCCACCCCACAACGAGACCGACCTCCAAACCCACATCCAGAACCACATGCAGCCCCAAATGCAGCCCCAAATGCAGCCCCACATACGGTACCACACCCATGCCCCAATCTGTGCCCACAACCAACCGTTCCACATCCATCCCAACTGCCAACCCCATATCCAACCCCATATCCAACCCCACATCCATCCCTCCATCCAGCTCCATATCCACTTCCACGTCCAAATCCACATCAACACCCCCTCATCCATCCCCAAGTCCATCCCCTGGTCCATGTCCATGTCCATGTTGCCCGAAAACGGACAAGCTATTTAAAACGACAATATGGGGTTTGACTTTCTGAATGAGGCTTTTCAATAAGGCGACTGAAATGATTTTCCGCTGCTGCTCTGTCAGGCCGGACGGGCTGCTCTCAGTGCAGAGCAAACGTGACACGAGCTGGTTTTGGGATCCCTCTGGTGCATCCCATGCCAGGTGCCTGCACTCCAAGGGACATCCAACATAATCCCTGTGGAAACATCAGCAGCCACTGCCCAGCACAGCCAGGGAAGCTGCTTCCCACAGGTCATCAGGAGACTCCCTCACTTAAACCCTCAAAAAACCCCCAAACCAACTAGTATTTACACATATGGCAGGAACAGTGACTGTAATCACAACCACATTTGCTGGAAATGTTATCTCGTTTTATCCAACCGCCCGGGCACACTTGTATGGTGAAAAATAGGAAAAAAAAATATTCCTCTGCTATTATAAGATATTTGGGGGGTTTTCTTGAGCAGCCCTTCTGCCTCAGTGGGAGAGACCTGAAACTTGGAATTTAGCAAGGAAATAAGCTCCAGTTATACAAGGCCTAACGCACGCATTTCATTTTTCGTGGTCTGGTGAAATCTGTTTTCATTTTGGCTGCCTGACAAAGGCTTTAAAAATATATGGATGGGCTTCATTTCTTCATGCTAATTTTTAATCTACTGTAACAATTTTTTATACCATGAGAACAGTTTCAGCTAATGACCTTCCTGCCTTCTCTTGGCAGTGCTGCCGTGGCTGTAGGTCAAGAGAAGTTTCTCCCGCAGTCAACAGTCTTCCCGCAATCTTTTACATTTGGGTGCATGTGCAGGGAAAACCAGTTGGAATATCCCACACAGTGGGATGGAGAACCCAACAGGAAGCCTAATGTGCTGGAAGTTGGTACACATCAGCAATAAACATTTTGCTTCCTGATTTTTTGACAGCTTAAAAAGGTTTGACTGTTGGGCAGGCTTGGAATTTAAGCAGGGGCTATAAAAAGGATTTGGGACTTGTACACAGAGGGATAAAACTCTGCAAGGAAGGGGTCCAGACTTAACCCGGTGAAAAACCACTTCAAAGTGGATATTAGGAATAAGCAAAGGGAGTAGAAGGAATGGAAAAAAAGGATTAATCAAAGAAAACTATGTCTTAGAAGTTAGGAAGCGTAGGCATAAAGGGAAATGTGCCAGAAGTAAAGGCGAGGTAGACCTTGCAAAGGAAATTAAAACAAATAGCAAAATGTTCTTTAGGCGTTCATACCAGGAGAGGAAGGAGAGAAGAGGTAGAGGTGATGAAAGGGGGAGAGGCAGGACACAAATAATACATAATATGTAGTGGAAATGTACACAGAGGAAATGAAAGCGTGGAGTCAGAAATGACCTCATCCAAGTGGAACAAATCATAAAGATCATAACACAACAATAATTTGGGCTAAATGATCGTTATAGATCTCTTTCAACTGAAATATTCTAATTTCTGACTCAGACATCTAACAGGACTTTGTATCTGACTGTGTAACAGCATCGCTGCAGGAGCAATGCAACACAAGTTGAGAGCAGGAAAAATTGTTCCACCCTTTAAAATGAGGAAAAATGATTGAAGTCTGATCCAAATAAAATACAAGACCTTTGGATAAGTTTAGTGGGAAAGAGTGATAGCAGACATGATGGCAGATAGAAATGGGTTAAAATACAACATGCATTTACTGAAGGTGGACAGTGCTTGACTAACCTGAGGACTTTGAAAGGTCGTTAGTTTTCATAGCAGATAAGAGCTAGTAGTTCTATTCTGTCTGGTAATGAATAAATGTAGGTTGGAAATTAGAAGAATATGTTTTAACGTCAAGGAATTAGGTCCTGGTATGTCTTTCTTACAGGAATGGCAACCACATTATAAAGTAGAACTTGATCTGTTCATAAAAAAACCCAGATCATATTTACCCTTCCTAAGACAGCTCATATCCCTAAATATATCTTTCTAAGCATATACTGTTAATATTTAGGGCTGTTGCATCTTGATGCCTAAGCCCCACTGCCATAGGTTTGGAGCCTGTGTCTTCCTTTGCCCTTTTATCTGCTTTTTGAATGTCTGTTCTTTTCTGCTGCTCCTGGTGAGCAAGGAGACAGCAATGCTGCCTGCACTGGCACATTCCAGCACCCACCACCTCCCACAAGCAGAGCCTGGTCCAAAATGGTGGGAACTTTCCAGTTACTACTGTGGCATTTGGATCAAGGCTTCTGGTGGAAAAAAATACTCCATATTCAAAAGAACATTCTATTTTGAGGTGAACAGATAAGCATTTTTTTTAATGGCAAAATAATCAGAGACATATTTCAAACTCCAGCTTTTAAACTGTGCTTGCAAACTCCTTCATCGTGGTCCAGTCCCTGTATCACCACTGTTTAGGCACCCTGGCCAAGTCAAGGGCAAACAGACCTTATGCTTCAGTGATCAGATGAAGGTCAATCCCCATGACATTTTATCTTGTGTAATTGAGTAGATACACGGAGGAGGTGAAATATTGCACTCTTTTGAAGCCTGAACAATCAGCTTGAGCCAAAGGTAGGATTAATGGACCATGAAGTGCATTTTGCCCTGGAAAATCCCACCATCCTTTTGCAGATGGAACACTTGGCTGCCAGAAAAGTTATTCTGCAGGAAAGTTTCTAAGGAAAAAAATCAGCAAAGTGACAGGGTTAGTTCTGTCATCGCAAGAGTTACCTTTTTTTTTGCATGGGAACTGAGGGGCTTTTGGGAAAATAGATCATGTTCTTGCCTTTATCTTGTTGCAGAAGGATTTCAAGTTTCAGAGCTGTCAAACTCGCAGTTTCAAGTGTGTTAATCACTGAACCAAAGTTTGTTTGGCCAGGGAACTGGAATTTCCCGAGGTTTGCAGTGGGTGTGATTCTGACAACATCTCTGTAGATGGTGCTGTAAGGCAGGGAGATGGGAGCAGGAACAGCCTTTTAAAATTCAGACCCTTGATTTCTTAGTCAGCTCTTGGTATTCCAGCTTCCTTAAAAGAAAATGGACATAGTTGCCCATGGTGCCTTTATTTTGATGAGCTATGATCCAAATGCACCCACTGGAAATATAAACAGAGGAGAACTGTTATTTTCTCTCGGTTCAAAGAGTCGGCATTCTGTACTCTGCCTGGAAAACTGCAGTTGAACAAACTGTCTTTTCATATGGATCTGACTGTACCAGCATTTCATCAGCAGATTGTAGAATCTAGTGATTTGGAGAAAAACATCTGAAAAAGAATATTAATTTGTTAATGCAGAGACAATAAGCAATGGATGTTTAAATTATTAAGTGAAAGAAATTCACATCTCTAAGCAAGCTCTGTCCTCTTTTGCTCAACGCTCAAATGTTGCCTTCGGTTCAGCTGCTCTTCTGCACGCTGAAAAATGGTTTAATGGATCCTGCAAGTGTGTCCGTACTCCTCCCCTGCCACTGAAATCCAATCAATCCAGGTGGAATCAAGTCTCACTTCAAGCTGGGAAGGCAGTGAAGACTGATGTGTCTGCTTGGAAGGCTGGGAGGAATTTTTTAATCAAAATTCAGCTGCATGAATTTGGTGTTTACAGGCAGACATACTTCACATACATAATTAGACAGGCAACCTTGTTCAAAGGCAGATATGAGAATCACAGACTATGAGCTCGTACCCCAGTCTCGTGACAGGCTAATAATGCCTGTGGTACTTAAACAATGGAACAACTTTGTCATCTAATATTGTGCAAAATTCCTTTCCTCAGCTGGGCACTATATTAAATCTTCTGTGTCACCAAGGTTCTAGGTCACCTTTACAACAAAGATAAAAGATTGCTCATTGTAGACATTTATATCTCTGCTTATCCTAATTCTCTCCCCAGTAGTCACGTGGGGATATTCTGGTTTTAAATTAAGCTATCAAATAGAAAAATTTATTAGTGGTCTCTTTCTTCTAAGGTAGTTATATACATATATACAAAGATTTTAGATCCAGGTGGGATACCCAGCTGTTTTTAGCTGAGCAAAAGTTGGGGGGATGGATGTACAGCAGTAATTAGATGCTCATGCACAGAGGTAGCAGTGTGAATTCGGGATGTTTCTGTCTCCTGGCTCTTTGCTATTGACCAGAGTGATGATGTTACCCTGCAATTTATCTAGCACAGGACACTCTGTGAGTGCTTGTCATGTGCTTTAGTGCAAGTTGATCAGTTTAGTTACCAACAAAGCAGCTTTCTTGGAGAAGTCAAACCACCAGCTTGAAGCCACTCTGCAAACCCACATTCAAGGGTCCAATGGCACCATCTCTGGAGTAAGAGAGGAGAGAAATGTGTTGTTTGCATACTGTGGCAGAGTCCCACAGTACTTCAAGTACATCCAAACATCAAAAAAATGTAATCAAAATAAGTAGACAAGGGAAGTATTACTATTGCTCTTTTAGAGATGAGCCACAAAGAGACTGAATGAGCAGTTCCCCCACAGAAACACATAATGTAAGAGCTGGCAATAAAACACAGGATTCATCATTCCTGCCATTTACAGATGGAAAAATCAAGTCACAGAACAACAGTGGCTTGCTCAAGGTCGCACAGGGTATTTATAGCAAACCCAGGACCTGAATCTGGAGCTGCTGAGTCCTGGTCAGCATTTATCATGGATAAGGAGATTAATGTCAATAATTTCCTCCAAAGCAGCAGAATTTTAGTGAGAGAAGGAAGACTGTTCCAGAAAAATAATGCCTCTTCTTGTACTAGAAAAAAGAAGCTTACACTCCAGTATCCCCAGCAACTCATACCTGTGTTCTTGTTATCCTAATTAGTGGCAATGTTCCATTTCCAGAAGGTTTTATCTCTTTAAATTAGGTGGTGGTTTTTTCAACTAATGAAATTAGAGAAGGCAATTCAAAAAGATGTATTACTGTAGATCATGGTCTGACATTCATTCCAGCAATAACAACTGTTATCAAAGAAAGATCTGTTTCATAAACGTAGGAAACAAGTCAGGCTAATAAAGACATGAATAGGCTTTTGCACATTACAATGTAAAAATAATCAATGAAACAGTGAAAAAAAATCTAGTCAGAAAGTCTGCCTAATGACTATTATCTTGCACAGAAGCAGTCTGACTCTGCTTTATAATGATAGCATTTAGCCATAAATCATTCTGAAACAAAAAGGAAGGAAGGAATGACCCTGCCAATTCCAATGCCAGTTGGGAGCAGCAGAGGGCACGTAAGAGCAGGGTCCTACTTAACAAATCTTCACGTTCTTAGGGCCTAGATTTTCATGTAGAATCAGGAATCGCAAAGACTGATTTTCTTAATGAGGTGTTGCCCAGTGATTAGCTACTGGGCATCTTCTGGTGAAGAAATCTTTGATTTCTGAGCTGGTTTTCCATTGCTTAGGACTGCTGCCTGCCACTGACGTGTTATGCCAAGATGCTGCTGTATGTGGTGTTTATTGCTGTTCTCAGAGGTGCTTAGAAATAGGAAATGCTAGAACCTGAGATAAGTACAAAGATGATGTAAGAGCACAGGGAAGGAAACTGGACTAAGCAAAAAACCAGTTTGTTAGACCAAGTGGAGAAAGGCAGGGAGGTGTGGTCAGAGCTGCAGCTTAGAATGGCCTTGGGGAGATGATGAAACCCCCTTTCTGCCCCAAAGAGCATCACAGCAGAAAAAAAAAAAAGAGCAAACCATAAATCTGAAATCAAAAGGATTGCAAGAAACATCAGAACAGCAGCTCCAAGAAATGAACTGCTCCCACATCTTTCTCTTTCTACCTGTTGCTTAGATGAAAGAATTTCAGTGTCTTCGGAAACACTTTTACTGCCATTTGTGAACTTCCACTCCCCAGAGCAAGGCCTCGCAGGAACACATCCTGTTGTCCCCGGTTTGAAGAAACTGAGGTGAGAGAGTGTGATGCTGAGTTGACAATGTCCTGGTTTCAACTGGAATGAGGCTAATTTTCCGCCTGGTAGCTGGTACAGTGCTGTGTTTTGGATTTGGGATGAGAATAATGTTGATAATGATGGTTTAGTTGTTGCTGAGCAGTGGTCAAGGGCTTTTCAACCTCTCGTGCTGCCTTGCTGGTGAGGAGGCTGAGGGACACAAGAAACTGGGAGGGGACACAAGAAGCTGAGAGGGGATGCAGCCAGGACAGATGACCCCATAGACCAAAGGGGTATTCCAGACCACATGGCATCATGCTGAACAAAAAGAAAGGATAGAAGTCAGCCAGGCATTGGTGGGTGCTGTTTGGGGACTGACTGGGCATTAGTCAATGAGTGGTGAGCTACTGCATTGTACATCACTTGTTTTGTATATTCTTTTATCATTATTATTGCTATTTACCCTTAATTTTCTGTCCTATTAAACTGCCTTTATCTTGACCCATGAGTTTTACCCTTTTTACTATTCTCTTCGCCATCCCACTGTGGGGGATTGGGTGAAGGGCCTGGGTGATGTTTAGCTGCCTGCTGGGTTAAACCACAACAATCAGCTTTTCTCCAAGCTATCCTTACTTCATCCCTCTGGAGACATGAATGCCTGATCTTGGATGCCTTAGGTAGCCCAGACTCAACTAGTTTACCTCCCACTGATGCCCCCCTGGCTTTCATCCAGGACCCCTCAGCTGTTGTCTGTGGGCTCCAGCTGGTCTGCAGTGATAATGAATATCCTCTTCAACCATCTCCCCACTCACCTCCCACTGCTGGGAGAGGATCAGCCAGTGCTCTGTGAATGATGGCAGCAGTGGCCAGAGTGGGCAGAGGGTTATTTTGATCTCCCACCCCCACGCTGCCATGTACAGGCTGATCTGGAGGCTCTGGGGTCTCCAAGGTGTACGGCCCCATCTCTGTGCTCTGCCGTCCTTGTTACATCCCTGCTGGGAAAGGATCCAGCCTGTGCCAGTTATTCTGACACAGCAAACCCATTTTCTTTGCATGGGAATGTTGACTGTGGCTTCTCTCCACTGTGTCCCTCTAAAATCCATAGAAGAGGCTACCAGAATCACTCAGCCAGCAGGAAACACTGGGCACAAGGACCAAGGAATTATGTTATTCTTGGTCTTTCAGTGTCCCAGATGACAGCAGAGGCTTTTCCCACAGTTGAGAAGGAGAGCACGTGAGAGACCAGGAGGTGGTTCCATAGCAGGGGCCAAGGTAAAGGTCCAAGTGCTGACCTGCTTTCCCTGCAGCATAATTGTGGAAGATGATGGGCTGGGAGAAGTTAATGGGAATTTGGCTCCACATGTTTTCTTGAGGTATTCTGTCTAAGTAGGCTCAGCAGCTTTACCTATCCTCATCTCAGTTTCCTGACCAAAGATGAGGTGTGAGGAACTGAACCACATTCCCTGGGAAGAGCTGATAGAGGCCTCCCCCTCCTCTGGTGCTTCAAACCAAAACAGCTGGAAACTTCTTGTGGCTGGAGATGTGCTGAGTGGCCTGGCTGGAGTTCAGGGAGAGGTAAAGGAATCCCACCCACCAGTAGCAAGGGCTCTGTGCCACCAGCAGCCCTTGTGTGCCCTAAATCCTGAGTTCCTGGTAATTGCTATCTCCATAAATACCAGCCATGCAGCAAGAGAAGGGACTCGCATCACTGGACTGTGTTTTATCGTGTGAAATATGAGGTGTGACACAATACACTGGCATTAGGTGAAGGAGTTGTCTGCTGATGTGGTGACACACTTGAGGCAAAATCTGGAAAATCTGATCCCTTCCTGCCCCGGTCCCGCGGGCGCTGTGGTGAGGAACGCTTGACTCGCTCTGCCTGGGGATGTCGAGGGGAAGGGAAACGCACGGGCCGGCACCATCTGCACTTCACGACCTCAGACGGGTCGGGTTGGCAAGTGCCTGCAAGGCTGATCTCTTTGCTGAACCTGGGTCCTGCCACAGCTGGATTATCTGGGCTGAGCACAGCCCAGCCAGGTTTGCCCCCAGTGAAGCTCAAGGGAGGTGAAGAATGCTGAGCTGGTTTTGGCAGTGTTCTCTCAGAGATGACTTTGGCCAGCAGTTGGTCTGGCTGCAGATCCAGCTCAAAATGTCTCCCTGCTGCACTAGTTACCCCATTCTCAGCCCTGCAGGACCAGGGTTCATTCCTTTTGAATCTAAGAACAACAGAGCATTTGTCTTTGATTCTCCTGAACGTGCAGTCCGAGCGTGACAGAGACCCGTGAACACCTTTCTGTGCTCCCTGCATTTGTTTCTTCACTTTTTCTCCCTCATATCTGTCTCTGGATGATTTTTCTCCTTTTCTAAGCATGATGGCAGCTGTGTTACAGACATCAAACCCCTGCACAAGGAGAATTTGCCCTCTCCTGCAGCGTGGTTGTTAGTTTTTCTGTGTTCATGGCCCAGGGACAGAATGGCGCTGTCCATGAGTGACCATGAAACTCTGTCACTGCAATCAGTGCTAATAGTTGTAGACCCAGTATTGCATATCTAATCCTTACATAGTCTGACAGCAGAGCAAGCACAGGGGGGTGACAGCAGGGACAAACTGCTGGGGGCTGAGAAGAGGAATCTCCCTCCTGTTATGGACTGCACCTCAGTGAAATGCCTCCCACAGCTCCGAGCAGTCCTGCAGATACCCACCTCCCTCCAAGTGCCGCTCCTGAGAGTGTCCCAGGCAATTATCTTGGGCTTCCCATGTGGATTTTGTAAAACCAATTTCAAGAACAACCCAACAAAGCCACACAATGAATACTAATTTCTGTCAGTTCTAGCACAGCACTTGCACAGGGAAATGAGAATCTCCAACATGTCTGTGATGCTCCTTAGGGTGGATGTGCACACACACACATCCACAAGGATTTCTGGTTGTTTATGTAATACAAGTGTCTTGAAACAGATCTGTTTGCTCTGAAGACCAAAGGATTAATGAATAACATGCAATTAAACCCTGGACAGGAGGTAGCAAGTAAGAACAGCTCCAGCTCTGCTCCCTTCCCAGGATTTGTTTCATGTGCACATTAAAGGAGTGCCTGTTTAAAGTAATACCTCTCTTTCTATTCTTTGGGACAGATTTCTCAACAGGGCTTTAGAAAGGCAATGACAGAACAGTGCCCTCATCCCACATGTGCCAGCTGGACAGGCTTGAGCCTGGGAGGCAGCAGTGGTGGCAAGTGAAGGTCTCGGGGTCATTGCTTACAGCCAGCCCTGCTCAGTGGAAAAGGTTCATCTTATGGAGGGGTGTTTGCCTGGGCCTCTGGAGATGCAAATCCAACCTGCTGCATGACCATCAGTGCTGAGACACATTTCCTGTGTGACCTCCAGTTGAGCTGCTTTGGGCTCCAACAGACACACTGTGCCAAACCTTCCTGGGGAGGTGAAGGAAAAGGCCTCTGTTTTCATAAGGGAAGGGTAGAGAGGCACCAATGTCTGCCAGGTCCTGGGCTCTGCAAGTCCTGGTCCGCTGTATTACCTTACAGTGGTGATTTAATTTACGGCCCTTAAGGTGAACTGCAGGGACAGAGCTGTGATTTCTGCCACAGCCACTGGGCTGTGACAGCAGCTTCCAGGGAGGAGCAGTGATCAGCCCAGTGATCAGACTGCCCCAGCTGAGCCCAACAGAGCCTTTCCCACTCAGCAAGACCTGTCTGCTCTTTACCCAGGCATCCAGCAAGAAATGCTGCGTTTCCCACTGGTTTTAAGCTCTTTTGAGTGTCATTCTGTCACCCTGGGTTTGGGAGTTCAGCTTCCAGCTATTGTGAGACAGAAGGAAGAGGCAGGGATAATCTCAAGGGAGAAAATAAACTCTGTGCTGCTGTTGATTGCAGAGGGGAGCAAACCCCAGGAAGTTTGGAGCCTGGTTTTTCCAGCTCAGGTTGTTGCTCAAATGATGAATCAAATGATGAATGACTTAGTTTTGCGGGTGGGAAAACCCTGGTGCAGGGTGACATGAGCAATGGAGAGGCAAATCTGTGACTGACAGTGACACAAATAACACTCTAGTCTGAGCCTTCACCAGCAGATCAAGACCTCCATACCACTAGAAAAATATGCTGGAGTATTCACTCCACATACAGCTCTCCCTCAAAAGACCAGAAGTGGTCACATCGTTAAAAGGAAGTATTTTATGTTGATCATTCCCACATGCCTGCTCTGTATCTATCTGGGTTCTTAAGCAGCACCCATTCTGCACATAATGTCATGCATTTACATCTCACAAAGAAGATCAGACCTCCTCAGGCTAAGGAATTGTGTTCTGGGTCCTGATAAAACCATTTTATGGCGATGAATAACTTGTGTGGTTTCATGCTTCCTTTCCCTGAAATGCCATTAGATGAACACCAAGTGCTTTTGTATTTATTTGAGGGAATTTCCTTTTAGACTCTGCAGGCAGAGAAAAAAATGGGCATGGAAGGGAGCTGGGATTGAATTATGCCTCTGACTGGCAGTGCCTCAGTGAGAGCTGAGGAGCTCGGCTTGCTGCCTCATTTATATCCATCAGAGGTGCCATGAGCTGCAGACTGGGATAAGTTACCTTGTCTGAAGGACTGAAATACCACATCAAAGCACCACGTGGATCAAAGGTGAAGGCAACAGGCATTCCCGTCTGGCTCATCTTTCAGACCTTTCTCTCTCTTTAGTTTCCACTTTGAATCTGATAATGCAGCCTGAACGCAGCCTTTCATGCGCCTTCATTCCTCAAGGCACAGGTGGTATGGAGCATGTATTTCCTTGTCAGCAGGCTCCATGGGGCATAGGATTTCCAGGGTTTAGCTCCCAGGCATCAGTGACAGAAAAGATCTATCATTTTGAGCAAGGCAGAGCAAGACTGGTGGAGTTGGTGCAGCAGAGCAGAGCTCTCCTGCCCCAGGTACAGAACAGGGTGCAAATCTACCAAAAGTGAAGCACCAGTTTTCATCTGTAACACACAGTGCTCAGGGCCCTCCCAGAGAATCAAATCAACCAAGACATTATATGAAGAGACACTAAAGCATCTGTGAGCCTTGGAGAGGACACACTCAAAAACACGGGATAAAACTGGAAAGGCCACTTCCAATGACACACAGGTCCCAGTGGGACTTGGAAGCACATTGAAAGTTTTTATGCTAAATAAAGTAAATGTAAAAGTAAATTACTTCAGAGACTCAGAAAGAAGACTTTCACCCCACTGCTGTGTGATTTCTGCCCCACAGAAGATGGTGGGAGGCAGATGAAGCTGTGTATCTCAGTGTCTACGAAAATCTGGATGTTAATCTTCCATCTTGTAGCTTCATCCTGCGGTGTTTCTTGTCAGAGAGGATCAGAGTCACCACAGCATAAAGGAAAGACTTCATGACCTGAAAAAAAATCTTTATTCTGACATTTTCCATCCTTCAGACCCTTTCATTCATGTCACCAAACTTTTATTGAGTCCCTAGTGGCTCTCTCTGAGTGGAAGTCTCTCCCTGATAGATGTTCTCAGCTCTGCATTCTTGCTGCAGTTTGGTGTCAGAATCAATGTAGGTGCTTAAGATTTGTGGAGTTGTTGTCTTCTGGATTCAGAGCTCAGTTTGTAGGGTCTTAGCAAGTAGCTTTTGAATTCTACATCTGTGGGTTCATGTAACATGAAATATCACCTCATGTTAAAGATGAACTGGATTCTAATATGTCAGGGTTGGTCTCCAAGGTTTATAAAGCCTTTCAGACTGGCAGGGAGATGAACAAGGCATTGTATGGCTCTTTCCCCTGCTCCAATCTGCGAAAGGAAAACATTGTGACTCACCAGCCAGAGAAGTTGTGTTTTCTTCAGCAGGAAGCTTTGCAGATTCTCTGCTCCCAGATCTCGTTACACTCTTCCATCCCACCATCCTGGAAAAACTCCCACAGAAAGACAGGCAGATATTTTAATCAAGAAATGGCCCTTATTTCCATTAGCAACAGCTGTTTTTCTTTTAATTCAATTCTCCATTCTGCAGTCTGTTTATGAAAGCTGCCATTAATTACGTTTTTCATCAGTCAGTGTTCAGAGATGGCTAATGGCCCAGCACACCTAATTAGTCCTTCATGTATGATAGTGTTTCATCAAGTCTATAGTTAGTGTGTAGGGCAGATATGCTCTGTGCAGTGGAGCTGAGTGGGGCTGCACAGACTCTCCTGGTGTGTGACAGATCCCGTTACAGCCGCGTTCCCCGGCTGCTGCCAGCGTGGGGAGCTGGGGGCTGCACTTACTGGGCTGTGATAACAGCGAGTGCCAGAGGTGGCTTCCAATGTCACTCTGAGCAACAGGGTGAAGAATTCAAGATGCCTGTGCCAAGGAGTGCAGAGACTGGAATTACAGCTACTTTTGTTTTTGTTTTAAATTATACACTTGGTAAGTGTCAGTGATGGCTAAATTCACTGTGCTAGAGTGCTTTCCTTTAGCACCTTCTGTGCATCCTTGCCTAGGTATTCCCAGTTGATCCATCTGTCTCAAAGGTGGATGCCTGTGAAGCAAAGAGTGTTCCCTTCTTTAATGTCAGTGTGGAGACACTGGCATGACTTAACCTCACTTACCTAGTGATGCATAGGGCTTTAGGCAGGTCTTTGGCTAGGTATAGCCCAAAGCTTGACACAACTGTCCAGAAACTAGGGGCATGGAAAACAACTCATCTTTGTTCAACAAGATGCAGGAGTAAGTTGAATGAATTCCTCACATACCTTAAAGCCAGAGCTGGAGTTTGAACATCAGACTCACTTGGAACGTTGCCTTCATTTTGAAGGTGTTTGCAGCTGCAAAGAATAGTAATAGTTATTGGCAGGTAGCCTCAGGTAAGAAACATTTCAAATCCTCCAGTACAGAGATTGCTTTGAAAAATATCCCATCTGTCACAATCATGTATAGAAATGCCATCGGTGTGTGTGCAGAGAGCTGTCTCTGTTCCCTTGCCCAGGCTGTCACCTGCAGAGTTCAGGCCATTGTAGAAAACTGCATGCTCTGAGCAGGGGCATGTTTTGTTTATCTTGGTAGAAAAGTGGCAAACGACCAGCAGAGGATTTGCAGTGGTGTATCACACAAAGCAGTCAGTCACCTCCAGCCTGAGGCAGCCCAGACCCAGGGCCGTTCTTCACTCACTTCATCTGCCTTTGCTGTGAGCCCCACGGGAGGCTGAGGGAAGTTAAACTGATGTAGCAGCATTTGTTGTATGCAATAATAACAATGTGCTGTAGTGAAAACACCTCACTGTGTGTGAGTAATGAGAGATGTTCTAATATTCTACCTGATGCTGGAAGTACTTCTCTGTCTACAGAATTGTGTCAGGTTTATGAAGAGATTCTCAGGTGAGTATTCAATTGGCCAATTTCCGACTGTGTGACCTCACTAAATTAAAGCCTTTTGACTGCTGGAGGAATGAATCTGCCATGCTGCTAAACAGGCAGAAGCTTTTTCACGAGATATCTGCTTCCAAAGCAAATGAAATCTGCTTTGATTTTCATGGCCTGTTGAGGGATGAGAGCAGCACTGCAAGGAATCATACAGGATTGGCTCAGAAATAGTTTAAAAGAGGGTACAAGAGCATCCAAGGTGCTGACATTTGAGAAGAGAAGAAAGTGCAAGTGACCTGTTAAAGAATATGTCCTGTTCCCAAAGCCTCCAGCTCTCGAGCTGCAAGGAGTCATAATTGCAGACAAAACAGGTTTAGACAGAATAGCTCTGCATTTAGTGTTACTCTAACCTAACATATTTTTTGGGCAGGGAAAGGAAGGCGAGTGTCCTACCGTTATTCATTGTTTGGTCACCTCTGTGCAGCTGTTTGATCACCTCAACTTTGAGCTCTCAGCTGCAATGTCTCAGCTGGAAAGTGCTGGATTTATGGAGCTCTTGCAATGGTGATATAGGAAATGTTCTAGCAGGGTGTTATGGTCTTGCTGTCAAGTCCTTCACTGGAAACCCAGAGTAATTCCAGTGTAGCTGACGAGTTACTGTCGTGTAAGTGAAGGCAGTGTTCATCTCTTGGATGTCACCTTTTGGCCTCCTCTGTTGGCAAATGAACCTGATGTAATATTGCAAAAACACATCCTTTGAGTGAAAGTGATAAGAAAGATAAATGTTTGACTTTAGCCAGGGAATTTAAAACTCAGAGTCCTTTGAAGATTGCCGAGTTCTGCGCTGTGTTAGTCGTCCATATCTATCTAAGAAAACACTCATTTCATCACAACTGATGACATAAATTCAGACTTGTGAGCAAATGGCTCAGTCGAGTTAAATCACCTCTCTATCTGCTAATGGCATTTTTGCTTTTGCTGGATGATGAAGGTTATCTTGCTGTTTGGAAATTATAACCTACAACTGTTAGACGGCATTATCTGCAGACTTGGGTGAGATAATTTGTATGAAAAATCCAGGGAATCTGGAGCTTATTGGCTTCCATTCACATGAAGCTGAAACTCTTCAAGACTCCAGCCGCCTTCCATATGCCTCCTGCTCTATCCTGGGGAAGGAATAGCAGCTGGCAGATGATGGATAGCAATGCTGCAGCCCACTCTAAGGTTAGCAGTGACATCACTGATAGAAAGGGGACCAGCTTGAGCTGTTTATAAAACTCCAGTTGGGAAGTTTGCCCCAGACTGCATTAGCCTCTGTTCGCTGCCTACCCTGCTTTTCCCCACTCAGATTCCAAGCTCCTTCAAGGGAAACAAACATCTGCAGAGACACAATGTTAATTGTTCTACTTAGCACTGCTGTTTACATTTTTGGTGCAGGCAAGTCAAAGCATGTCAAGGCTATCCTGATGGCTAAAACAAGGCAGAAATCCCGTTCCGGCTGAAATAACATGGGGCTGGATTCTGATCTCACGTACCTAAGCATTTGGCATTAGCCCTGGAGAGTGGAAATCAGAGTCTAAGGAAATCAGAGGGTGCAAAAAAAGTAGCAGAGAGGCTTGTAAGAGGGTGAATGTGCTGGAGTCACCAGGGAAACATTACAAGGTTAATGCAGTTTTCCATTATCTGAGAACAGTTGGGGATTACGCTGCATTTGTAAGCTTAAAAAGGCTGGCTTCCCCGGGTTCTGCTCCCATCACAGTCCAGCCTAATGGCTCCTTATCAGGAATGATGAATCGCTCTTGTGCCTACACTTTGGTCCCTAATTTCCACTTTCCTTGCATCTGCTTAAAGTCCTTTTTAATTTTAGCATGTACAGCAACCTCTGAGCCAAGCATGGCCCTGGTGTTCACAGGCATCGTGGTAATTACCGCGCTCGCCGGGTCCCTTTAGGATGCGATTTCAATGGGGTGTGACTTTCACAATATTTTTTTTTCTTGTTGTTGCTTGAGCCACTCCAGGAAGGAACTGTTAAACACGAGTCTCAGCAGGATCCATCATGACTGAGGACAGAACAGAATGTAATGAAACGGGGTGAATACGTGTCTCGCTGAGCAGGATATGTTCTCTTATTTATATGGTTGATAAAGCTTTGGCTGAGGTTCAAAAAGGTGTTCAGCTTTCATCTCTGTCTTCCTTCCTCCACTCCCCTAAATATTAATGCTGCACTCATACCTCCCATATTCGTAGCTACTTTAATTGTTTACAGATTTTTTTCATAAAGGATTTGACCTTTTGCCTTTGCAGTTATACAAGCCCTTCTCTGTCTTCACTCTGATGCCCCTTCATTGCAGTTTATCCTTGGCTTCCCTGCGGCCCGGCTGGCTCGGTCCGAGGCAGGACAAGGGAACAGACACTAAATCACTGTAGTCAGGAATAATGCAGTGCAGTTTGCTTGCTGAGGAGGAGGAGGAATAGTGCTGCAGAGTGCTCTGCTCTGGCTGTGACCCTGACTGCACAGAGCCATGTGTGGCACCACTTTGTTGGTGTCCCCAGTGCCAGGTCATTTGGCACCCTGGCCTTGTTTAAAATCATGCTTGTTTGAAATCATTCTTGCTCTGGTACTTTCTTTTTGGCTTGGGAGAACATGACAAGGCTGTGTGGGAACCTGAGGTTGTGCAGGAAGTGTGTGGCAGTCCTGGGAACTGAAGCCACATCTCCCAAGTCCCACCTGGTCCATTAACCACAAACCCATTTTCCCTCACTAATTGAACACAAGAACAGTCTCTTTTACATTATTTACATGCTGGGAGAGCAGAGGCAGCTCTGTGAGAAAGTAATGTGGCAAAGAAAAGGTAGCAGGATTGTGAAGTGGCAGGTGACAGTGGGAGGAAGGTTTCAGGAGGGTCTGTTAAACCCGGAGCTTCTCTGTAAGAGCAGCTCAGCAGCTGGGTTCCCAGACCATGAGGAAATGGCAGGGCATCCAGGATTGCAATGACTGTCTCTCCAGATGGATATCCATGACAGGAGGAGAGGAAGGATGTGTGTCCTCTGTAATGCTTACTGCTTCTTCCTGGCACCAATTGCTCTCTTCATGGGAAGCCACTGTCTTGAGACATTTCACAAAAACTGCAGCAGCTGGGAGTAAATCAATCACACTGTTCTGCTTTGGTCATGTCGCTGTGCTATGTCTCTGTATGAGCCAACATACAGATCATGAAATTCTCCTGTATCACCTTTTTGGCTATGTTTGCTGTGCAAAATTATGATACTTGAATTAGGGTCTGTGTTTACGTAAAGAGACAGGAATGATTGATATTTATGTGAGCATGAATTAAACCAGTATTTTAATTCTATGGCAATTAATCAAATCAGGGCAGTGACAAATAAGAGCATAGATGCCCAATTTGACACTGCTGAGCAGGCAACTGAAGAAAAGAAAGAAGTTCATCTGATGTAATGTGATTTGGATCAAGCCTTTAAGAAGGAAGAACCCTTCTGCCCCAAATATTATTTATGTGATTGCTATCAGAAGAGGAATTTACTACAGTGGCTCTGGCCAGCCTGTACTCTCCATCTGAAGAGGCTTGGGTTCCTGTCCTCTCCAGAAAAGCCTCTGTATATATTTATATATATACAATGCAGTTGTAAAAAGCTGTGAGTGAGAAAATGTTATTTAAGTACAACGTCATTAATAGTTGGTAGTTGGGAAGGAGTGTGTTAATGATAAAATATAATGTTTATTTCCCTCTGAGTTAAGCTCATTTAGGGATACCCCAGATGTGCAGCGAGGTGAACTGATGAACTGCCTTCTTCAAAGGATCAGACAGCAGAGTGAGTTTTGAGCAGCCTCTGCTCCTGTTCCCACATCTCAGGTCAGAAGGGACATGGATTATTAGCTTTCCTTTAGCCCATCTCACACCATCCCTCTGCTAACACATTCCAAAAGCAACTCCAGAGGTAGGAGGGCAGGGATGCTGGTGGAGCTGGGGCAGATGTGGAGCCACAGCTGGACCACAGGCACTGGGAGTCACGGCTGGAGTGTGTTGGCAAGTGGGAGCTCAGGGGCCCCGTGGTGGGGCTGCCAGGGAGGTCGTTGGCAGAGCCACAGGTTTTGGGCAGCATCCTGTGTCCCGCCTGGCAAGGCTCAGCCTGGCCCTGCACGCTGAGATTAGTCCTTGAGCACTAACTGTACCCACAAAGTATTCAGGAAAATAAAAGGAAACCATGCTTACGTTTGGGTTTGAGTGGCTGGCTTTTTATGGCTGGCTTTTTGCATCTCTCTCTTTTTCTTGGTCATGAAAGCAGTCGGCCTGCCTAGAAGTTCAGGTCTGAATTCTTCAACCTGGAAAGCATTTTGTGTAGTGTAACATCGACCAGCCTAAGACCAAGTCAAGCATCATGCACCAGTGACCTTCATTTTCCAGGCTGGTAATTCTGGCTTTCCAGAACGAAGAACAAAGGCACTGAATAAGTAAACGAAATAAGGGGGCAAAAAAACCCCCGCATATGGAATGGACACGTTGGTTGAAACATCCCATTTCCTGAAAAATTGATTTTGAGGTATCTGTCAAAGCAATCCCTGTATTTCTTATGATTATTATATCACATGGCCTTGGCGTGGTTTTCTGGTATTTCGTGAGGACCACCCAGAAGTGGGCCAGGTTTGGTTATTGGATTTACTAAACAGAACAAGGAGCACAGAGCTCCTGCCTGCTGTTCAAAAATAATATCGCAAGGGAAGCAAACCACAGGGAGACCACAGGGAGGTGAAGCCCATTTTCCACTTGCTGAGGGAACTGCCCTTGCTTGCTGCAGAATGCAGTCTCCATATGCTGGGAATGATTCCCAAAAGTACTCCATCCCTGCCGACTCTGCTTCCTTTCAGAAGCTGCATCCACTGGGATGGTGGGTAAGGAAGTGGCTCTGAACAGGATACTCTGGGGTGTTTTCTCTGTGCAGTGAGGTGGAGAGAGCAGCCTGTTAGAGAAAACACCAAATGGTGTTGGACTGGAACAGAGAAAGCCTGTTTCTCCCTGTTAGTGTTCCTCAAATTATGGATCCTGGACCATGTGATGGCTGACAGTTTTCTGGGGCATAGCACCTCTGTGCTCACTTTGCTCTTGGTTCCCTGCTCCCTTCCTGCCTCAGCTGGTGCGATGAGGAAGAGGAAGACCGTGTGCTGATGGAGAGAGGGAGAGAATTTGCCCCTAAGAAGCCACTGAAATGGCACACAGAAAATAGGGGAGGAAAAGGGTAGGTGACCTGAAGTGACTGGGAATTTAGAAGCCTGTGAAAGCCAGGCTTGTCCTTCTCAAGAAGAAACACTATCAGAAGGATCTGCGGTGGTGAAGTAAGTGTAGCAGATTTTTTTCAGAAACAGAGAGAACTCCCCATTCCAAGGCCCTGAGGGCATTTGGATCTGGAAGGAGGGGCATTCACTCTATATGAAGCTTTGCCTTGTAATCCAAGCACAAAGGACAGCAGGATTCCCAAGCAGTAATGGTGGCTTTGCAGATGGATGCAAAGGTTGATGAGCTGTGCTGGTGGAACAAACCCCAAAGGGTCTGGAGGGACCAGCAGGACCTGGAAGCCAGGGCTGGTGGCGTGTGCTATGGACAAGGCTTCACCTTGCAGAGCACACACTCCTCTGTGTGGATCACTCGACTGCTTAAGGCACCAGCTGAATTAAACCAGGCATAAGCTAGCAGAGGTGCAGTGCTGTCACAGCTCTGCTGTGCACTGGCTCAGGGGTAGGAGATAAAGCTGTAAACAACAGATCTTGAGTACTGTGAGTGCTGATCTCAGTGACTCTTGCCTGCACTAAGACAGAACATGTTTTCCAGTGTCAGCATTGTTAGGTGCTGGCATGGATGGGAAGGAAGAAGGCAGTGGGGATCTTTAGCTCCCTATACACTGGCTGACTACTCTTTTCAGCTCCTCAGTAGTTAAAGGGTTAATGAGAAAAGCTCTATCCCCCGACCTTTCTCTTCCCCAATATGCTTGTTGATTTCTTGTCCTCCTAGGCATGATTTTTGTTTGGGAATGAAATGTGCTTACTCACTCATATGCATTTATTACATAGACACGGTGTTTGGGTACATCATCCATCAGTGCAAATGTCACACTGTGTAAAAGCCCTGTATCCAGAGTGACAGCTGAGTTAGTGCCTGTGCTGTGGAGCAGCCCCCACCCCTTGCCAACATTCTGCAGCTGGATGTTTTTAAACAGGACTCAGTTATGAATAGATCCACCAGTAAATGAATCTGCGGTGGCGTGTTGCTCCTGTGGAAGGAGGAGGCCTTCTCCCAGGGGACATCGAGGTGGCCTCCGGCCATGGAAGGGCCACAGGAGGAGCTGTGATCACAAATGTTCTCAGCTGATTGGGTTTTGACTTCTCCTGCAAAAAAATCTGCTGAATAGATTTGAAAGGTGCTAATTCCGCTGCGGAGCTCAGGGCTCGGGATTAAATGGCACAAGAACCCGTCACCACTGTCACCTCCCCTCTTGGCTGGAGCTCAGTTTGGAGCAGCAGCCCTTGGTGCACAGGAGTGATGGCCCAGATTCACTTCTCAGCATGTTATTTGCAACTTCTGCCTTTATTCTGCTGTACAGACATCTATATTTTTTTAAAAAAAGATTTGGAGTTTTCATGGCAACAGCCGTGGAAGCCAATGGCAGTCATACAAGTCAAACTTCAAGCAACACTTTGCAAAATACACAGCGATCTATTTTAGTGCAGCACATCATTAATTAGAAGAGACAGACCGGGCAGGTTTGGAAAATATGATCTCCAGTGTTCAATTTTTAAATAGGATTCTGAAATGGCCATTGAGATTCTCTGCAGTTTCTACACAGAAGAAAATACAGCTAAGAAAAATTAGGTCATGTATTGATTAATGTCAGAATTGAAATAAATTATTTATATTAGTTACCAGCGGACTCTGTGATGATTCTTCTGGTTATAGACTTATTAACTTAATGTGGTAACAACAGGAGAAAGAGAGAGAGGGATTGATGGCGTAGGAACACTGAAAACCTGAAAAGAGTTTCTAAATATATCCCTGTAATTTTGCGCCTACAGTAATAAGGAATTTCAATTTTCATCTGTGTAATTTATAAAACCCAAGCATTGTGCACGACAGCAGTCATTTCCTCAACTTACATGGTGAGACATTCACACTTCAGAACACCAGGGTGGCACCAGACACTGTTAGCAATGGCTGTAGTTACAGTCATACAGGTGACAGTATGTTGATGTCTATTTAAAACCTGCGCTTTTATAAATAAAAGCTAGATTCTACATTTATTAATGTAGAAGCTTAATTTTCTCCACTTACGCTTTTTTTTTTATGCTTCTTTTTCTTCTAAAAGCTTTACCTGAATATTTTCTGCTTATATTTTTTGACTAGAAATATTTGGTGGGAGATTTCTATTTCTAGTGAAAATTTAATTAATATAAAAATTAGAATTGTGCCTGCAAATTCCTAATATCTTTTTTAATATTAAAAAAATAACATTTTCCCAAAATTGCATTTGATCCAGCTCCCATTTTTGGTTTGGAAGTGCTTTCAGTGCAAAGATTCTAACCAGCCTGATTTATTTTTAAAACAGCAATGATTGTTGCAGTAGGGTGTAATTATCTTTAGTTCCAAGATCTTTGATCACAGTGTGTTCACATCTAAAACTGAGTTGGGATCTAGATCTCTTTTTTATGCCTTAGGCTATAATTTGTGGGGCTTCTTAGACAAAAGAATTTCTTTTCTGAGATACACACGCAGAGGAGCAGCACCATGTTTACCCTCGCTGTGTGGGAGTACACAACCTTATAAAAAATGGATTGTGATCCCCTTAGTGGGAAAGGAGAAGGGAGAAGCCACGTATTCCAGTGCTGGGATTTTGTTATGTCAGAAGCAGCCTCAGGTGAACATCACATAGGTGAGGTCAATGACTGCCTTGTGAAAGCCTGTGTGCTGTGGGGGTAACTTGTTCCTTTCGTAAAAGAATAATATGGACATAAAATTGGGAGTTTGAAGGGAGGAGTGGTCTAAGAGCAGTGCATGGGGCTGAGTGAGTGGTACTTCATTGCTGCCCTGCTGGGATAGATGCAAACATATATGTGTTTAACCCCATGTCTCACCTGGGCTGCAAAATAACTGAGGCTGGACAAGATATAAGTGGAAAATATGCAGAAATAATTGCAGAAATGGTCCAGTTGTTCAGCCACTCTTTGCAAGAAATTGCTGTATCTGTGGGAGTGTTCTCTCCTGTTTAGCTTTAACGTGAGTCCCTAAATTAGACGGCTCTTCTTGCCAGACTCCCACGGAGGGAGGCTGGGGCTCCTCCGGAGGGTGAGTCAGGAGGACAGAGCAGTCCCTGGCTGTCGGATCCACAGCAACAACAACGTGTTATGAACAATCTCCATCCCTTCTGTGCAGCCCCTTAAGAGTGGAAATAAACCTTTCCTCATGTCAGTTCCACAGACAAACCCACAGGATTCCCAGTGAAAGCTGTTTATTCCAGTGCAACTGGGGCTGGGGTTCCCTGGTCTCAATAAGGACCCCAGATTTCTCTGAACCAGCCACGTGTCTGCTATGGACTGTAACATTAAAACCTTTATTTATGTGCTCCCAAATTTGATTATGGTACTTACATACTCAAACTTACTTTTCCAAGTAAATACTTTAAGCATGGCTAATATGTCTTTTCATCATCACCATTATCATGGTAATGGGTGATGAAAGCAACTGTGTTCCTAAATTGTCAAGTTTTGGAAGAAAGAAAGCAAGTTTTAGCCGTGTGGTGGATTTCCATGTGAAATCTGTATAATCAAGAATATACAGCCTCAAAGCTTACCATCCTCTACCAGGCAAAATGATTTAATTTCTGCTGAAATCTTAAATCATTGTCTGTTTATAGAAAAATGCCAGATGACAGAAGCAGTGAGAGGTAAATGGGAGTGTGCTGGATGCTATCAGTTTTGACTGAGAAGGCACAATAAATCTATATCTAGCAAGGAGAGATCTGTACTGCTGGTGAAATAGTATTATCCTGCCTCTTCCAATATGTTTTCACCTGATGGATCAGAGAAGAAAATATCAGTATTAGCACACAACATATTTCCCCTCTGAGTGAAAGTGACTTTATATCAGAAACACATGCTAAAAATGTCTTTTGCATTCCTGGTAATTTCTCAGATCCAGCCCTGGGCATATGCTCCTTATCTAATCTCAATTGCTGCATTAAACCAATGTCTGCTATTCTACTTTATCCTTTGTGTCATTTCAGACATGGTTTCTATTTTCTTTGCACTTCACCAAGGTAACATGTAACTGCTTGGAAAATGTTAACATCTGCGAAGGAAAAAAGAATCAAAGGAAAGGAATTAATCAAAGCCTTGAGATTTATGGGCTAAATCCTTGGACTTGGGTCCAGGTAGTCGGTTGGTTTCTCTGCTGAGGCTGCAGAAAGGAGCCGAGACAGTGCCTGTGCAGGGTGATGGATCTCCTGCACGGGAGCCCTGGGGCTGAGCAGAGCTCTCCTGGCTGGTGCTGTGCTGCCTGTCCCATCCCTGCCTTCACACCTGGGGGACAGCAGGTAGTGTGGAGCCAGCTCCAGTGCTGGACCAACAGCTGGATGCAGCTGGAGCATCCTGCAGCAGCCCCAAGGCCAGCCCAAAGCAGTCTGGAAACCTCTGTACTGGAAACCCATAAGCTGGAAACCCTTTCAAGCCAACCTTTCCTCAGCCCCAGGCAAACAGGAGCAGAGTTGCAGTGTGAGCCTGGTGCAGTTGAGAGCTGAGCCAGGGTTTGTGAGGGTGGCTGCTCTTTACCTGCAAGTTTTGATGAGCTGAATATGCCTCCCCCAGCATGGCAGGGATCACTTGGCTTGGGAGAAGCATCCTTTTCATGCAAAAGAGTTGGGGTAGCACAGATAGCCAGGGCAGAATTACTGACCTGCTGAGGCCAGTGTGACTTGCAACATCCCAGGAGTTAAGAGGCTGTGCTTGGAGAGGCTGGGATGTGGGTCTCAGGTACCTTCAGGAACCCTCACAGCTCTGAGGGTTTACCCCTGATGGGATGCCAGCAGAGAGCTGTGAACCTTGTCACCTGTCTTGACTTATCTAAGAAGATAATTAAAACCTGCAATCACTGGTGCCTGACCACGATGTGTTTGTTCCTATCAACTGTCCCTAAAGCCTCATGGTGCTCCCTGAGACAGCAGAGCTGTCTTCACTTCTCATGGGCAGCTGGGAGGATTTACCTCTGGTATAAACAATTAGTAAAGAAAGGATAAAACTTCCTAATGGAGAATGAGGCCTCGGGAAAAGCCAGAGCTTGAACAACTTTAAATTTGGGGTTGAGTTGGGGATGGGACCATCTCCATTTGAACTTTTTTTTAAAGTTTCACGACTACATGTTCAGCATCTGCCCATCTTTTTTTTTCTAAGTTTGTAGAGATTAGTACAGCTGCTGGCAGAGCAGGAACAGCATACATGCAGATGCTTGAGCTATTTCTGCTGAGGTAAAAGGGAGACTGATAAGCCTAATTTGAAACCCTAAGGCATGGACTTCCACCATGGGGATGGGCCACTTGGTGGGAAGGCAGCAGCCTGGTGGCACAGAGAGAAGTGGGAAACCCTCTGAGACCTCCAAGAGCTAAAACCAAAATTGCCTTTCAATGACATCCATGGTTTAGTCATCAAATATTGAGTATTTCTAGGCAGGTTTGGCAGGATGAGTTGCTGTGCTATGTGCAGAAATACAGTTGTGCAGTGCTGTATTACTGCAAGACACTTCACAGTTACTATGCCATTGCCCATTACTGTTATTATCATTATGATTATCATTGCTGTTATTATTTATTTGGGGGGAATAGCAAGAAATTAAAATTTGGAATGGAAAAGTCAAAATTCTTGGAAATGTTTTACTATTTATTGATGACCTGCATATTTGTGGTTTCACAAGTGTCATGGATACTTTGATGGCCGTGGTGTTATAATCTGCTAGAAACAGACATTCAGATGGGATACCCATTACTGGGAATGATAGAGAGTGTCTGGAATGGAAATTGTATGTTCTTTTGAAAGTTTCAGTTGTCGCTATATGTTACTTGCAGCATTAATATTGTAAATTGTAATACAGTGTAGAAACATAAAGGGATTTACTACTACAGAGCTGGATGTGTTATGTGATGTAGTGCTGTGATATTAGACAATGTGATATTTCATGAATAAAACAAAAGATCTTACAGCACTCCTCATAAAGGGAAAAAAGGGCCTGAAGATGGGTCACATTTACAGGGTAACTCTCTGAGGACTATTTCAAATGCTAGAAATTTAATGATGGCTCTTAAAAATCTAATTATATACTGATTGAAATTAATAAAACCCACAGGAGCAAAGACAGGAATTAATGAAATAAGATCAGTGAAGCTATAATGCTGAACAACAGGATTTATGTTAACACCTAAAAATCAAAATAAAACACCATCTAAAGGCACACAAAACCCTCTTAATGGAACTTGAAAGAAAAATGTTGCCACAAACTAATAAAGATACTTCTCCTCCCTAGATTAAATATATTCTATCTGTCCAAATGCTTGCCCAGCGCACTGCAGAGAGGGGAGGGAGTAGGAAATAGATACTCTCAATTTTTCAGGATGACTATTTGACCTACAATGAGACTGGGCACTCTTGGGGGTGGTGGTCACTCAACCAGAGGTGAAGCAAGGCCAGTAGAGCCTCTCTTGGCCACCCTTTTTCCTTCCATGTGTCCCAGCCAAGCTGTTTGCCCACGTGGTTTAGGAAGAGTGATGTGCAATCCCTTATTCCAGCTCTCCTTTCCTGGTGCTGCTGGAGGGCAGGACCTGGCCAGAGTGGACACCATGATCTATAAATCCAGACAGAGGTGGTCTCTGTGGCTGCCTCAAAATTTACTTGGCTGCTTTGGCAGCATTTTCCATTTATTACTGTCCTCGTATGCAGGTTGGATTCAGTCTGAAATGCCCAAAAATCCCACCTGCTCTGGCAGGCAGTGAGTGCCGTGGCTCTCCAGGAAGGATTCCAAGTGGTGTTGCCTGGCTGATGCTGATGCCATGGCACCAGGACCCAGGCAGGGAGGGCACAGGGAAGCTTTGGAGCTGGCACGGAGCTCTGGGCCCTTGGACACTGTGGGTGCTGTGCATTGCAGGGAGCACCTCAGACTGTCCCCTCTGGACCTACTAGATGGGTCACCCCAGAGCTGCCTCGAGGTGCTGCAGCAGCAGAGATTGTGTAATGCAGTAATGCAGAAGACTGAAAAAAAGAATGACACTGACTGAACATCTCCTGATGTGCAGAATGCACAGGGAAAAGCAGGAATCTTGCAGCAAAGCAAGACATACTGGTAAAAATACACCAGAATGCACAGGCACAAAGGGACTGAATTAAAGTTACAAAAAAATAATTCTGGAATCTTCACATTTCAGTTCTTCACGCTGCAATTTTAGAAAATGCTTGTGCTTGCTTTCAGATGTAGGTGAACAGCAGAGCTGGCTTGGAGCCCAGCCTGGGGTTTATTTTTCCATAGATGCAACCACTGTCCTCATTTGCCACTTCCCATGCAGCACTGTGCAAGTGCAAAGCATTATCCTCCCCATTATTTTATTACCAGAGAATCCTGGTTCCTCACTGAGGGAATGTTCTCATGCCTGAGCTCAGACTCGAGAGGATTTTGGCCTCTAAAACTTGCAGTAGTTTTGACATGGAATAATTTTACCCTTATGAATCTCTGGGCTTTGTGATTCTGCAGTTGCATATGGAAAACATTAAACATGGCAGCCCACCTGTGTTTTCTATTATTTATTTTTTGTTTAGAAAAGTATTTACCCACTTTTCTCTGAAGGCACCTGCTCAGTCACAGACTCAGAATTTGCACATTAAAATTTCTATGGGCTGTCCTGTGGCATAGAAGCCTAAGCACACGTGCTTTTGCACAACTATTAATTCATGGCTGATATTTGATTGCAATTATTATTATTATTACCCAAAGGGAAAATCCTTTCATTGCTAGGAAACAATGTCCTAAATGTGACCAATTTTCAACATTATCAGCACTGAGCCCTAATATCACCAAAATGTTATTCAGCTTATAGCTTTCCCTCTTGAGCTTTTCTTTACTAATTAACTGAGGGCTTTCTATGCTCAAAATATTTGGCATTACCACAGAGATCATGTCCAGTGCAGGTTCCTGCCTTCACACCTGCCATGCTCCCCCAGATCATGGGCTGTGCTGAGGAGGACACACATACCAGACCAATTCTTGTGCACACCAATTGCTTGTGCTCAGAAGTTGATGTAATTCCATTTTCAAAGACAAAACACATTGTGAGGGTGTTGTGTTTTAGCATCCCTGCTTTTATGATGGGCTCATAATCCAAGATATTTCGGTTCACTGCACCGTGGTGCTTCGAGAGCATTTGTTGGGACCTGCAAATACTTCTCATGCTCCCACTGCACACCTCAAAACCCCACAGTGAGGAGTGGTTTCCTTCCCAGGGGTGAGTGCTGCGAGCACTGGCGCTGGGAACATGATTAATGGGATCAGTGGCACTTGTTTGCAAAACTGGGATTCCTCCAGTCTCCTCTGCTATTAGTGAGTTGTAGGGTTGGAATGTGTTGAGAGTGACTAAAGCAGCAACAGCAGAGCTGGAGAAGCCCTCAGGCTTTGGCATCAGAAAAGCTCTGTATGGCCTCGAGTTCCACTTTGGAAGCTTACTACACATCAAAACATAATTAATGGGGCATCTACTCAGTCTTGATCTTGAAGTTCATTTTAACCATGTTCAGTGCTTAAAAAAGTCGAGACGATGAACTTGGTGTTGCAGAGCGGTGCCAAAAATGTAAGTTTGGAGCATTCCTACTCCTGATTTGTTTTGACAGACATTTCATTTTCTAGAGCTGCAGTTAGAGCAATAAAAACAAAATTCACCACAGAAAAACAAACACCAGCTCCCCTTCCAGCAAAACCGATAGATTTTTCAAATGCTGGAAAATTGTACAGCTAGAGCCCATCGAGTTTCCACAGGAGGTAAAGCTCATTAGCAAACACATGAAAGACAGTGAGCAGATTATTGTGAAAAAGATATTTGTGCAGTTACTTCAGTAAGACTTTATTTAAAGTTTCTGGTTGCTGGCATTTAGACAGTATGTGTGACCTTGGTTAGGGAATGCTTATTGCTGAAAAACAGACACTCCAGGAACCCTTACAGGAAGCAAGAGAGCTGGAGGGATGGAGATCGGGGGAAAGCAGGTAAAACTGACATTTTCCTTTTTATTCAGAGATATATGGAAGGGGAAAAGCATCCCTGGAGTGGGAAAAGAAGAGACTGAAGGGGGCATGCCCAGGATTTTGTGCTGCTGATGGGAAGGATCTCTGATTTGCCCCCAATCAAAGGGGATTTGTGCTAAGCCGAAAGATGCCGGGCGCTGAGTGCCCCAGGAGCACAGAGGAGCTTTCTGTTATAACTTCCTGTGCTTTGTTCAAGAAAATACATTAACGAGAGGAAGAGAGTTCTCACTACAACCCTGATTACTATTTCCTTTAATTCCATCAAAATGACTTCTTCCCAGCCCAGCCTCCCCAGCCAGATGCTGTCCCTTCATCTGCACGGCCTGTAATGTTTTGCAGATTTCAGCAGGACTCCTGGGCTGTGTGTATGAAAGTACAGTTCAAGCAGTGACAAATAGAAAGCACATGCTTATTAAAGCTGCATTACACAACTAGCTGCCACTTTAATCTCATCCATTCCTAAAACAACAAACCTGTGGGGACTTGTGCCTCTGTGTGTGTCTTGGAAAAGGAAGGTGGGGCTGAGGTTATGGTGAGTCATGAGGACAAGCTGGCGGAGAGATTTGGGTCCATACAGGATCACCATTAGCTCGAGGACACATGGGAGCTCCACCATCACCTGATTAGCAGACACATGTATAGTTCATGCATGACAGGCAGGACAGCCCCTGAACACACAACACCCTCACCATGAAAAATGAGGCAGAAATACAGAGTCATAGAATCATTAAGGTTGGAAAATACCTCTAAGATCACTGAGCTCAGCTGTTAACCCACCACCACTGTATTCACCGTAGTCCCAGGTGACACACTCCCTCACCTTTTGAACACCTCCAGGGATGGTGACTCCACCACTTCCCTGGGCAGCCTGTTTTAATGCCTGACCACCCTTCCAGTGAAGAAATTTTTCCTGATATCTAATCTAAACCTCCCCTGGCACAGCTTGAGGCCATTTCCCCTCGTGCTGCCATGCAGGACACTGGGCTGTGTGATTTACTCACTAACACTGGATCAAACCCACGTGCTGGAGCTCGGGGTGGAGCTGGGGTCAGATATGCAACCCAGGCTCTGCAGTCAGGTTCACCCTTAATATTTCCTTTTATGGTGAGCTGTGTCCTGCTGGCTGGAGGATCTTGCCAGGATCCACTTGCAGGACAGAGTGGGCAGTAGAGATTAACCCCGGGGCGGCAGATCCTCCTCTGCTTTCATCCCAGGCATCGTTCTCCTCGCTCTGCTCCTTTCCTCAAGCCTTCTTGGTGGGTCCTGAGCAGTCCTTGAATATTTTCAGTCACCTAACTTTGTTTTGCTCAGAGTCTGATCCAGCCTTCACAAGCCAAACTTGTAATCTTTCAGATTTGAGCCCCTGTGTGCTCAGCACAGCGCTGGAATGCAGCACTGGTAGCATTTGACTGGGATCAGTGTTCTCTGTGTGAACTCAGAGTCTGTGTCTTATTTAATTTTGTCATTTTCAATTAAACTTTGCCTATCCTTCCATTACTGCTTTGAGTCCTGTTTAGTCCTAATATTTAATATACACACACTTCTAAGTGTTTTCTGTGTTTCAGCCACATATTTCACACATTCTTTCAAAGATAAAAATAACATTTGGTTTTAGGCTCTTGGTTTCTTCTGTAGCTTTTGTCACTACGGAAATGTTGACGGTTCAGTTCAATTCGCATCATATCAGTATTTTTATATATTTGGAATGGGAAGGGAGGAGGACAGAAAAACAGGCAGTGAAGGCATTGAACACTGCTACATGTAAAACTAACAGAAGGAAAGTGAAATAACATGGGATATTATCACAATTTTTTTTCAAAAATGCTTTCTGAAGTTATCTGTATATTTTAAGTTTCCCACAGTGATACACTTCAAGTTTTTAAAACAACACAAACATTTGCCTTGGCTAACAGCCTAGTGTAAAGAATAAAAATTATCAACACAACTAAATGGCTTAAAAAGACAAGGTATTGTCCCTGAGGAGAGCAGAGAATGTAAAAGTTATCTGCACAGGCACAATCCTATTCACGAGTGGCCAGCAAAAACAAACGGCTTGAGTCAGTTGTCTCTTTTAAATGGAGATATTTCATTCTTTACCTGTCCATCATCTCTCTGGGATGCACACATACCATCTAACTGGAGTGCTCTAAATACAATTAATATTTGTTCTGTGTCTTATAGGTGCTTTTTCAGTAATGACGTGACATTTATTTATTGCTCTTCTTCAAGAATCATTAAAGCTGGAGGGGCTGTGGAGCTCGTGATCCACTGGCAGAAGGCTGTGAGCAGGTTCTCTGAACTGTAGAACCCCCAGAAGGTCTTTTTTTTTTTTTTTGATGTTTTGGGCCTTACTGCATTCACACAAGTCTTTGGAATACCATTTTTCCATCTTTGTTATTTGTTCTTCAGCCTTTTTTCATGGAAAAACATCAACGAAGTTCAAATCTCTGCTGCACTGAATTCTTTGGCAGCTTTTTAAAGCTGCCCAGAAACCACTGTGAGAACTTCCACAATCAGGTAGTGACTGATATACAGTGAGTGCTGATAGAAGTGTTTGAAAATAAGTGCAGGGTCCTACAAAATGGGTTTACTAGATAGTAAATAAGATTTCAAATATGCAAGGAAATCACATTCCAGTCCTGCTTTGTCTCTCTGTTCACACTAGGCCAATCACAATATGCCTGGGTAGAATTTAATTTATGGGTACCTCATTTTGCACTTTCCAGGTAAGCCTGGAGATAACAAGTCACATCAAGAGCACTTAACAGAGCTGGAGTTGGAGGGGACACAGCAAAGCTCCTGCCCTTGCCACCAGAGTGCTGGGAAAAGCTGCTGCATGGATGCCCAGTCCATGTGATCCTGCAGTACCTCTTCAGCTGTTGGCTTGGTAAGTATGAAGTGATCTGAGGGAGCTTAGTCCTAATGAAGGATGAGTGTGTGGACTTACTGTCAAAGGTCTTGGGAGGCTGTTTTGCTGCCAGAAAGGAAAAAACCCAAACCAATATACGCAATACAAAAGCAATTTCTGACCAAAATGAAACTGTGAGAGTGACCCTGCTAATGAAAAGGAACTGTTTGCATGGAGTTATAGCTGACTGAGTGACCAGTTAGGGGAAAATATTATTTTCCTGGGAAAGCTTAACATTTGAATAAGTAAAAAAGACCTCTGCTTATCTGTGGCAGATTACTGTGCCCTACTGAAAACACTGCTCTGAATTTTTCTCTCCCTCTCTCTGAAGCTGTTCTTTTTTACATCAGGCAAAAGGGAAACAAATGTGTAATTGTCTCACACATAATCTCCAATCTCAGTTCCAGCACAAATGTGTAGTAGTCCTTGACTGAGGAAGAGAAAAATGTGATTGTTTGCAATGAATGTTTGGTCGTCTTTGAGCACAGACTGTGACATGCTGTTCATATCTTGGGCAAAGGATCTTTGTGACTTCTAACTTGTTCACAAAACTGACTTTAAATGGGTTTTAGCAAGCAATGAAAATGTATGGGGTCATCTTAGAGGTTGGAGCATAAGAAAGGAACAAATTCTGTGGATTTTTAGCCTGAAGATGCAGGGAATGACTGTTCAGTGCTGGAGTAGGTACGAGTTCATCAAGGTACAGGCTCTCATTTCTGTCTATACCCCATGAAAAATCAATTGAAGTTAATGACAATACACTGAGCTTTAGAAAACATGCTTAAATACCTTCCAGGGGCATTAAATGACTGCTCCAGTGTTGGCTGTTTCAGGAGTGCCTAAGTCAGCCTATTTGATGAATTTTGCCCTCTTAGTGTGAAGTCACATGTGGTTTGCAGGAGAGTTTTGTGAGTGCCTCCGAATGCAAAATGCAGCCTGTAGATGTGTGGATGAAAGGCTCTGTATAAATGTCAGCCTTTATTATTGTTACAAATTTCCGGCTTCTGTTATTAAGACATTTTATATGGATCTTTGCGTGTCTCTCCGTCTGTGAGTTTGGATTAAATGCCTGCCACAAATCTCCCTGGCATCCCATGGAGGGGATTGCTTTAACTTGGTGCTCTTCTAACCTTTCCTTCTGTTCGGGGAATAAACCTCCTTTAAAAAAATGACCTCATAAAAATGGAGTAAACTCTGAGCTCTTTGTTTTTCTCAGGTCTAACCTCCAGGAAGACTATAAATTAATTTATTCTATGAAACACAGAGAAGTAAATCTTCAGCATAATGTGTGGGGAATTAGCCACTTAACTCCCATTAACATTAATGGGAACTGAATATTTATTTGCCCCACAGCACATAAATCTCCGCCTTGTAACTTCTACAGTTTCTAACTAAAATGTTGCCATTGTTCTAAGGATCATGGTTATCCTGCTGGAGTGTTTACTGGGTTGTCAGCCTATGGGAGATATATTGGATGTTTCAGTCCTTTCCCTTCAAGTACACTGTAAAATGCATTGGGGCTCTGTAATGTGAACTTTCTGAAACCTCTGTGTGATAAGGTCAGACGATTCAAACCTCCTCTGCTTGGTGCTGGTCCCACTGTTCCTGCTGGGAGCTGGAGTCATTTGACATGGATAAACTGTTGTGACTGATAGACTTTTGGTCTGTGCCTGGGGTGAAGGATGGATGGGGTTGAGGCTCTTGGTGTTCTGCCATGAGTCTCCACCTCGTCCACAATCTGTATTTCTTCTAAGCCTGTGTTCTCATTGTAAGAGAATTACACTGTTAGCTCTTCCTTGTCTACTTAAAGTCAAGATCAGGCAAATCAATCAGCCTCAAATAATCCTGCTTTGAGGAGAGCTCTTGTCTCTCCTCTGAATAGAGGTTAAGGGGCCATAGCTCTGAAAGACCTACTGGAAACTCCACAGTTGTCATGTGTATTTACCTGGAAGACACCAAGACTCTCTCAGGATGGATGAGCCAACAGACCCTCACAAATAAATGAATATAAAAACTGCCAGTCTCTGGCTGAAATCCAGGCTCTGTTTTACTCCATGGCAAAACTTCCCATGACTTCAGCACACAGGGTTTAACTAGTGCATGAAACTACTTTTCCCTGAAGCACTCCACAGAAAGCTATTGCTCTTCTGTGTGGTTTATTTGAACCACTCCGAGGAAGTTAATAAATCCTCCAAATTTCTGCTTAAAAATAAATAACTTGCAATGGAAACAGAAAGGCTCCATCTTACCTCCTATCGATTTATGAAGTATTTCAGAAATAAAGCCTTCCTCTGCACCCAAGTGCATTGGGCAGAAAGCAACAGGCTTAAACTAAAGCTAGAGAGTTTTAGGCAAGACATCAGAAAAGACTTCCCAGGGGCAAGGGTCGGGAAGCACAGCTGCAGACTGTGCAGGCTGCTGTCTCAAGGAGCAGGCTGGATAAATTGTGAGGAAGGACCTAGGTGGTCTAGCTGAAGAGGAAGAGAAGCATTATTACTTTAGACAATCCATTCCAGTTCTGTCACTCTGCTGGAGCAAGAGGAGATTCATTGATTTTCAAGGTTGTTGGATCAAGTCTGTTTAGTTCTGTAAGACTTTCCAATGCACTGAGAAAACTTTATCCCATGCCACCCTTCAAAGGGCAAAGAATCTGAATGTGCAGCAGAAATTACTGTGGAATATGGTGTTAAGAGAGATGAAACCTCGGACTGTGACTGACAGCAGAACTCATACTGAAGAGTCCCAGTAAATTCTAAAACCACTGAGAAGAGGAACACGCATGGAAACCCAACCCCAGGCACACAGTTCCTGTGTGAACAGTCCACCTCATCTTCTGATGTGACTTGCCCCCATTCTGTGTCCCTGTGTTCCTGGGGAGTCAAACCCTGTGCCAAGCAGTGGGGAACTTGCCTTCCTTCCCTGTTCTCCACCTCTTTGAGAGAGCTGAGCACACGTGAGTGCTGCACACCCCAGAAGCAGGACCTCTCCTCCCATGGCGGTGTTGCAGACAGTCCTGAGCTGAGCTAAGTGTGCTGAGTGCCTTTTTTAACAGCCTCTGAACCTGTGGGTTTATTACCCAGCCCAGCTTTCTCACTGCACCTGTCGGGTTCCTCCTGAGACTGAAACGAGAGCAGCCTCCACGTCTGTTTTCACAGCTCCAAAGTAGAGACAGGGATTTGTCAGGAAACCATTAAGCAACACTACACCATTTGTTGTGGATCCATTTTCTTTCCTGAAGCCAAAGTATTTGTGTTCAAGGATTCTGGCATGACTTATGCCAATATAAATGCACAGAACCCCTCCAGGCAATAAGTAGAAACACTTCTGATTCACACACTTTGCTGCCCACGAGGCACAGTCATGAGAACCATGTCTGGTCTGGAGCTTTCTGGACACAGAGACTGGCTGTGACACCTATGACATATTAAAACATCAAGTTTTTGCTTTTATTAGGTATTTAAAGTACCATAATCATAAAGAACAGGCAACCTCACCTGCAATGTGCTGATGGCATGTTGAGGACATCCCTGGAGACAGCTTTTATTTCAGATGTAGCTCCTGTGACATGTATTTACTAAGGAAATCTTTACTCAGGCATTCTCATGTTTTCTCAAATGTGACAGTCTTCATCAAAAGCTTTAAAATATCAAACCAATGTTAATTGTGAACACATACCAATAATATAAGCTTCACTGTACCTCACATTTAGTGTATCCCTTCCTGAACGATCCATTAGCAAACTCTACACTGGGTATCAGTTACTGAATGTAAATACCTGAAACAAAAGTTGCTTAACAGTGTTCAGCAGCTTCTCTCAAGACAGAAGGGTAGGAAATGACTGAAGGAAAACTAGAAAAGCACAAAACTAGATGGAAAAACACACAATCTGAAGTGAAGTGTTTCCTATGGAAAAGAATGTGGTGTCTCTAATTATGAAAGGATGAGATTCCCAGTAATTGTGTTGCCCATGTTACTGTGCACTAACCATGGCCACAAAGGCTCCATCCAGCACAGCCAATACAGTAAACTCTTCCAGTTGCATTGATCATGATCTTTTGACACCATCCATGTCCTTGGAGAGAGGGATACTCCAGGTGGAATGGCTTTTACGAGCTGGTACCTTCCTGGCTGATGGTGGCATGGCCATACCAGTTCCATGGCACTGTAGGAGCAGGGCTTTGGTGTTGGGCAATGCCATGGACTTGTCAGAAGGATTTATGTTCAACCAGTGAAGAAACAAATGCACGTATCAGATAAAAACCATATTTATCTCTTTTTTATTCTAAAGTGCTGGAGGGGATTCCAGCAATAGATAAAATCATTTTTACAAAACTGAAATGCAAAATTTGTTCCAGAGCTTGTTGGGTCCTGAAATCTGTAGGTGGGGTTGGGAAAATGACATTCTCAGCTCTTGGCCAGCAACAAAGTTATTGGAGCCTTTATAAATGTTATCCAGTTCAGTGCTGCTGCTTGTGCCATATTCCCAACAGCAAATGCAAGCATCTTCAGGATCCAACAGGCTCCCAAGAATAAGCCCAGCAATTTGACTAAAAATAAATATAATTAACCCATAAAAAGAAATATGTCTGTAAGATTATCATCCTTGCAGCTAGTTGGAATGTACTTGGGAAATATTTTTGTAGCTAGTTGCAAATAAAACATGTTTTACATGGAGACAGTGTTGCCAAAATAACACAAAATTGATTTATTAAATAAAAAATGAAAATGGAAAAAGATAAAACAAAACATGGAAATAACATTTTCACATGTTTAGGCAAGTTGCTCATAAATATTCTTTCCCTCTGTTAGAATCGACGAGTTGGTGTCTGGCCCAAGGTTGTGTTTTGTAACCTGTCAGACTGCAGCGTGTGAGAGTGGATAGCAAACATTAGATGAGTGATCCGAGGGATTTACTCATTTTTAATGGCTAATCCTTCATGCTGATGATGTTTTAATCATTTATGACCTTTATCATAACACATCCTCTCCATTGCTGGGATACTCATGAACTTCTTCAGACTGACCACCAGATATATGGAAATACTGTCTAAATTGTGTCCTTTTGTCTCTGTTATGTGCCTGGCTCAGTGCAGCTTTTCAATCAGGACAGTGATGAGCATCACACAAAGAGTATTGTATGACCTCCCCCAGTTCCTGAAACAACTGATCTTGGAGAATCAGTAGTAATGGGTTTACAACATTTCTGAAAAGTCAAAAAGTTTTCCTGAATATATCATCCAACATTGTCTGAACAATGATAAATTAATAATTTCATATAACACCCACAAATAACTTCAAAAGAAAATGAGTCAGTGCTCAAATTCTGAAGGATAGTGCCTCGTGGCAGAGCCTCTAATCTTCTTAAAGATTTCTTTCTCAGACTGTCATGGGATGCTGTCTGGACACACTCTGACTGATGGGCCCAACAGATCAGTTCTTGTGTCTTCCTTCAGTGAGAACAAATTAATTCTCTTGACTTTCAGCAAAGTGAATGATGGCACTGAGTCCCTCCTAGGAGCTATCAAACCCCTCATGGGTCTGGACTCATTAGCAAGACCTGTAATTAGGGCTCTATTGCTGCTATTGATGTGTTTGTTACACTATCACCTCAAAGGCTTCCCGTGTTTATTTGTCAGATAAATTTCCCAGTGTCCAATGGACTGAATTCTTCACATGTTAGGAGTGTAGGGATGTGGGAAAGCGAAAAGTGAACACTTTAGGCCAGGTCTGATTGCACAAAACTGCCAAAATAAAAACGAACTACTGTCAGGTTTGGTGGGCAACTGAATGGGAATCTGAGAGGGAGTTCATTAAAAATCATGTCACATATGCCCAGTGTAGAGCCACAATTGGCAATTGGCTTTGCTGGAACTAAAAAGCTGAGCCCAAACTTTGCTGGAAAACTCCCTAAGGCCATTTAATTTACAAAAAGACCAAGCTTTTGAGAACATATAATTATCCTTCATCCCTGCCATCTTATCCTGCATTAAATTTAATTGCTCACAAAACTTGGCAACATTCTCAAATCCATTTAAAGAAATTAAGTGGCTCTGTCATTTTTTAGTGCTCTTGATATGAAAGTGTTTCAATTTTCACTGTGTGACAAGAACCTCTGCCTCCTCCCCTTCCCCCAAAATATACATTCTTCCTGAGGGAACTGAGCTCAGAGGGAACAGATGGGCTAAAAATAGTTGATTTTGGCCAAGACTATAAAAAGTCATCAGTGATTTTCAGTGCCTCTATTTTTAGAGGTGAGTGCTGACCACTTACTGGAAGTCACATTCCTCCAAGGTTTCAGGGCTGGGCACCCCACATTTTTCTCTGTTATTTCCAAAGCAATAGGTCATGAGCAACAGTCAGTGGAGGCTGTGGTGGGACCATCCACATCACCATGTTCAGTTATCCCAGATCTGGAGAAGCTCCCAAATGTTTCTGTGCAGAGTTGACCCGCTGAGTCACCGATCCATCAGTGCTGTTCCATTGCAAGAGCACCTGATGCCATTTGAATCTTCTCTTCATCCTTCAGTCACAGTTGCTCATGATGTTAGAGGCCCAAACTTCTCACCTGGCAGTGAGACTCCTAAGATAAGAACCCAAGACTTTTCCAATGGTGCCATCGATGCCCAGCCTTTGGTGGTGGTACCTGTACTAGTTCATTAATGCTGTCTTATAATCTTAGATGAAAAACTGTTTTGGTATTTACCTGCCCAGTACATAAAAACTTGGGGTTTTTTACAGGTCATGAAGAGGACAAGCCTTTTAAATATGTTTCAAATATAAAAGATGAATGTTTGCTACTCCTTCCCATAAATGTGGCATGTCAGCACAATTAGAGATGGGGTAAAAATTTTGAGGTCACTAAGTGAATATCTGTTAATGTTGGCTTTTTATCTACAGGCCTCTTTTCAACTGTGAAATGCTGTTAATCCATCATGAAGTCATCATGTGCTTGGTAATTATATGTTTTGTTGTTCTTCAAACGAAAACAAATGTATTTGGGCTTTGGGGTGGATGGTGTGTAGGGGAAATTCCTGCTGATCAAATAAAAATATACTATTGGCACGTGTGACAATTAAAAACCCTAAATAGGTGTATAAGAGCAGTATTTTCAAAGGTACTGAGCACCTACAGCTCCTGTTGTTTCCAGTCTTATGTACTGAACTCTACTGGACCCAGCATAGCGCTACATGAAATAAATGTCTCTTTTTACGTGCAGTGTGAAAGAGAATTATCTGTGAAGCAAAGGTCAGTGAAGTCAGATTTTCTGCTGTGTTTATTGGCGATAAACATCTTGAGAGAGAATGTGAGCATCTCCAAACCCAGGGTTATAATGTTAATTTAGTCCCTTATCGCCTTATAAACGATCTGTATCCTGACACGGGAAGTGAGCTCCAGCCCCAGATGAATTACGAATGAGTGACTCCCTAATATAAATAAAAGCAGGAGGATGGGCCCTGTCGAGCAGTCTGAGCACAAGAGCTGGAAATAGGAGCCAGGGACTTATCTCAGCTTTGGAAAGTGAGCTGCTTTGGAGTCTGGTCCAAAGCTCAGTTAATTAAGTGGGAGTCATTCCAGCAGCATCAGAGACTTTATTACTCTTTATTAGGGCTACCATATGTCCGTTTTTATTTCTTATGCTTGTCTTCTTTTTCTGCCCCCAAGTTCTTTTCTGCTGGGTTTTTGATAGGTGCAGTCCATACCCCTGATTTCCCAAACCCTGAAGTGCACACGTGTGTGTGCAGGGGTGGATTTGGTTTGCCATGGTGCTCAGATGCTGGATGTCAGTGGATGTAATTGGCTGGTGGATGTGGGGGGGTGGCTGAGGCAGTAATGGTTCATATCCAGTCCCTTCTGCTCCTCAGGTTGTCCGGCTGGGATGTAACATGTCCATTGCAGACCCCTGTGCAGTGAGAGATGTCCAGGTGAGCTTTAGGTGGCTTCATCCTTGTTCTGGATTCACCCCAGGTGGCTCCCAGCCACTTCTCTCACTCTCTGCCACCAGTTGTGTCCCTCTTCTCCTACACTTTAGTGCAAGACATCCTATGACTTCACCCCTCCTCAAGCATTTCCACAGTGTGGCGGTTGAAGCTGACCTCCGAATGCACACACGTCTGGAGCTGGGGCTATTCTTTCCTCTGACAAATTTTTCAGACCTCACACCTCTACAGCTAAACAAATGTAATCCAAGCATCAGATCATAAAAATCTGGAAAAAAACTATTTGAACTGCTGGCATGGCTTCTAGCAGCACACTGGGGGCAGCTCTCCTTTCACATGTCCCTAGAGGCAAGTAAAGCATTTCACTCCTGGTAACCGAGCTATAAATGTAGGTCTCAAGCAGTCCGTGCTCCACATTACAATGTGAGAAACCTGAGGGCTTTTGCTTTTTGAGCAGGAGATTATCAAAGCACCTTTAAGGGGAGCCAGATTTCCTGCCTCACCTTTCCTCTCCCATTGCTCCCCCATCCACCCCGCAAGAAACTAAAAGGTGTCAGACTTTTTTCCACAGGTATGAACGAGCCACACTGCCTGGGCAAGAGGGGAGGGAAGACTTTGGCCTCCTGAGAGCTCTTTGCTGGCAGCTCCCAGTCAGGTAGAAGCTCTCTGTCAATGTGGCTCTGCACTCGTGACCAGCTGCAGTAACACAGGGATGAGGACATGCTGATAACCACGGCCAGACAGGGCTATTTCCCTAACCTGCTTACACTCCATCACTCTGAAACCCAACTTGCTGCAGCAAACAAGTCCCTTCATGTTTTAGAGGAAAGAATGTGATTTTGAAACTCTCTGCTCTGCTTTTCCCTCTAGTTACCTGTGGTCCACACTTGGACTTGAAGGAGTAAAAGCTGAAGGAAGTCAGGATAACAGGTATAGGGCTGTTCCTCGCTCCTCACCCAGGTCTCCCAATTACCTGAATGGTTATTAATTAACCATGAGAAGCAGTTTATTAAAGGCAAACTTTTGGCTTGTCCTTGCAGATGACCTTGGGAGTTTCAGATGTGTCAGGACTGATGGAGAGGGAGTGTTGGTGTCAGGCCACTGGAGAAGCTGGTGGTGTGAATGTGGGTCACCAGAGGGTCATCAGGCCAGTCCAGTGCCAGTGATAACTGAAACACCAACAGTTACCTGTTGGGAAATGTGCAGGTGTCAACATTTCCTTTGTTTTGCAAAGGAATGAAATTGAAAACTTCTGGTTTGTTTGGTTTGGTTTGGTTTGGTGGGGGTTTTTTCTTTGTTTTGGGTTTTTTTGTTTTTCAGAAAAAATAAGGGAATTGTTTTATTCTGGATGATTGCCTGAGGCACCAGGTTACAGCATCCATCTCTCACAGTGTAGAAACCAGTGGTTCCTTTGCTCCCGAGCCCCTTGGTTAGGATAGCAGGTGAAAGATTTTGCACTATTTCAAAAAAAGGACTTGAAAATAAATTTGCACAGTGCAGTTGAGGGGCCTGGAGACCAGATACTCTCCTGGATGATCAGGGCAGGAGAGAGAGAAAGGGGTACACTCCTGCTCTGCCTCCTTGCTCAGCAGTTTCACACCTTGTCTTGAGTTAAATTTAGCAAAACAAATACATTTGCACAGAAAGCTGCAGTTCTAATTAACTGCCATTTTCCAACAACACAAAACCCCAATTCACTGAAAACTTACTGGTGACTTGGATATAACTGCCACTGGTTTGATGGTGCTCATGACATAAGGCAGGATCAGACTCAGCAGTGAAAGGATAAATAATCAATTTTCACATGCTGGAGGAGCAAACCTGAAAGCTTTTGATGTGAAAAGGCACCTGAACAACTAGAGGCTGACACTCATAGCACTGGAAAAATTCGACTCTGAGAGTGGGCACTGAGATTGAAAGGGCAAAGAGAAGTCACAGGCATTTTTCCTGTGGGAAGACAGTGGCTGCACCTGCCAGCCAGCTCATCCTAAGGACTCTGCTGAGGCAGGAGGATGGAGCTCGAGGATGTGCCAGTTCTTTCCTGTGAGGTGGCTTTGTGCCCACTGCAATTACAGGAGGAGGAAAGCAGCAGTTTTGTGAATAAGGTTGGCAGCTGCCCAGCACAGCCCCGAGAAACAACCGTGCCTTGGAGAATCCTTCCTGTTTCTTTCTGGGCTGGGCCAAGCTCTTTAGAGGAGTTTAGCACTCGTGTAAGCATCTTCATTTCAAGATGCCCATTCCTGATAAACCTCTCCTGGTCCCTGTGCAGTCACCAGCCTGTGCTGGTGTGAAATGCCCACGATGCTGGTGTGAGAGGTTTGCCTGCTCTAGATACTTCCTAATCTGCACCAAGTGAAGGTTGGTTTCAGCTCAGAGGCATTAGGTTTAAAAATACTTCTAGGATTTAACAGTAACCACTATAACTCTGGACAAGTTTATTATCCTATATGGTTGCTGAACAAGCTTAATTCTTGACCACAAAGGCTTCCTCTGGTACTAAATTATGACTTTTAATCGGGTTTCACATGGGAAAAAGCCATCCTTGGATCAGTTTTTACCACTCTGCCTTTTACTGTGGCTGGATGCACGACAACTTTGTTTCCCTGGTATGAGACATCATGCACTGAGCTCCTCAGCTCTGTGGATCATGTTGGTTTAAAAGCTGTGTCTCAGTCCTCACAATCCTTCCCAAGCCATCCTTGGAATTACAAACAAAGCCCATACAAGTTGATCTCCTCTCCATTATGTATTTCACCAAGTTATTCTGCAGAGTGATGAGGCCATGTCCCACATCCCACACATCCCCTGACACCAGGGAAGTGAAGGAAAACCCTGCAAAGGAGAAAAAATCCCCCACATGCTGAGGCTGGAGGGAGACAAACAGCCCTGCAGTTATTACTGAGCATTGGCAGCCTCCTGGAAAGAGCAAAGCCTCCTGCTATGGATGTAGGAATAAATCAAATATATGGACATTGACACCATGTGGTTCTTGAAAGTGGATCTTTGTTCATATGGTGAGAAACTGTATTACCAAAGTTTTACAAACAGAAAAGATACAAATTTAGTCTTCTGTAGCATGAGTTTTGGCTCATATTGAGCAAAAGCCAACATTCCTTTGCTGGTTGGTCCTGGTAGTTTTATCTATTGAAAACTACCAGGACAAAAGATTCAAAAAGAGCAGAGGAATCATCAAAAAGAGAAGATGAAATGAGAAGGAACAAGAAAGAATGCAGAAAGTTAGAGTTTGTTGGAAACATAAGTTGCATAAAGGTTACAGCAGAACTGCAGACAATGAAATATGAGTTCTTGCAAACCCTTTTATGCAACTATGGCAGAAGGGCCAAAATGCAGAAGAACATTATGTAAAGAAAATAAATAGTGTAGAGAAAAAACAAGGTGAATCCAGGTTAAGGCAGTGTAAATACCTTTCTGATATACACACACCCCCCACGTCCTTCCTTCCCTCTGAAGAAAAGTATTCTATTTTAAAGTCAATAGATGTGTTTATCCAAGTCACTCCTAGCTCGCTTCACAAGGAAGGCTTTGGAGTTTTTAATTTTTTGTTCCAGACAAAGCAATTTTTCTTTATCCTTTTTTTTTCTTTTTCCTTTTAGAAAAATGCAATACTTTTTTCATAATAACAAAACGAGATTGAAAGATTTCTTTTGGCACTTCCCTTCCATGACCCCTTTGCTGCTTATGTGAGGAGGGAAAAAAAAAGCAGAAGGTGGTTCTTGCTGAGACTGCAGCCCTGAAATTACCAGAAAAGCACAGGGACTCTTTGGCCTGGCTAAATCCACCCTCACCCCTGTGATCTCACTGGGTCTGAAGGCACCTGCAAGGACACTGACCCTTGAAGCATCATCAGGGCCACGTCCTGCAATCCCTGTTGCTTCCTGCTGAATTCCATCATCCCGAGCAGATGCTGCTGCCTGCAGAGATACAGCCATGCCTGCAGCACGTCTTTGTGACTTGTCTGTTTGCAACATTTTGGCAATATATAGTTGCCAAAATATATTTCCTCACCATTTCTTTTGGTAAAAACAGCAGCCCTGCCTGAGGGAAGCAGTGTACCTTTCCCAAAACCAGAGCAGCTCTTCCCTCACCCATCCCTTTGGGGGGCTTTATCCTGCATTAGGAGGAGATTACCTTTTGCCTTGCTAAAAATCACTTGGCTGAGCTGGTCCTCCTAAAAGCAGCACCTCTCCTGTCACAAGGCCATTTTTTCCTTTATAAATTTATTAAGCAAACTGCATTACACTGATTGCAGAATTCCTGATGTGGCCAGACGAGGGGAGCAGTTATCTCCTTTGCTTTGTAACCCCAGTCCTCACCATCCCCAGCCCTGTCAGACTGCTCTGCAGCTACTGCTGCCAGCAGCTCTGTTTCCTCTTTAGTTTCCTCATGAACATTTCCATCCAAAGTATATTTTGCCTTTTTATTGGTTGTCCCCAGACATGTGGCCTTTCATCCACTGACATTGGATCCATATGCCGATCTCAGCAGAGCGTGCAGACTGCAGCAACTTCCCATGCCCCACCTTCCACACATCGCTGGTGATTTTCCAGGTCACAGCCCATCACCATCCCGTGTTTCACGAGCATCCTTTCCCCTGCTTCTCACCAGGCTCTGTCCTGCACACCATACAGCTGTCCCACACCCTCCCCTCGACAATCCTTTTGCCACAGCACTGCCACAAGTCTCTCTGTGCTTTCCTTTCAAAGAATGCTTCTCATTTACATGGTGACTACTCTTACCTTCTGCCCCATAACCCAAAATACATGTGGTTTCACTGGGGACGGTGCACCTGGGGACCTTCAATCCCTGGGATTTGTCTCCAACCCTGAACAAAACCCATTTTGATTTTGTTAAACTGTGGGGATGGTGCTCTTCATCAGCTTTTCCTCTCGATATCTGTACAAGGAGTTTCCTCCTGCCCCCGCCCAGCAATTGTACTTCCCTTTTGTGGGAGAGGATCACAGAGGGCTGAAGGAAATGCCCAAGAGCCTCGAGTTTTTCCATAGTGTGAATGAATTCTCCCAGGCTTTTTCATTAGCCCTGAAACAGCTCTGATGCTCTATTTTGGCCAGGCTTTTGGTTTAACAGTCAAAGGAAGTGAGGAGTGCTGGAGAGGTGGCAGAGGCGTGGGAAGAGCTCAGCCTTGACGTGGTGCCTCGGATGTACCTGAAGCATGACGAGGTCTGGAAACACATGGTCCAGAGCCTCTGGTAACATCTGCTGCTGGTCTGCTCTTCCACCTTGGCATGTGCAGCTTCAGCTCATGTTAACAGGACTTGCATGTGTGTTTGGGCAAAAGAACTACAGAGTCTGAAGAAGGCCCTCAGCTCTCACCTTTTCAAGCCCATTTCTTCCTCATGCAGAACAAAGCAAGGAAAAAAAAATTCCTCCTTCTTGCTTTGGTTTGATACTTTTCACAGGTCCTGACACAGCAGGCAGCCTCAGAGCTGCCCCCAGAAAGGGTTTCTGCTTGGTTTGGATAGTGAACTAGTTGTCAGAGAAAATTATGCTATAATCCTGGGAGATCCAATAAAGCTGTCCCACAGGTTAGGGCCTTGCCAGTTGGAGGCAATTCTTAATGCAGATTTCACTCTGCGTGTGTCACATCTGCTAATTTTCCATGAATGATTCCTGATTTTCAATCGACCTTGGTCTTTAGACTCATAAAACTTTGTTCTGCATTGAACTCTTTTGGCAATACGGAGTTTTGCCCGAAATAAAGCAGGAAAGAAACATCCTGAAGTATAAATTCAGTACAGTTTTGCACAGGGAGCAGCATTACTGTCAAATGATACTTTCTGTGCCACTTCTACTGAATGAGGAGAGTTCCTGTAGAGAAGGTGATGGTTTTAAGAAATACCAGTTCAGCTCGTACTTCTGAAAGGCTTAGGCTGTGTAAATGCTTTGAGAGTCAACTTTCCCCCTGTAAATACAGACTTTATTTTTCCTGTTGTGTCTACTCAGCCTGTGATTTTCAAAGGGACCCAGAGGAATTGCTGCACGAGTCCCATGGAACAATCCATCTGTTCCAGTTTCATTAAATGCCTCACTGCAGCCCTTTCCTGGGAGAGTAGATAATTCAGCCCCTTTTCCTACACACCAGCCCAGCCCTATTTACAGGAGCTGACAGACTACCTGATGGAGCCATTATTCTCTTCTCACATATGGTCTAAACTATTTCCTCTTGCTGGGCACAGAGCAGTTTTAAATCAAGATGTCTTAGTTCATGGAGGTTAGGAATAGTCTTATAAAATGCCTTATTTCTTCCTTACTTCTATGTAAATCTCTTTTATTGGACAATTGGAAAACATAACACTTGGTTTGTGTGGATAACCCCCTATATGCTTCCAAATATAATATACAGGTTTGTTTTTTTTCCTAGATAAGCTTTTTTGGGAAAGCCTGTTGTTCCCTGCATTCAGGCTGAGCTTTTGGAGAGCAACCTGCCCTCCTGCCTGAAATCACACCCAAAAAACAACCCTTGGCTGGGGACTCTGCACAAAAAGACATTTCAGGGCTGAAATTCAGGTCACATCGAGGTGGTTTTGTGTGATTTTAAGCCTGAGAAGAGAGGTCGGAGCAGTGCTGTAATCCATGGAAAAACCTCCAAGGGGTTTTAATAATTCTCTGTCACCTGCTCTGCCCCGTGAAGGAGGTGCCCGACCAGAAATTAAACCCTGAGCCTTCTCTGCCTGTTGTTCTGCCACGCAGCCTCTCGCTGCCCATCCCTGCCATCCCTCCCACGTGTGTTCTGGCACGCAGAGTTTGTTCTGGCCCGGGGTTTCGGTTTCCAAAGATTAAAGAGACGCTGTGTGGTGGGCAGCGAGCCTCGGCAAGCCGGGAGATAAAGGCGGCATTGGAGGTGGAATGGGCACGGCGTGGACGGGGGCGCTGGGGGAATGGGCCAGCTGGGGACACCGGGGGGAGGTTACACATCCAGGATACACAGGAATTAATGATAAATGCACCAATCTCCATGCTCTGAGCGAGATGTGCTGCCCTGCTCGAAGCCCCCCGTCCCTTCTGTGTCAGTGTCTGGCTCTCTCTGGGCTCTGGGGTGATACAGTGCAACCCTTATGCTCTGCAGAACTCCTTGTCAGCAGCCCAGCGCTGTACAAACACGGCAGGAAAACACCGCCTGAATATTTAAAATCATCAACAGGCTCCTTTAAACCACTGGCTAAAGCCTCTGGTTGACATTTAATGCTCTGCATTGAGAAACAAATAGTTAACTGAAACATCAACCCATTTTTACAGTCAGGCAGTATCTTGCACTTATTGTCACCATCAAAAAATAGTTTCACTTAAACTTTGCTACTGCAGCACAGGGAACAAAAATAAGGAAAGGATTTACTGCTGAATGCTAAGTCATACTTCATTTTGCTATTTAAGGAGCTAATGCAGTAATGGAATAGAGCATGGACCCAAACAAAAGTTCATATGTTACTGCCAACTCCAAGCAATTTAATTTTGTGAGTCAGGCAGCATAATTGTGAAACTGGCTTATAAGTCATCATGTTGTTTTATTTTTATCTGTTTGTATGTTTAAATGCATGCTTGAGGTTCATTACATTTGCCTTAAGACCCAAAGGTTCATCTTAGTTACAGATTGAAGATTTTCAGTGTAATTGTATGGGCTACAAGGCTGTTTTTATGGCTGAGACCAGACATCCTCTCACGATTGTCTGCAAGATTTGGACTGTAAGTAAAATGCTAAATGCACCAAAACACAGTGAAACAAAGAGGACATGGGAAGCCTTAGCACAAACATGCTGTGGCTCTGCCCCATCTGGCCACCCACCTACCCTGCTCACCCATAGTGTGCAGGGATACAGGGAGAAAGGGATGTGCAAAACATCTTAAATGCGTTCCCTGAAAGGACACCAAGTCTGGAATTAACTGGCTTTGTCTCCAAACCCAGAGATAAAAAATGTGAGCTTCTAAAACATTAATTACAGGGGGGAGGGTGACAGCTTTGTTTCATGTTGGGGTGCTTTCCATAAGGCAGTCTGAGGCTGTGTGCGGGTGCTGAGTGTTTTCAAATGTAAATCTGATCGCAGGCTGCAGCCCGTGGGGTGGATAAACAAGCCGTATTTTTAAACGCAGTGTGAAATGTGGGGGCTGACGTGACCATTATCAGAGCCTCACACATGAGTTATGAGACACCATAAAACACTTTCATATTGCAACAATGAAAGCTGAAGCTGCTCTGTGGTAGGCTTGTTTGATCTGATAGCTCACCCCACTCCCCTCACTGGGGTCTAGAAGGAGGGGGAAATGTTTCCCAAGAGCTGCACTTCTGAATGCCAAGCTGTTTTCTCATAAATTTTTAGAAAGAAAAAAAAAATTCTTATCGAATGACTGATGAGGAATTGAGTATTAAGACAATGCAGGTGACATTTGCTGGGATTTAGGGACATTCCAACCTGCCAATGAATCGGCTGAATTAATCGCCTGGATCAGGCTGAAACACAGGTGTGATATGAGCGTAAAAATTAGCTCATCTCTTTTTATTAAATAGGTAATTAATGTATTTTATTCTGAAAATGAGCATTCCTAATAGTTCTTCAGACTAGTGGTACATAGCTGGACGGATACAACGAATGCAGCCACTTCTTCGAATAACCAGTCTCCAGCCAACTTTGGGACTGATCTTGTAGATTCTTAATGCCACGAGTTTCCTTTTCCTTTGATGGCCTTTTTCATCTTAATTTATTCTATTGAATTAAATATAGAAGTGATTATTCTTAGTCTTATTTGCATACCCAGATGACATTTTACAGAATACCTGCCAGCTGAGTTTCTGTATGTTAGTGTTGGAGCCTGGGTGTATCAAGTGCCAGGTTTCATTCCTCCCGGTGATATTGATTTCCTGAGTGATCAGGAATCACCTGATTTCACTGTGTTCTGCTGCTGCTGCAGGCACCCTGCAAATACAGGAGACACAGATGTCTCTGAATTTTGTGAAAATCCTCCTGTGGAAATGCAAAGCTGGGTCATTCCTCCTGGCAGATGCTTCTTTTCATAAAGTGGCAAGTGGGGCAAGTGGGGAAGGAAAGCCCAGTGGTGCCACTGACGGGGCTGGAATGCCATGACGGACACGGGAAAAGCTGGATCATATCTGTGCAAGTGTCCCAGGGGCACTTTGTATTCCAGCCAGCACTGACCAGGCTTTGGCTTGTGGATTTGGCTTGGATCTGACTGGCCTGGAGCCGCAGCAGCGTGTGGCCACTGGGGCAGCCAGACCCTCCCAAACTGCGAGTCCAGCTCTGTGGTTTCTGGCACGGCAGGAACAACTTCAATGGCACAAACCCACGGGAAGAGCTGGACCTTGGAGAGTATTGCCAAGAGCCTAATTTGTCTTCCTGTCATGGGCATGAGGTTCAATTACCTTTCTCCCTCTCCTTCTATTTCTTAAAGAATATGATGAAAATGTGTGTAAGCAGTTAAATATTCAGAACTGTTTCAGCTTGGCAGAATCCCTTCTCTTCTTGTCTTCACACCATTGTACTCTGGGGACATGCAGGCAAACTGAAGTCCTGTCTGTGGTGCCTTTGCATCGAGCTGATTCCAGTCAGCCTAATCACAAAGCTGGGCAAAGGAAAAACTGAATTTTCAAACTGATGACACATTTATACCAGAATTGTAACTTTATAATATTAATGTATCGTTTAACTTACATGTATACTTTGGAATGTTTATAACTCCTGTAAATCATAGGCGAGAGCAGCCAAGAGAGTGCCACACAGCATTCTTAGTGCAACTCATAAAATAAATACAACAATCACAGGAGAACAACATTCCTTGTTTCAAAAGGGGAAATGTAGCCGATGGGAGACATGCTTGGTTAGATCTTCATGGAGCCCAGGAACATGCAGAGGCAGTGCCATGGCCTTTTCTCTTTTCCCACCACTTTTTGTGGTGGTATTTGGTGAGGATTTCAAAGGATAAAATGCCACCAAGTGTTGTGTCACTGGGAAAGGACACCAGGCATTTTCTGCTGGCATCACTGTTCCCTTCAGTATGACAGCCCAGATTCTGTGACGTGTTCTTCTCCCCTCCCTGTTCAGGCACTGCCAAGAGCCTTCCCCACCCAAGGTGCAACTCTCTGACCCCCGTCCACCTTGTCTTGCAGGGCACCTTGAAAAGAATAAAATCTGCTGTTCCCTGACCCATAAAATTCAGTGGCTGATTTCTGACCTATTAAACTGCAGCTTTTCTTTTAAGTTTTAACAGTACTTTTATGACTTGACCGGCGGACTGTAAAATACACATTTAAATGCATTCAACTCAGATAAGAATCTCACCATTAAAACAGCCTAGCTTCTTTGTTGTGAAGGTAATCACTCTCAAATTCTTCTGGATTCATCAGCACACTAACCAATACCTGTTTTTTCTCCCTGAAGTTGGCAATGCAACATAACACAAAGACCTTCAGTTCTTAAAAGACATGGCAAAATTTTACTGAAAATTCCCCTCACCTTTAGAGACAAATCCACGGGAAACTCAAATCTCAAACTTGAAATCAGGACATCTCCAAATATTAGAAATGAATCAGTTTCTGCAACTCAGGTGAAAGGATGACTGTTTTTCTAGCTTTGTTATGCTAAGAGCACAGTTGAGCAGCAAGCACAATGTGGTAACACTGCACAGGCAGCAAAATACCAAAATAACACCAAGGACAGGAGACTGTTTTAATGTACTTTCTGGTAAGTTATTTAACATGCTTTTGTTGGCAGGGCAGATGGTTTGGGGCTTTGGATCAGGCCTGGATTACTTAGAGCAGGCAGTAGGCAGTGCCTCTCACGTAATGGTTGTTCCCAAATACAGCTGAAAGCCAGTGTAATGGGACACTCAGTTCTGTTTCTCTTCTCTAACACTGACACCACAAGTATCCCAGCATGTCCTTAAGTTTGGAAGGAAAAAAACCTCAGTGTTTCATTGGGTCTGCAGATGCTGAAGTGGGGTCCTCATCTTACCAAGAGGTCCCGACTGCCCCTTCCCGGCAGGAAGGACGGGACCCAGGGCTCCCTCCTGAGCTGCAGAAGCCAAGTGAGTTATGTGGAAAACAGAGCTGATTTCAGGAATGGGTTGGCAGAGCCCAGGATAGGCAGGGTTTTGGCACTGCTGTCTGCCAAGGGCAGGTGGAGAAGAAGAGCCCTGTACAGCAGAACCAGCCCCTCTGTCTCTTTGATGTTGCTGCTCAATACCTTTACCCTGGAAACCTTCTGACAGGTTAACGATCCAAAAAATGCATTTCCTTTTCTCCCCAGTTGGATCATTTCTTGTTAGGGTCAACAATTAAAAGTTTTATTTTACCATATTGCCTAATTTGCAATGGATTCTGTCCATCACACACAGAAATGCCCAGGTTTTGAGTCAAATATAACCATGCCCGTGTTCATACACTTTCTCCATGCAATCCTTGGCCTGTGCATTTAGGAAACGTGACCCTGGGAGGTGTTTATAGAAGGCTAAATATAGGTTTATCTGTTCTAGTCTTTCCATGAAAGATCTTTTTCCTTCAACACATGGAGATTAAATACACGGAGCAATATTAGTTAACACTTAAGTTATGGCACGCTGCGAAAAACGCCAGGAAATTCCGTTTTGAAGTTGATGTTCCAGCCCGAACTTCTGTTGACTTTATATTTCTTTTCTCCCAGAGGCATGAACTGAGGATAGGGTGTTGCTTGAAGCTGAGTGACTCTGCTGCAGACAGGGCTTTGGAGAGACACCTCGCATTAATCTCTTTAAGAGCACTCTGAGGGTCCGTTAGGTGGGAAGCAAGAGCAAAAATCCCACTGTTCTCAGCAGCCCAGAACCTATTGAAAGCAATATCTGGAAGTCCAGTGTGTTAACTCTGAGTTAAATAAAAGAAAACGAACCAAACTTGGGGGAATTTGTGTCAGAGCAGCTGTTTGCGTGCATCTTCTGCTGGTCTTAACTCTCACACGTTGGGCTTTCCTGTTAGAGTTTACAATAACACCATTGCATCACGGGCCTAGTGTTTAATATTCCCTCTTTCAAAATATGAAGTCGCAGCTGACTCCCTGTATCCTTCTGGGATAAATGCAGAAAAAAGCTTTCCTTAACAGCTGCTATATATTATTATTATTACCTATTACATCATATCTTATTACAGCTCTATTACAAGTTTCCCCTAAAATCTAATCACATTCTGAAATTGTTTACAGCGAAACTAGAAATGGGCTCGAGACAGAAAGTTCACATCCCAGCATGGGCCTGAACTTTCTTGCAGTTCAGATTTATTCAGACACAGCATTTAACTCTCTTGCTCCTGAAAGACGGGAGCAACTGCTGAGTTCAGGTGAGCATCGTGGAACCACAGCTGTGGATGTACATGGAGGCACCTGAGAGGTGCCTGGAGTGCTGGCAGCAGGGACAGGGGGTTACATTCTGGGCTGTCCTTGCTCTGAGACTCAGCAGAGAGACAAGGAGAGAAATTGTGGTCCCATATAGCAAAATTTCCATTGATTTCAGCAGAGCCAGAATTTCACTCAAGCTGAAGAGACAGATAACAGAAAGACAGATGCTAATTAATTAACTCATTTGAGCTAAGCTGGGCTTATTTCTCTGCCAGTGAACACTGACAGAAGTGTGTCATCATACCCATCCTGAGCTGCTTATGGCACATGTCTGGGAGCCCAAGATAGGGAAGGGCAGAGGATTTGTAGTGGTTTGAGGCTCCTAGGATATAGAGAAAAGCTGGTCTGTGCTCAGGTCTCCCTTATTGAAAGGGTCCAGAGCCTGCCTGAACCTCCAGAAACCTGGGCCAGCACCTCAGGAGCTTCCCCATGACGTCCAAACCTCTCTTGCCTTCCCCTCCCACCCTGCAGCCTCACACAGACCATGGAAGAGCCCCTTGGCAAGACAGCAATGGTGCTGCTGCAGGGAAGCACCCAGATGGCTTCTCTTACAGGAGCAACTCCTGCTACTGTGGGCAAATCTTCACAGGATGGGCCCTCAGCAGAACTGCATGCTCATAACCGTGGAATAAAAACAGTCCAGGTCACCAGTCTCATCCACACTGACATTTCTACAGGTCTTTGCTTTACAGCAATGATATTAAGTGGTTTGGCCAACTTTGTAGAAATGTTACTATTTTCTCGACAAAATGTCAAGTAAGTTTTCAGGGGGGAATACTTCATAACTGAAGTATGTTTTCCTAAGGGCAATAAACCACTAAGAAATGTACTTTTTTCCCACCCAGCCTTTGAGCCAAAAGTTTCACATGTTTTTCAAAGAAATAAAATTATAGGTGTTTTTCTGTAGTAAGGTGAAGTACCACCTGGGTGGCAGTGGTAGAAAGCTGGGCAAACTTTATAAATCTAGAAGAGGGAGATTGTTTTGGCATGACTTAGGGTTACAGCCTGGGTTTCCTATGCATAATTTTAAAAAGAATTGCTCAAAGCATCAAGAAACTCTTGCCAGTACACTGTGCCCAGTGTACAACTCTTACCTCTTCAGACTGGTGGAATATTGCCATGGCTGGAGACCTCTCTTCACTCTTTCGGTGGAAGGAGCAGTGGAGTCAAGAGGCAGATGTTTAATTATTTCTATATCTGACAAGCCCACGCCCCTGCATGTGCTGGTTTAAGAGACCAGCAGAATGTAGAGTCAGTTGAAAATAATGAGTTGGTCAATTAGGTTTAAATTGGCTCCTGTTCTGGGGTCACAGTGGGCTCCCATGGTTTGCTGGCCATGAGGAGGGCAGCAATGAACTGGTGCCTCAGACACCTCCAGTCTAATCTCAGCTCCACAAAACCAGTGGGACAGTGTGTGGGATTTTATAGAGGATATAGTATATAGGGGATTTATAGCTTGTAGGTAAATAGCTGAGGGGCTGGAAATGCGCTTTGGTTTTGCTCATTTTAATCTTTGGCATCACAGTGAATGCAGTGAACATCCTGAGAATGTACTTTTTCTGATTTAAATAATAGAGAAAATGAATATCAGTTCATCCATGATCATTTTGCATAGAATAAGGAAGATGAGGAAAGGTGAAGGACAAAGAAAGTTTTGCTAAACTCTCTGATAGTGGTGCAAGAGCACTAAGGGTTAAGCAGTGCCTTGCAGGGCTGCTGGGCACCCTGAGCCAGCCAGGCCCTGAGTAATTTTTTTAAATATTAAAAGACAGGCAACATATAATCCCTCTCCTGGAAATCAAACAGAAGGAAAACTAAAGTAAAGCTACAAAGGAACTCTAATTCTCTGGCCTGCTCTGCCTGCTGGCTTCCTACGTGCCGGGCGGAGGAAACTCTGAATCCTGTGGAAGAAATCCATGGAGAGGAAGCAACAGCCACCACACAGTAGAAAAGATGGGGCTGGTTTTAATCAGGGCTGAGTCTTCACAAATAACAAATGGGAAGGGGAGGTTAAAGTGGGGCATAAGGCTAAGCCAATAAAGCCTTTTCTGAGACAGAATAAGACGGGTGTACTTCAAATATGCCACCACGGAGAGAGTTGAACGAACTGACGTGTCCAGGATGTACAAACACTGTCTGACTCCAGGCTCACGGTGCTGCCCAGCTCGTGGCCAGCAGCGGGATCCTGATTTAGGAGCTCTGAGTAACCCCCATTGGAAGGCAAGTTCTCTTTGACTATGTCACTGGGCCAGACCTTAATTGAATTAGACATCTAAAATTAGACAGTGTGAACATCCACTCTCCCCCAGCCCCTCCCCAGCCCCTCAACATGCACATGAATCACTTGCCTGGGAGCGTCCTGGCATTTTTCAAACTTTATTGCGGGAAAAATACCGTTTTTGGAATGTCAAATTAGTGAGAAATGTGAACAAGAGCAGTGTTTGGCTCTGCCTCCATCCGGGATGCAGAGAGCTTTCCTGCTGGGGTGAAAGCCGGGCTCTCCTGTCGGGGGGGAGTGGGTGCTGGAGTGGTGCTGCTGGTGAGAGCAGTTTCCAGTGGATTTAAGTGTGATATGGGCCCACTGCACAGTTTTGAACAGTTCTCCTGCAGCCAGTGTCTAACACCAGCCCCTAAATTGTCATGCTCCTTTTCCTGGAATTCTGGTGTGTTCAGAGACTGGATAACCCAGCTGGAACCGAGGGAGTGCTGGCGGCAGAAGGCAACATCTCAGAGGGAGATCTCGATCTGGTGGCCACACAGGAGGTTGGCACTAAATCGTTTAGTGCTGCAGCACCAAGGCTAAATAACAATTCCAGCCTTGGGTACCGGCTGATGTGAGGGCCAAGGGAAAAAGCAGCTTTCTGGATTTCTGTGACAGAAATTGGCAACACCTGGAGCAGAATCTTCCAAGCCCACAACAAAAATTTCAGCGCTCACTGGATTTTTTTTCACCATAAAGCTGTGGTTTGTGTGGGTTGCTCCTTAGTGTCTTTCAAGTAACGAGCCCGCTGCTATGCAAACATTTGGGGTATGCAGTGGCCTGTGTGGATGCTGCCTTGATTTATAACAAACCCTGGGAAGAACTCCTATAGCACCTGAAAGCCATCTTTCAGCAGCTCAAGGAAGCAGAGTTGACTTTTAATTCCCCAGTGTTCAGTAAGAAAGCAGGAAACTATTTTTTTAATATATATACACTCTATCTCATATATATATAAATATATATATGATATATATATATATATATGAGATATAGTAGGACAGGGGAATTACAAAACCAGAGATATGTAAAATGCAAGCTATTAAAATGCACCTATTACTGACTGCTAAATGGCAGGTGAGGTCTTTTCTGGGTATTGCAGTATAGTATTGGAAATTTATTCCACATTCTGCAATACTGGCTGTTCCATTAACTGATCTCACTAGGAAAAAATCATCTCATAAAATAAATATGACCCCATGGCGTGTGCTAGCCTTTCAAGGACTGAAATCAGTTCCTAGAGATCAAATAGTTTTCATGAGCCTGAAATTTTAAGGTCCATAGAGGGCGAATCTAATGTTAATGATCTTAAATCGGGGTCAAAATTAGCACAAAATTTAAAGAGATGAATAAAAAAAAAATCCATATTTGTTTGATAAATTATCTGAAACAAGTTGAATTCCCTAGGTATGCAGAAATTTTAATAATGTGGATCACAGCATTTCCCTGGAAGGAATTACATGCCACACTAAGGCATAGGTGGTTAAGCAACAGGAAATTCATAAAGCTAAGCAGAACTTAGTGATCACACAGGTTTATATGGCCAGTTTAGTAACTTACGTTTGTGTTGGACCAAATACACCAAAGAATGTATTTTTCCCAGAGTGACTGTGAATAGAGGGGATCAGTTTCTCATAATGCATTTGCTCTTTGCTAAAGCGATTTAGAGCAGATCTTCCCAAGAACAAATCTTTTATTAAAAAAAGAGAAATCCTTAAAAAGTGATCAAATGCAAACTAGGACTCTTGCAGTGAGGCGGCACTGCCTGTGATTTCCAGAGCACCAGATATCACCCTGGTCTCCTTCTCTCCAGTTTGCCAGAGCCCAAAGGCTTGACTTAGAGAGCAGCAAATGTGGAATGCAAATAATTGTTCATGCAGAAAACTCACTGGTCTAAGATTGTTTCCTTCAAAGAAAATAACTTTTCCGAGTCTGGGCTTCATGATCCTTCACTCCTGGAGCAAACAATTTTCAGCAATAAAGGAAGGGAAAACCAAGCTGGTCTGGAATATAATTTTCATTCCTAGGAGTGAAGGCCAGAAGAAAAAAGACTAAATCTGTCCTGAAGGTGGGGGGAAAGTGTGCAAGTTACACAATCCAGTGCCTCACCTGCTCTCTGGCACTGCCGTGCATGTGCTGTGGAGAGAGAAATTGCAGGCACACTGTGAGCCCACCCTGCTCATGGTGGGTTCCCAGAGCCCTCGAGGATACATCTGAGCCTGTGCTTCGGTGCAGCTGAACCAAGCCATGTCCTCAGTCTGAGAAACTGCACTATATCCATTCCTCTCATTAATCTTTCTCTACATCTCATGTCTTAAGTGGTTTCTGAGGAGGTTTGAGTTGTTTTGTTTTTTTTTTTTCCTAAAGAATACAGTTTTGCACAGGACGAAGGAAAACATCCATCCAGCAACACCAGTAATTGCAACAGTGACTCCTACAACTCCAATCCTTCCAGCCTCAACACGCTGCTGCGCAGAGGGAAGTGATACTTCCTTGGAGGCAGTGGCTCTCCACAGTGTTACAGGTGCTCCTCTTCACCTGGCTGGGAAATCTGCAGCACAGTCACTGAGACACGAGTATTAAATCAAGTCTTTGGTTTTCTGTGAGCTCAGGTGTGCAGCTCACATCTGAACCCAGATTCTCTGTGGAAAGCTGACTGGAGTCTGCAAGAGGGAGAGGAAGGAAAGGGACCTGCAGGGGAGTGACCCCATGGTTTGCATTGCCCATTTGCTCACCCAGGACCAAGTAACGACCCCCACAGCTCTGAGGAGTCCCTGCAGGACAGCAGTGGTTCAGTTAAGGTGCTGTTGAAGAGGGAACACTATTTGGTTTCACCATTGGGTATTTATTCAAAACAGCATGGAAACCAGCTGATCTCTACACCCTGAATAAAAAATCCTCACACTGCATCTGCCCTCTGTGAAACACAACCTGTGACCCAGTCATTTGGTTTTCCATCCAAAACCCGTGACCTCGGGTTCTATTTTCTTAGGCAGGCTCACACTTAATTAAAAGGAAACTATCAGGTGTTAAAGTCCCTCTTAGATATGCTGCATCCAGTCCTAGCATAGGCCTATTCATGACTTCTGCATGTACCATTTCCTCCAGGTTTCCAACCTATCCCAAGACCCAGTGTGATGCAACAGCACTTTCAGCAGCAGATAGGGTAATGCTGGCCTGACAAGTGAAATTAATTATTGCATTCCATTAATTTTGAGTCATGGGCCCAGCCCATGGAAGCTGGGAGAACCTTGTGAAAAACAAACTCACTACATTGTACTCTGATGTTATTCTTGGCTGGGGTTTGAGGAGCCTGCTGGGGTCCTCTGGAGTGGCTGAGCTCCGCCGTGGCTCCTCCACTCGCATCCGCAGAGCAGCTGCTCTCTTCTGAGAGAGAAATAGAGGCTCATTCTTCATCCAGGACCACAACAGGGACAGCAAGGGCCTCCCTGGGATCTTTAAATGCAGGCATGACTTGGGAGGGTGGTGATATTGGCTCCTGACACTTTTGAGTGTTGAGCTCCAATTACATATTTACTTGCGATTGCTAAGGGACTGCTTTGAGCGTTTCCTGTGCAAAAGTGAACCCCTGGAGCGTGCTGTAGGAATGGCTGTGGCAGGGAAGGGACTTTGATCCTCCTGAGAACAATGTGACCTCCATAAAGGCCCCATGACAACCGCATGAAATCCTCTGCACCGCAGTGCTCAGCTGGGACCCCGCGGTAGCATCTTTCCAGTCGTAAAGAGGAATGGCTTAGCGTGACTCAGAGCAGAAACACTGCCCAGCCCAAATGCTGGATTAAAAATTTGGGTGTGAGTCAGCCCAGTTCCCTCTGGGGAACACAATTGCTGTCAGCAAGTGTCTGCTAAGCAAGGCCCTGCTCAGGGATCACATCCGTGGGTTTCTCACATGGGAACCTGTGCTGGAGACAGCCGGGTATGGTGCTGGCCTGGCATCGCATCAGGAAGTCTGTGACTCATGGCAGTGGCTGTCTTGCAATACTGACTTCAGCAAACCATGAGGTTGATCTACCAGACTTCAGGAAAATGGGATCAAGCAGCTCTTCCCAGGCTAGTCCATAGGCTGACCTCATGTTATGATGAAAAGATTGTTTGACTCCTTCTCCTTCAGTAAGAAGAGTGGCTAAGCCCTGAGGAGACAAAACTGATGGATAAGCCTTCTGCACCATGACAGCAAAGAGCAGACACCATGTCCACATCCTGCAGGCCAGAGCAACAGTCCCAGTCCCAATCCCTGTTCTCTTCTCCTCGGTCTCTTTTCCCGGCAGATTGAACTGGGCTGGGTCTCTGTATTAAATGACTTCACTCATTTTGGTAAACAAAGTGAACCTTTTGCCCTGGCTGTACAATGGCTTGTGCTTATCAGTCCTCTGGGTCCCTTTCATACGTGCTGCTGAGTTGAGGAGACACAACCCTTGCCCCCCTCAGAGAGCCTGAACCTGCGACCGTGACTGCCCAAGGCCACCCAGGAGCTTCCACACTCACCTCCTCACTACCAATGTCAACAGAGTGCTTCCCACCCCATCTCTTCTCCTTATCACCCACTTTCCATCTCTGTCTGACAGATAATGAAGCATATAAGTGCTGTCTTGTCTCAGGTATCTGTCTGGGGCATCAAAAGATCTGCCCTGCAGTGAGCGGAGGTGTTTCGACCCAGTTCAGTTTGCACGCCATGGCCGCTGGCACAGACCTCTGCTGGCTCTGCTCCTGATGAGCTGCTGCTGTCAGGCTGCTCCTTTCGTGTGGGAAGAGAAACGAGGAGACCGGAGACAGAGGCAAAATTAACTGTGCAGTCAATCTGAAAAGTGTTTTGCTGAGCACAAGGACAAAGAGAGGGTTTATCAGGTGGAAGGCAGCAAGTCACGAGAGACAGCGGAGTGACAGAGCAGCTCCACGTGCCCCCGCTCTGACCTTTTGGGATGTGCAGAGGGACAAAGAGGAGCTCCATCTCCCCAGCATAGCCCAGCCTTGCCACCACTGCACCTTTGTTCCATGGGTTTCTCAAGCCAGGAAAAAGGAGGCGTTGACCCAGGGATGTGGGAGGCTTGGAAGGGATACTGTTGGCATTGGTCTTCAGTGGACAGATTTTCAGTTAGTAGCATTATTTTAGGGTGAAAAGTTCTCTTCTCAACAGAGTCCCACCTTTTTAAAAGCTGAAAAATCTTGAGTTGCATTTCTTCACTTTTTATGAAAATTCCCTGCAAGAATCTTGCATGAATCACTGATGTTTCTGTGACTTTGGCTGCTTTTATCTGCTTGTCCTTGAAGGAAGAAGAAACAGAAGGACAACTTCAAGGAAGACAGCTTCCCTTCAGGAAAGAACAGGAGGTGCTTTTTGTTTTCAGTGTCCCAAAGCAGGCTTTGCCTTTCTGACTGGAGAAGATGCTGTGTTTGCATGCTGGCTCTGATCCTGCTGCTCAGCTGAGGAATCACGGGAAAGGCAATTCAGTGCACCCAGGTGGCAATCACACCCCAGCAGGATGCACAGCCAAAGGGACTCTTTTATCTTTTGCAGACAAACCTCTCGTTGCACTGGGACAGATTATACCAAAGTCATCCTGACTTCTTGCCTTTTCATCTGAGCATCTCAAAGAAAATTTCACTTGTGGATGAGTAAAATGACACACATTGGCTCCACCTTGGCAGCCACGAATCTGAAGATGACAAACCCAAACCACACAGAAGACTAAATCCTGGCTCTTGCCATCGTTGTGCTGACCATGGAGCTGGCAACAGCCTGACAGCACAGCCCTGATAGGAAATTCAAAGTTATAGTAGCTCACTAACAGTAGGGAGCAACTTAGCCTTCCAGGTGTGAAAATATGGGTAATAAATATTAATAGAGCAAGGCTCTGAGAATAGCCAGGGAAAACAAGTCAGAAACACTTAGCAGAATCTCACTGATTAAAGAGAAATCTCATTTAAAATAGTCAATAGGGGTAGTTCTGCCTTTAGCATTTCATTTTTGTCACATAAAAATGTTGCAGTTCGGTAAGAAAAAGCAGCCTTGTTTAAACAGTCTCAGTTGGATTAGTTCTGATTTATGTTACACATCAATCTTAGAATAGGTGGTTTGTTGTTTTTTTAGGAAGAACTTCAGTTTTCAATATGCTGAGAGAAATGTCACTTTTTGACCCCGGACTGTGCAAGCTCCTGCTTTGTCCAGGGAGGAGCCAGGACCACATTTACAGTGGTAATTGCAGCCCCACGACCCGGGGCTGGAGTGGGGTTTTGCAGAATGTGCTGATGGATTTGGTAGACATTTCCCCACATGCTGTGCAAACCACTGTGGAGAACAAATCCAGGGAACAACAGTGATGGACTGACTGCCTGTTCTCTGAGGACTCCACATAAATCTCTGCAGCCCCTGTAACCACTGACCCAGACAGTGCCCAGCTCTAATTAAGACCTTGGATGACTTTTTGGGGTGTACAGTGGGATGTCCCTTCATGATTCCTGCAGCAAAACCCCAACGCTGTTTTGCCAATCTCCCACACCCAACTGACCACTGAAGTCAGGAGGAATTCAGCATACAGAGGTCTTTTAAGGACAAGCCTTGTATTTTGATCCATCCTGGTCCCAGTGTTCAGAATGGAAGAGTCCAGCACCCTCATAAAGTCACTAGTTCACTGTCTGGACTGTCGAACACACAGATCTGAGGCACCACTTTACCTCAAAAGGTTCATAGAGGTGCTCACAGTGATTTGCTGCTGACCAACATTGTGGAATATAATCATAGTACACTGTTGTGCAGCTGTAACTGATGACAATAAAACTTGATGTATTGGGAGGGCAAACAATTTTGCAACAGCCTGTGAGAATGCAATTTTTTAAAGACAAAGACTTTACCAAAAGACTTGTTCTTGCTAAGTCTTGCAGAGCTAAATGAATGGTTATAAAAGCTTGAAATGGAGGTACATCCTGTTTAATTTTAAAAAGGGGGATGATAATATGCTACATTTAAAACTTATCAGTTCCACATCATCCTTGGTGCAAAATGCCATGTTCTATTCATTAGCAGGTAGTTTCTGGGGATCACTCATCCAGGGGCTGGGCATTTGATGCAATTCTTTGACTCTAACAGACTGTCTCTCTCAGACTTCTTCCTCATGTGTATCAAGCTTGAAAACACAGCTAATGAAGGCCAGATGGCTGCAGGCTCCTTCTCACACCCATAATATTGATGGGAACATTCTGGAGGGAGGGGATTCTGCCTGGGTCTGCCTTGTGCCTGACATGATGATAACCATATTTCAGCCTCTGCACTGCTTGGTCTTGATTCAAATGTTTCCTGCATTTCTAGCAAATGAATGAAGTGCAGCTCAAAAGGAAATATATGCAGCCCTTATTACCTTGTACTCATCACGAATCATCTAAATACCTCATTTCTGACAGTGGGGAAATCCTTTTATTGCTGAGTTTGTTTGGAAAGATTTTGAACAGTTCATTATAAAATGGCATTCATCTCTGCCAGGGTATATAGAAACAATCAAAGTACAAAATCTGGCCCCACTCAAGTCTGTGGGATTTGGCATAAAATGGCAGAACTACTGGGCAGAATACTTTGTTCTGGATTAAAGTAGTACATCCTATCTGCTGATGTTACCCACTGAAGTGTGGTCTCTAACACTGCAAAGACCTTGCAATTAGGTTCTGTCTGACTACACTAATTAAGAGGAATAATTAATGCCAAACTATAATCCTCTGGAATGCTGCAGATATCACAGATATTTCACGATTGCACAGGATATTGCACAGGATTAGATACTGTTGGTAAATTCCTCGTGGTTAGTAATCTCATCTTTTATATTTAGTTTTTAATAAGGAGCTGCCTTCATTGTGAAGCCAGGTCTGTTTAAAGCTGCAAGAAAAAAGTAATTAAATCTGACAGGACTTGCTTTCATGACATGTATTGCAGGCTATCTCATGGCACGCAGACCTGGTCATATTTTTGTTATAAGGAGCTGATTTATTTTCTCCAAGTATCTCTACTAAAATCAGAGTTTCCCCAAATTCTGTATTTCTTTGGCTAAACAAGCCCCACTGCCTGTCTCTGGCTCTGTGCTCTGCAGCAGTGCTGGCTGCACACCCTGGGTATGTTGACATGTAATGGTTTGAACATTTGACATTTATATGTAGCTGGCATTCGTTTTGTTGCCTTGCAACCATCTGGTTCCAGAAGAAACTCATAAACTGATCCTGAATCATCCAACCACCAGACAACAAACAGATAGAGCTGTAGGACTCTGACAGCACATTTATCACCCTCCTGTGATAGCTGACACAAACCCTGCACTGCACTGTCTTCTCTGGTCTCTGTCACACAGAATGGCCAGGACTGCATTTTAAAAAGAGGATATGATTCTTCACAGCAGTGGGAATTTTTGTTTTGCCCTGACTGTGGCTCATCCCGTGTACAGGCTCTCCATTAGCCCCCAAAAGCTCTGCATGTGCAGCTGGATCCCTGCATCCAGCATGTGGGAACAAATCACTCCAAAGCCCAGAGTTTGAGTTGGATTTTTCCAAACTGTGGAAATACCAGGGGACAGATTTCAAGTCCGAGCTTTTCATGCTTGTGTTTGAAAAGAAAATGACAAATTTATAGCCCATGCTGATCCTGGTGGTGTTGGCACAGCTGAGTAAAAGGGACTGGCAGTGCTGCCCTTCCCTGGCTCCATCACCCAGGCCAGAGGAAGGAGGAACAAACCAGCCTGTTCTACCAAACAGATACAATTTTGTCCCAAATATTCCTGCCACAAAAGCTATATTCTTCATCATCAAGTGTTTTTCTCAGTAGATTAACTGATACACTAATGGAAAGTTTCTAGGGGAAGAGTGCATTCTTTAAAATAGAGCAAGGGGAGTGCAGTTGCATTTTTCTTGGCTGTGGTTAATTTAGGAGGACAGCAGCTCCCCTGTCATTCCATTTACTAGTCCTCTCCTTTTTATTTCCAGTTTCTAAATCTCTGACACTGGTCTTGTGTTCATGAAGCAAAGAGATAATTTTTTCTCAATAAATAGGAGAACTGAAAAATGCAGGAAGACCAGGTTATTAAATCCAAAGAACTTTTACTCACACATTATGTAATACCAATTTAACAAGAATCTTGCTCTGTAATCAAATCCCCATAACTCATCCTATAACTGGAACCTTCTCTTTCCAAATTAAACATTGCTTTTTCTATAATTGGATAATATGAGAGTACTACAGCAATTTGGGTTAAGACTTCATTATTGGAATCCATTTTTGTTTTCAGCTTCCATAGATGTGTACACAAACACACGTTACACACTAATGCAAAAGAATGACTTTTACATTAAAAAATTCAGCAAATAATAGTAGCAGACACTGGAGGGCACCTGCCTCAAATTCTCACCTGCCTAAGTAAGTCAGAAAGGTGAAGTAAGTGCTTGAGGTAACTGGAAATGCTTATTTTTCAATTCCTATAAAAATGTTTTATTAGGTCCATACTGGTTGCTTGAATCTTTAAGATATGTGTGTGTGTGTATCAATGATGGAAGAGGAACCAGACAGGGGATCTGAGTGTGCAGCTGAGTGCCCAGGCTATGGAGCTGACCAAGGACAGCCAGTCAGCACCTACTTTAGTATTTACTCTGTTCATTATCCTCGTGTTACCAAAAAAAAAGTAAAAATACGGGCTCTGTATGCTAAGGATTCCACAAGCATATAACAAGAGGCCTTTCCTGTGCCAGGGATCCTTATATGTATGTGGATGAGACAGGAAAGGCGGGGAGGGATGCACAGGCGGTTAAGGATGCAAAGCAGGAGCAGAGCTTTGTTATCAAGACTGGTCTGAACTTGACAGAGGCTGTGATTCCCAGTGCCCTTTAATGGTATTGGCTCTTCAGGGAGGGCTTAAAATCTTATTCTTCAAAACTGCATCTGTGTAAGGGGTAGATAAAAAGGGAGGCATTGCGAAGAGCCAGGGAGCTGCATCCAAGTCCTCTGCACTATTTTCTACAGCCCACAGGAATGTTTCTGCCTTCTGCACTCCTCCAGGGCATCTGCCTCCTGCTCAGGTCAGCAGATTGAACAGATTCTGGGCTTTTACTCTTTTACATTCTGTATTAAAACACTGCAGGTCACAGCATCACTTAATGATGGCCCAGATTGCAAAGGTGTGAAATACTGATCTGTGTAAATGTTCAGAGTCTTGGACATGGGAACTCTCCAAACCCAAGTCATGAAGAGTGACCTGTTCAGTTGTCTGATACACCCTGTCTCTCCACAAACCTGAGCTCATTGCATCAATACACTTCAAAAAAACAGATAAAAGGGGTCAAAAGGATTTTACAGGAAAAATATTTTGGAGGAAAAGAAAGACTGCTTCAATGGAAAGACCTTCAAAGGTTGAGTTATTTGAATGTCAGCTTTATTTTAAACTGCTGAATGATTGTTCAAATTCTTCTAGTGCAGCAAAAACCACGCTTTATTCTGTACACAGATCTTGCACCAGAAACCTTATTAAAAAGGCAGTGGGGGATTCCAATCAGCAGGGTCACTTGGTAGACTAAGCTATCTTTAGGGAAAAACATGTTTACTGTGTTAAGATTAAAAGTTCTACGTTAGTGTCTGGGAGATTGTCCAGCCCACCATGGTGATGTGCAGTAGGCCTTGCTTGTGTTTCTACACAGCACGAAGTGCTCTTTGCTCTCTACAGAGTTAGGCAGAAGATTTCTGCCTCAACTGAGACCTGACTTCACACAAGCTTAAGAAAAGCACTGAAAAACAGATTGGGCAAGTAAATTATTACAATATCTGAGTATCTGCACCCATGTAACCCTAGTAACAGGAGATTTGAGCCTGGCTTTTCTAAGCCAAAGCCTGGATTACTCTTGTGCCACAGTTAGGTGCTCCAGCACCCACACTTCCCTCTTTTCTAGTTTTTTCTTCTTCAGGTGATGTTGCACAACTTAGTCTTTCCATGTAACAGAGCACACAGCTGAACCACCTTCTCTGGTGTTTTTTCCCACTCAGGCTGCATTGAGAATATTCTAACACCAGGTGTATTGTGGGTTTTTTTTTTCCTGGCCACTCAATTTACTGAAAAGCTTAGATGAAACTCTTCAGGAAGAAATGCAATGAAATTCTTTTCCATGGAGAAATTCTTCCTCTTTAAAAAACAAGCTGAAAGGAAGAAGCTTTGCGAAATGAAGCCTCTGGGAGCTACTCATTATGGCTCCAGCTGTCCTAGGGCTGGCATGTAGAAATATATGTGAGTAATGTGACAGGTAAGAACAACTACAATAGAGGAGAATTACCCTGGCCCATTTTCCTCTGATTGCTGAAACTTAGTTTCTCACTAGCAGGAAACCTCAGAAATGGGCGGGTTTTATGGTGTTATGTATTAGAAACCTACGTAAACAGGCACGTTGTGTAAGCTGCGCTCTGAGACCCATTATTGTCACTGCTGATATGTCTTAGAAGGTGGGACAGCCCTGGAATGATGGCAGATGATGATCTGAGGCATGACAGCGAGGGGCTCAAGAGGGAGCCTGCTCCTGAGGGCTGATGGCAGCAGCAACATCCCAAACACACCGCGGGCTGGAATAACAACCCCTCCCAAGGGCGCTGTGACCCAGGCAAAGGGAGGATGGC
>JAWWLV010000057.1:11165149-11235434 GCA_035041135.1 Platyrinchus mystaceus
AACTTAGTTTCTCACTAGCAGGAAACCTCAGAAATGGGCGGGTTTTATGGTGTTATGTATTAGAAACCTACGTAAACGGGCATGTTGTGTAAGCTGCGCTCTGAGAGCCATTATTGTCACTGCTGATATGTCTTAGAAGGTGGGACAGCCCTGGAATGATGGCAGATGATGATTTGAGGCATGACAGCGAGGGGTTCAAGAGGGAGCCTGCTCCTGAGGGCTGATGGCAGCAACAACATCCCAAACACACCGCGGGCTGGAATAACAACCCCTCCCAAGGGCGCTGTGACCCAGGCAAAGGGAGGATGGCTGCAAGTCCCTGCCCAGAGCAATGCCGTGGCACAGGGCTCTCACTCGTGCCCTGGCAGCTCTGGCAGCAATGCCTGTTGCTCAGTAACTGTTGGTCGTTGATGGATTTCAGTGATCCCCCTGCAAATTGCAGAGGGGTTTTCCAGGGGACGCTGGCACCGGCATCTCCCGGAGGGAAGTGCAGCTTGTCTGGCATTTAGAAGGACAAATGGTGCGAGAGGATTTCTTGCTGTTTGTCCCCGTGACATGGCAGACATGCCAAGGGCCTTTTCCAAATGAGATGGAGTTTTTCCAAGGTATTTAAATCTAGTGGAAAACCTCTCTACCCTGACTCTCCTCCTGCAAATGCCTCTCTGAGGGTACGCAGGCAGCAAACCACAGCCGGAGAGGAGCAGTGGGTGTGAGGAGAGAAAAATGAGATGTTTTGCAGGCTGAAGTGCAGGGAGGCTCTGCCAGAACTGCCTGTCCCTTGCCCAGGACAGGGCAGCTCCTGCCCTGGTTCCTGGACCAGTTTCCAGGGAAAAACCTGGTGCATGGCAGCATGTGGGCCCTGGGAGGAGCTGGGAGAGGAGGGTGGCAGCTGTGGGAATTCCTGAGCTCAGACTGTGTGGCCTCGCTGCCCTGCTGGGACAGGTCAGTATGGAAGTGCTGAAGTGTGATGTGCCCATCAAACCTCGTCTGTCACACGGCCCAGATCCCCTAGTCTCACGTTCTCTGGAGCGTCCTGTCCCCAGAGGAGGGATCCAGTGATGCCTGAGCAGCAGAACAAGGAACAGCCTGCCCCAGTTGTAAAAGAAAAGCAGGATACCATTTGCCAGCTGGGCCACAACTCTTATGTGTACATCTCTATATATTCTTCATGTCTTATGCTATGTGCAAGAAGCTTTAAAAATAACATTGGATAATTTGTGGTGATCCTTCCAACAAAGCCTGCAGAGGCCTTGCCGTGGCCATCTGTCTTTGGTACCAGAAGCATTTTGCTTTATCATTATCTCTGAGCAACTACTTTGTCTCAGAGGTTTCCCCTCCGACGTTTTTGTTTATGTTTCTATTTCTTTTCCAGCTTTATACTGAGGATAAAAAGCTGAATGCTTGTTCAAACTCCAGTAACAGAATAAAATATCTATTGATGCAAACAAAGAAGTAAGTTCCAGATTTTTTTTCATCATCCTTGCAAGAGGCAAGGCTGCAGTAATTTTTAGAAGGGGTTTTTTTGTTTGGTTTGGGGGATTTTTTTGTATTTCTTTTTTCGTTTGAACTGGCCAACACAAAAGTCATTCTTCGGCAATATTTAAGGAGATCTTTCTCTCAAGTTCTGAACACTCTTGGAATGTTTTCAAAGGAGAAAATGAAGGAAAGTCCACTATTAACAGGCAGTTAGAGAAATTTTCAGATTACTTTCAGTTTCTTACTTATCTTGGCAGTCCATTAAAATAATTACATTTGCTGTAGTAACAGAGAGATTGATTAGACTGAAAACTTTATTGTTAGCCTGTTCAATGTTATATTTACCACACTTAGCAGCTTTTGATTCATAGTGAACATTAACAATAAAAAAAGGAAAGTAATTTCTCTGAGGAAGCTTCCATTTTAGTAGCTTTAGTCTAATCACTATAAACAGGAGCTCTGGTTTAATGTAGTTTTCTTGGGATTAGAAGACTTAATTACTGCTTGGAATCAAGCTTTCTATCCTTGCATGAACCAACACATTAAAGCTGAGATTTTAAAAGAGCCTAAGGAATACATCTATCATTAAAATTCAGTGACACTGGCAGCTTAGCTCTCTTCCTCCTTTGAACATCTCAGGGTTCCCTATTAATGAAATAATATCTGTGAAATTTAGAAAATAATATTCCTTCTGACCCCCTCTGGATTTTAAATGGGTCTATCAACTCAATGAAAACCCATCCTTCACTCCCACAAGTCTTTCCTGTGCATTTCCCTGTCCTGTGAATGGTTTTTAGTCCCAGCATTTTTTTTATTGCAATCTGATGTTTTTTTCAAAGTAGGAAGCCTTCAGGGCCACAGTGAGTGGGTTGTCTAATCATTTCCTGAGGCACAGGAATGAGCATCAGCTTTGGCCATGGACCAGTGGCTGCAGAGCATCCCTGAAATGTCTGGTCCAGAATATGGAACGTGTGTTTGAGAGAGCCAGTGAGCCTGGAGGGCCTGACCTGGGTTTGTGATAATTCTTATCGGATAATGGTAATTTTACACTCTTGGTAAGTCACCTGGTGCTCTGGCAGAGGCCTCCAAAAGCAAACCAGCACTCTAGGGAGTACTACTGCTGATCTCTGCCAAACCCTATGTAATTTGCTTAGACAAAGCTTCTGCACTAAAAGTGGCATTTATCTTTAATTCTTTCTCCCCCCCACCCAAGTTTCCACTGGATTCCCATTACAGACAGAAAATTGGCAACTGTTCAGATTAAACACCGGAGTGAATTTGCCTGGCTCCAAGGAAGACATTTCTGTGTCGAAAGCTAAATTATGTTGCTGTTTTTCCACCTGTTAATGTGTAGATTATATAATAGAGACATTTTTCAATTTATTTTTTTTCCTCCTGTGATTGCAGTGACGTAGAAGATTTGATCCTCACTGCTTCTTCTTTGCTTCAGAGAATAAAGCCAGTGCTTTTGTCAAAAAAGATCCAAATTAGTATTTGAAACCATAAGGATTTTTCTCACTGCTTACAGAGACTTTTTTAGTGATAAATCTTACAGAAATTTTAGTACAAGGCCACTTTTTAGGTTTAAATCTTTGGCAGTACAAGAGCTCAGTGCTAAAATGTGGGTGGTTGTGGGCAGTGCTGCTGAAACCCAGATGTGGGGGTCGTGGGATGCCTTGATTCCAGGGCAGCCAGGCTGTAACATCTTTTGAAACTCCCAACTTCCTGGGCTGGGGGAGTCAGAACATTGGAGGACCAGTCCCAAGACATAATGAAAGGGGGAGTAAAAGCAGTGAGACCCCCAAATCAACGGCCTTGGCTTGGAAGCTGAACACAGGCTGTGCTACAACCAGTGCCTGATGATTTCCCTCGGAGGACTCCAGTTGTGCAGCAGCAGGGATGTCACACACGAGTCCCCTGAAGCAGCTGGGCTTTAGATTTTCAGGCTTCTATTGAATATTGCAATGGCAATTTCTGGTTACTTTTTAATCTCTCCTTAAACAAAGTCATAGTTCTTACTCACCTCTGAGACAGGGAGAGAAATATTTTCCTAACAATTACTGCAGTCAGCTTAGCTGGGCATTTGAAAGTAACAGACACTTAAAAATATACAATAACAGTGATCTTTAAAAAATACTTTATTTTAAAAATATTGGTTGGGAAAAAAAGTCCTTGCTCCTTTTATTCAGCAGGAAATGCCACACAATTATCTTTATTTTCTTACTGTTTGTGGGATGAATTGCAAATCAGTGTTTTAGATGAATTTACCTAGCAGCAATTAACATTTAATTTCCTTTAAAAATATAGAAACAAGATTAAAATGCCCGTTGGGGGTCATTTTTCCTTGATTAATGTTCAGAAGTGACCACGAAAATTTGATTTTCAATGCACCAATCAAGAAAAAGGAGAATGAGAGCTTACGGTTGATATTCCAGAAGTGAACTCAGAAGTGGCTCAGGAACTGGCTTAGTTTATTTTTATCAGAGAAATAAGTGTCTTGCAGGCACACAGGGGTGAGCAGAGCCCACTGAGGCACAGCAGCCTTTCCACGGAGCCCAGAGGGCCTCAGGTGGGGCACAGGCAGAGAGATGGGCTAATATTTGTACAGCCAGGACTTTCTATTTCCTTAGATGTCAAAGGATAACCTGTGATAGCTCACCATGATCTGTATTAATATATTATTCATTACTGCAATTATCTCACACAACCCCTGTTGTGACCCTGTGAGTCCTTGTCCTGGAGTTGCCTGGAAAAGGTAAATATTTCTGTGAGTACCGGAGACCGTTTATCTCAAAGGCTCCGTGGGGAGATTTATGAAGGCCATTGTGTTCTGTTGTCCTTTATTGAGAAACCTTACAAAGAGAAATAATAAGGAACAATCCTGTAAAAATTCCAGAAGGAAAGATATCAGTACTGAGCACAATGATGCATTAAGGAAGGTGGCACTACCAAGGATAAAGAACGGCGTTTTTCAAGGGATTTTATGGCTACACACCCACAGCATTTATTTATTTAACATGAAATAAGAATTTTACACCTTCCTAGTGACCTAGATAATAGGATTAAGCAGCATTTATATTCTCCAAGCTTAAAAAGATCTTTAAGGGTGGTTCTGTCCTTGCAGTCACACTGTGCATGGCAGCAAATGCTGATCTCCTATCAATAACCGTGTTTGGCTGACCAGGATGTCTCGAGTCAATGCAGGTCAAGTCCACACAAGCACTCACTGATGGCTGTTTGCTGGGCTGGTCCTCCTGGTGTGTTGTGACAGGGACAAGAACAGAGCTCAGGCTCAGAGGCAACACAGAGAAGACTCCTCTCACCAAAGAAAGCTGAGATCAGCTCACACCGACTCTGTTGGTATGTCCCAGTCTTGAAACATTTTCACCTGAATGTGACCCTGGTTTACACCAAGGAGTAACATTCACTTTCAGGTTATGCCTTTAGATTACACACTTTTAATTCACTGAGAATTTTACTAAATGAAGAAGAAAAAGAGCTTTTTCCATCACCTGTGTTCTTGCATTTTCTTTCATAAACAAAGATGCTTTTGCTGCTCATATTTTATCTGGTCCAGCCAGACAGAACAACAGGTTTTTCCATACTGGTAGCCCACTGGTAAACACATCCAGGCTGTTCTGATTTCTCTACTGAATCTATGTTTTAGACCTGCCCATCTCTCCAGAAATCCAAAGGTGTGCAACCACCCTCTGTTTCTCCTTTGTAGGGACCTTGTACAGCTCCCAGCATCGAGGACTGGGAGCTCTGTATACACAGCAATTATGGGGTGGACACATAAAGATGGAGACAGAATCATGACATTTTTATTGCATTTTGACTCTTTGCAGAATGTCTGAAGAATCTGGAATCTCGTCCATTAAAAATAATACTCCAGATTGTTCAAAATGCATATGCAGTTGAATAATCAGTTCATATGTCCAATTATTTGACTTGTGAGTAGATTGGGTAAAACTTGGCATATTTTTTCCACCATATGGTTGTACTAACTTGTTCAGAAGAAAAAATGACCCAAATTTCACATAAATAACTGTCCCACAGTTTTTTCTGTCTGCCTAATTTTGTCTATTTTCCCCATTAGCAACTAGAGATCTAATAAACTATTGAAGGCTAAAGGCTGATGTAAGTCCTTTTTTAGGGCGGTGATTTCAACAAGAGTGTATGAAGAGCTTTTTTTAAACCAGGGAAGAAGAGCAAACAGCTAGAAAAACAAAAATGTAAAGTGCTTATGCAAAAATCTGTCATGGACATCTGGACCACCCTTGTCCAGCTCAGGAAATGTAACACCAGTCATGCTTTTAAGTGAAGAGAATCAATTGCACTTTCTGTTTTCAGAGGATCAAAGCTCCCCTGCCAGCTCTGCATTCAGGCTGAGTCTTGGTGCAGGTCCGGTCTCCCCTCGGTCCTGCAGCACATCCACAGCATCACAAGGTGATTCCAGCCTTGGTGTAGCTGTGATTCCTCAGCATCCATGAAATCAGGCAGCTGTGCACTGTGATGCTGCAGTGGTGATCCAGAAAAAGGGAAAACCTGGCACAGAAAGTCACAGGAGTCACCTCTTGTGTGAACTCTTGGCTCTTGAGCCCAACAATATCACTGTTGCCTGAGCACATGTGCAACTCTCTGAGATGCTGGGGTTTAAATCCTTCTTCTTTAAATGCAGAGTATCTCTGCTTTGTCCCAAGGATTTTGGGATGTAGGGGTACAGAGCACAGACTTATAATCATTTGTTTTTGGAATACTCAAACTGTTGCTGATGGGATAGACTGTATTGGCTCCAAAGGACTGATATAACTGAACAGAGGCACAGTTTGATTTAAGATTAGATACTTTTGTAAAAACAAAACTTTACAAAATATAAGATGAGGGGAAATTTGCCATATTTATAGTTCAAATACCAAAGAAATCTCTCTCCTCAACACTAATGGGTCTAGACATCTGTTTTTCATGCCTAAAATACAAATGCTGTAACAGCAAACCAGCTCACAACTGCAGGAATTGAAGCTGTCTAGAAACAAGAATAAAAATTACTTGTCCTCCACAGCAAGCAAAAAGGACAAAAAAACCCCTCTTGCAATTAGTGGTGGAAAATAAAATTAGGTTTTCAAAATTATTACAGCCATGAGATGGACTCCCACACCACTGAAGCCACAGGCAAAGCACAGTTTGGAGCACTCTTCATGCACTCATCTCAAAATAGCTGGAGTAATTGGGACTTTTGGGGTCTAAACTATCCCATACAACCACATCAGAAAATACCAGGAGAGATCTTTTCCCCACCACCCCCCAACTTCATTCCCTCAGCAAAAGGTTGTACATCAGTCAAAAAGCAGTCCCAATCCATCACCACCTCTCCAAGGTAACATCCATCTTCTCTCAGATCTTTTCTTTCTATAATGAACTCTGCTCTCTGCTGACTTAATCCTCATGAGAGTCATTGATTCACAGTTTCAAATGTAACATGGCCAACATGAAAAGAATCATCTATAAAAAAATGCATATGGCCAAATTCTCTGGCTAACCTGGACAATGTCCCTTTAAGTCTAAAGCCTCTATTGTGCTAAATACCCAGATGTTAACAATCTCTTCTAGAGACTATTGAATGCAGGAAGGACATGTTTTTAGCAATTAGAAAAATAATAGTGCAGTTACAGATGGCAATATTTAGCAGAGTTTGTTTGGTTAATAGGTCAGCAGTTTGGGACGGTTGGTGGTTTTTATGGGGCAGCAAGGAGGGTTTGTGCAGTGAGACATCCTGCCAAGCACGCTGAACCCCCAGGTACCCGTGGGGCACCCTCAGCTGAACGTGTGCCATGTAATCCAAGGCATTCAAAAGACACCTCTCCTTCTATAACTTCCTTCTGTATTTAACAAAAAGCTCTGAAAACATTCTGTGATAGGTTTGTAGAGCGCCAGGGAAAATGCACTTATATAAACCAGAAAAACACACACGGTGCAATAATGTTTCGGGCATGTAAGGGTATTCCTCATGGAAGGCTTGAACTAAAATTCATTTCCTTAAATACTTTGTAGGTGGAGCAAGAATTAAAGAAGTGATTGAGTGCTTTCCTCATGCTTTGCAGGAATATGACATGCAAGGGGCTGGTCTCAGGCGTGAGCAGGTGCATGTTAACATTGCTGCTGGGGCAGACCCGTGTCTGCTGCAACGATTTATGATGAGTTCCTCACAGTAGCATGAGTCTGGCTGGTGGCCTTTGTAATTTATCTTTGCTGATATCGTTATGTGCCTTGAGAACATTTATCTTCCCAAACCTAAAGAGTAAATGGTTGTTTTAACGAGGAGAAAACAAGACTTATTGTAACAGCCCTGGACGAGGGACCACAGAAAGGCTTGGATTTTTAACACGCTCCAATCTGTTTTAACAGCTGCTTATTGTTACTACAGTCCCTGAACAAAGATAGGGTTATTTTACCTTTCTTTGCTGATGGCCCAAGTTCCTTCTTATTTTCTCTGTCTCTGCAGAATGGCCAAGGCCACGCTTGGAGCCACAGACCTCTGGAGTCAAGCAGATCTGTGCAGTTTGCTGCATGCAGTGGTGCTATTGGCACATAGAAACCTTGCACTGAAAATTGGATCACATAAAAGGATGTGAAAAAAGAGGCCACATCCAATCTAAATAATCCATCCATTAATCTTCATGGTGGTTTCCAGCCTTTTCGGATTCACGGACCCCCATGGAGTCCCTGACAATAGACCTGTTTTTCTTGGTTATATTTGTTTTTGCAGAACCTTAGAATTAGTTCACAGTCACCGCAAGGTCCATGGAAAACATACATAAAATCACACGTCTAAGGTATTTATTAAAGACACTAGCACCTAAATTCCCACAGTCCTAATGGGTGAACATTAAAAAACCCTGAGGAGGTTTTATTACTTGCCCAGCAATCAGACTAGATATATGATTAAGCTTCCTTGGTGTTTCTAAGCCACATGCTGCCTTAAAAAACCAGTTTCAGTACAGACTACGCCTGTATCTATAGTAGCTGCTCCTCTAGAAAAAGACAGAGCTAGTGGTGATTGTGCAATTCACCAGAATAAAAGCAATTTCTTTCCAGATTGTTATCCTTCTCCCTTCCTGGGTATGGGCAGGAGCAGAAGAGAACTGGACCTCCCACTAATTTGAAAAAGCTAAATGCTATAGAGAAGTAAAATGAGATTTTCATAAGGAATCAGGGCTTTGGAGGTGTCAAGTGTTGGAATATGACTGCCCCAGACCTCATGCCACGAGAAGGGAGAATGGAAATGAATGCTGGACTGCTGGGGTTTCGAAGGAAGCAGCATAACCACAGAATCAGCACCAATTTTTTTGAACACAGGCCCAGTTTTGGCTTTGGAACAAGAACTTGGACTCACATGAATTGTGTGAGGGCCTGGCCTTGGATAATCAATGGGTCCTCAGTATCTGGCAGGATCAAGTCCATGGTGAACAAGGAACTTGGCCCGGATTTGAAACACCACTTCTTGTGCCTTCCAACCCCATGGTGTAACCACCAGACCACAAACGTCTTTCCCACTTTTTGCTGTTAAGAAGGAAGCGTCAGTTTTCAGGCTTGGAGAAATGTGGTGGACTGAGGGCAGGAAGGATCTGTCATTCATAAGAAAACGTGGGCTGGAATTTCAAGATTTATTTAAATTCTAAATTTCCTTAATGCTGATAGAGTCAGGGGGCAGAAGAAGGTTCCGTCACCCGTGGCTCTCACTGCAGCAAAAACTCTTCTCTAGCTGCAAAAACTAACGACACACTTAATTCCTTCACACTTTGGAAAACAGTGGCACCTTGCATGAGATAGAAAGCTGGCTCATTTTTGATTCTTCCTTCTTCCCCAGGCCCCAAAAGCGACTTTGAATTAATGCGCATTCCTGATTAGCACGATGATATAAATCACAGCAAGCTGCTTTCATGTGGAGATGTGAAGCCTGTGCTCCTCAGGGCCCTGCAGTGCACACACTCTCAGCAACTTGTAGTGCAATGACACCAAACAAAGCTGCTTCTGGTGTAATGTGCTACACAAACTGTTGCAATTATCTCCAAGGATGTGGGAACTTTATCTGCTTCAACTCTGTGCTCTCAGACATTATAAAGTTAATTATACAATGTGCCAAGGGGGAGGCAAGGAGAAACCTTGTTAACCTTTTCTTTCTGTGGTTTTCCCCCCTCGTTGCATTTACATTGGCCTTGAAGAGCTGGGACATTTTGCAGATGGTTTAGGGTCTATAAATTCTTATTTAAAACATCATGAGCCAAGTATAACAGGTAGCAGTCCAGACTTCTCTAGAAAGGACAAACTCCAGCTAAGCATGTAAATAATACCCAGTGCCTTTTAGTAGATAAATACATATACTGAGCCAGGTGCCCTGGAAGGTTTATTCACATTTTGCTATTGTTGCTCAGTAAAATGCACTGGGTATGCATTGCATGACTCTGCAATATTTTTTTAAAAATGCTACTTCTCAGTGAATAGAAAAAACTATAGGCCAAAAGAAGGTGATATTTCCTTCACTGCTCCACTGTCAGAAGGTGTCCATCTCAGGTAAAGAAAACCAAAACTCTGTCTTTATCCACCAAGCCTCAAATGACCAAGTCCAATCAGGCTGTTGCCAATCACGGAAGAGCAAGAGGAAATTACCTGCTTGAGATCAGGCTGGTGTAAGAAAGGATGGGTGATCAAGGAGGGCAATGGTATGTTTTCTTTACTAATGGTGAAGAGTGTGGCAACAACACAGCAGAGAATTGTTGTTCTGTGCTGAGTTGAGAGAAAGAGGGTACTCAGTACTGCCCATTATAGCTGGGGAATGCCCTGAGACAGGCACTGGTGGCACCTTTTACTTGTCTGAGCAAGACACATCCTCCTGGCCCCAGTGTCCCTGTGGGGAAGATGCTGCTATCTTCCTTCAAAGGGCCATGTTTTGAGACTTAATGAATAAAGACTCTGTTCATGGTATTTCTGATGAAGAATCCTCTGCACATATTAACTCTTTTTACTTAATTGAAAGGAATAGCATCTGCACCTTTTTTTTTCCTGAAAAATCCAAGAATTTTTTACAGATTTGTTTACTTCTATATCTTTTTTATATCCCTTTTTTCAGTCCCCACCTGCCAACTGTGCATTATGGACCATCTGTTGGTGAGCCCATGAGTGTAAAATGTATATAGCTCCCTCCAGAGTTTCCCAGTGAGATTCAATGCAGTTCCATGAGGGACACTTATGTCTTCTCCCACAAGTCCCCCAAAAGAGGGATATTTTATTCAATTCCATCTATTCTTGTCTGAGACCTGACAAAAGAAGCCATAGATTAAAAGTCATTCACAAAGCACAGAGAAAGGTGTTGGCTGTTCCTTTAAAGTCTATCCAATGCAGAATAACATTTTACAGCTGACCATCCATGGCAGCTGAAATCACCTGAAAGCAGAGTCTGAATGTTAAGAAAGATCTTTTTTAATTCTGCACTTTCACTAATACTTTGTAGGAGTCTTGTGCCTAAACCTCTAGGCTGTCCTAGTAAGCTGCTAGGGCATACTAATTCCCATCACCCCATAAAACACACCCCTGAAACTGAAATAGAGTGCAAGTGGTTCTACAGGGTAAACATTAGTTGCAAATACCCACACTCAGCACTTTCAGGTCACCCAGTACGTCCCTTGGTATTACCCCTCCGAGACAGGACTTCAGAAGCAGCGTTGCTATGGCTTATGCACGTGGCTTTTTGGGGACCTAAGTATCTACTCAGAGGATGCCTTTCTTCAGACAAACAGTATTTTCAGAGCTGTTGGCTGATCAATCTTTGGTTTCCTGGCCTGCTGCCTCCGTGTGTGGTTGCCTATCCTTGCTAGTCTGGCAAAGGGAAGAGAAAATATTTGGCCTTTGGGAACTGGACAACTCGTTGCCCTGTATAGCTGACATGAGTGTATGATTCTGAGTTCAAATATTCTGTACCTGTTTTGCACAGGAATGAACATTACACAAGGTGCCAGGCAAGTGAAGCATAGCTAATGTAAAAACACCTTGGTCTGGTTCCCAGTTACCCTGCAGCTGTGTTAGTATTTACAGCACTGTGAGTAAAGTACCCCTGAATCAGAATAGGAACAACTTTTATTCTCTTTGAATGCATAAATCAGGCCACATAGTTCTGCTGAAATTACAGGCCATTTGCAGTCATTTGTCTCCCTCCACGTGGTTTGCCCAGCAGGTAGCCTGTAATTATTTGATAATAAAAATTATAGGCATTTTTACATCGCTGGCCCTCTGCAGGAGCCGAAGATTACCCAGCAATTTTTACACAAGCTGAGAATTTAAGCCTGATGTCCTGGCGGGCTTCCAGGTTGGAAGACTCGATCGCCTGTCTAAATCCCTCTGGAATTCCTGACAGGCTGTGGCACTCTCCTCATCCTGGGCAGCGGAACAGCTGCGTCCCTGCGCTCGGGCAGCTCTGCAGCACGGGGGTGGCAGGAGGAATTCTTCCCCCCCAAAAGGGTGCTCATGACTTGGTTGCTTTGATAATTCCCTTGGGAGCTGCAGGCATGAAAGAGGCCATATGAACGAAGTCTATCACTGTGCCCTGGGAGTCTGATATGGGATAAAAGCTAGTTATAGCGTACATATGATTATTAAAATTTCCAAACACCTGTGTAAAAACTACTCTGCTTCGGTTTTGTTCCTCCCCTAGAACCAATATTCCAAAAGAAATGAAGGAGATTATCATTAGAGGTTGGAAGTGTCATATGACAGGTGCATAGCCAAAAAAGTTTGTTAGTGGTAGAGGATTACCTGTTCCATCATTTTTCTCATTTTAAGTTGGCTACACCTGAAAAGAGTAAGTCTTGCTTTGTAAAGGAAACTTCTTGGGATATTAGTCCTTCCTCTCTAGCTTCATTATAAAAGACAACTTTTTTTTGCCTATGCATTTGATAATTTATGTATTTGTAAATATAATAAAACTGCAGTGGTTTGGACATTCACAGAGAATGACTGGTTTGGGGAATTTGAGAAATGAAAAGAGATAAAAACTTCAGCTACAAAAAGGAGTGCCTGCATTACAAATGGACTTTGTTATTTTTTATCTTGGCAAGTATCATTAAAATTTAATTCTTTATTCACCCATGACAGATAAGTTTGTCCCATTTCACATTAAAGATGTTATGCATTAATTTTGACAAAGTCATTAAACCCACTGCATTGAGACCTCACCCCAGCTCTCTGAAGGCCCTGCTCAGCAAATACAGGACTGTGGAATTGGGCCTTAACTTCTCCCCACTGCAATCAGTGGGATTACTGCCATGAACTTGGAGACAAACTTCTTTTATTCAGTGAAACCCCCAGTTTCACCAGGAAAAGTGAGTGTGCAGGGGTTCTGCTGGGGCCAGGCATGTGATTTGATTTCTTTGCCTCACTTGTAAAAACTGAACCTAGCTTTTAAGCCTGGAAAAATGTGTTAAACTCCAGCCCTTAGTGCCAGCACCAGCATGAGGGTTGGCCTGGCAGGGCTATGGCAGCTCAGCCTCTTCCCTCGCCTGTTCCAGAGGCAGCTGAGCCCTCACACTGTGGGACACACAATATTGAACGTGCTCAAGAGGAGTGAACGGGCTGCTTTGTTGCTAATCACAATAAAGAGAAGACGTGTTTTGTCCCAGACACGTCTAAGTTCAGATTTGTGCTTCACTTGGTGCCAAGAGCCAGTTCTGAGCCCTTTATCAGTCACAGCTCTGTCCCATGGGCCTGGTTTGGGGAATGGATGGCATGGGTGAGCACTGTCTGAGGTGGGCATTCAGAGTCACCTCCAAAGGATCCCATATTTTTTCCATGTGGAATGTTGAGAGGATTTTTAGGGGATTTAGCCCCATTCTTTTGACAACCCTGGCAGCCGAGGCTGGAGATGAAGGAGGATTTGAGGGAGCCATGGACACAAGTGGGCAGAAGAGTCAGGCCATGGGGATGTGGAGATGATCCCCTCACGGTGTGGGGATGTGAGAATTATCCTCTCATGGGGTGGGGATGGGGGGGATGATCCCCTCAAGGTGTGGGGATGGTGGTGATGATCCCCTCAAGGTGTGGGGATGGAGGAATCCCCTCACGGTGTCCCACAACGAAGAGCTGGCCCGAGCCCCACAGCTGCCTCCAAGACCCCGGTGTGCCGGGGCAGCCCCTCAGCCGCGGGTGGGGTCCCTGAGGGAGAAGCGTCGGTCCCGCGGCGAGGTGCGGGCTCTGCTCGGGGGTGCCCGTCCGCGGTCTGTGGTGCCGGACCGGGGCTGCCCTCCTCCTTCTCCTCCTCCTCCTCCTGCTCATTTTCCTCTCCTCCTCCTCCCCCGCGTGTGCGGTGCGCGGCCGCATGTGGGGCTCAGGCGGCCGAGTCTCCACCTCTTCTGGCAGCGGGAACCTGTGGCTGCCAAGCTCCATTAAAGCCATCAGCAGCCGGGGGGACGCGCTGCGCGGCGGCGAAGGCGGGGTGGGCTGCGTCGGATTTTTATATTTTATTTTAAAATACATACTTTCTTTTTCTTTTCTTTTTTTTTTTCTTTCTTTTTCCCCTTTCTCCCTCCGCGAGGCTCGGGCTGAGCAGGACGCCTGCGGGCTGGAGCCGCGGTGCCGCCGCCGCGGGCACCGGAGCGCCGGAGGCGGCCCATGGCTGCACCGCCGGGCCCCGCGCCCCGCTGAGCTCCGCGGGCACCTCTGGCCGGGGAACACAGCGGGCACCATGGTCCGGTGCTGGTGGCTCGCAGGGCTGCTCGTAGGTAGGTGCCACCGGCCGCCGGTGCCGTCCCGGGGCAGCAGGAGGGTGGCGGAGTCGGGGTCGTCCCCTCCGGGGGGCTCCCCGACATCTCCCTCACCCACTCGGGCGCTGCGAGGGGGCGGGAGGTTGCTGGGGGTGTGCAGGGAATTGGGGTGCAAGGGGACGGTGTGGGGAGTGCAGAGGAGCAGCGTGCACGGAGTGTGAGAGGAGGGTGCGAGGAGAGCGCGGTGGATCGGGAAGGAGGATGCAGGAAACTGCAAGGGGAGTGCAAAGAGGATGCAAAGAAAAGGCAAAAGGACGGTGGGAGAGGGCTGCAAGGAGCATGAGAGGAGGGGACAAGTGGAAGTCACACGGCGGGTCTCGGTGAGGCCGGCGCTGGGACGGGGCTCCCGGGGTGTCCCGGCTCGCCCCCGGTGCCCGCCCGGCCCGGCAGGGTGTCCCCGCCGTGCGCACCCGCGGAGGAGCCGGGAAGCGTTCGGAGCGATCCCCGCGCTGCCCCGCAGCTCCCACCGCCCACTGCCGGAGGAGGGAACGGGCGGGGAGCGCCCCGGAGGTTCCCGGCGCCTCGGGATGCTGCCCCCGAGCTGTTGGGCCGGGAGGGGGGACCGAACCTTCCCGTGCCCCCCTCTGAGTGAGCGCCGGGCGGGGATGCCAGAAGGGCTGGCGGGACGGTGCTGAGCTGCCCAGGGCGGTGCTGGGCTGGGGCAAAGTGGTGGGGGTCGCTGCCCCCTCCCCAGAAACGCTACCGGGCATCCCCTGTGCCACCGCAGCTTGCTCCGGTCCGGAGCGCGGTGCGCGGTGAGCTGAGTTTAGCTGCAGGAAGGACTTAGAGGTGATTCTCATTGAGAGTTCGGTATTATCCCCGGGAGGTACTAGCACCTGTCCCGGCAAGGGACAACCTCATAAGTAGTGTCTTGTTCCAGGGACATGACTCTGAGCCCCAGCTGTGCAGACAGACCTTCAGAGCAGCACAAGTTGCATCTTTGTGGCTCCCTTTCAAAAAGGCATCTTTCAACCCCGCAGTTCTTGGACCAGTTTCAGAAGAAAAGGTTCTGGCTTAAGAGACCATATGGGAGAACAAAGGCAACTGTGCTGTGAAAAAAACATAAAATTATTTCTGTTTACAACAAGGAGCAGAGCCTGAGGGAGGCTCCTCCATCCTCAGACAATATTTTCTTAAGAAGGGCAAAGCAGAACTCAGCACCCCTGAACAGAAGGGGCAGGTGAAAGGAAGGGTAGGAGGATGTCCCTGTGCAGTTGGGACACTGGGTTACTGCTAACTTTCTTTCTACCACTTAGTTCACTCCTCTGAGGTTTTGGGCAGCAAAATATCACACTGACTTGCCTCTCCAAGTCAGAGCTTAGTTTAATGGTCATTGCAAAAGAATCACACAGTGACAGCTATTGGATGTTACTTGCATGAAGTGTAAAGGACCAGACCAGAGGAAGAAATCTCTGAGCACGGCACTTCTGTCAGGTAACTTTTCTGTTCTCCTTTTGCAGGGTCTTGTCATCTTCACAAAGATAAGGCTTAACAGGTTGAGAAATGTGTATTCTCTGTGTATTTTATTAGCTCAAGTTGCTGTCCTCAGAGGTCTGTTATACTGCACTATGTAAGATTAGTCACTGAAGTCTAATTAGAATACTTCTTTCTTCAGTTCTCATACAATTTCTTTTAGTCCAGTCTAACTTAAACCTAAAACTTGAGTCTGCTATCAGTGAGAGAATTTCCAATGATTTCGGTAAGAACAGAAACTGGACCTTAAGACAACTATTTAAAGAACTAAATCAGACCCAGAACTCATTAAAATCAAAACAAGGTTTGCCAGTGACTTCACTGTGAGCAAGACTGGCATTCTGCATTTTGCATAAAGCTGAAAATCAGCATGAGCATGACACCAGTGCATAATGAGTTGTAAAGGCACTTTAGTTAGGTAACTGGATCTGATTTTGGAGTCTCCTCCAGAAAAGAATCACTCATTCCTGGAAATGTCCCCAGAGACTTGCTGAGTTTCACCTAAGCTTTCATTAAAGTCTTTGCATTCCAGTAACACCACGCTGATATTTTTCATGTGTAGCTTCTCCAGCATGGTTTTAACATAAAAGATCTGTTCTTACTTTCAATGTTTATTTTTAAGTTTGAAAATGACAGTGTTGAGGTAAGATAAGATCACCAGTTGCATTCAGTTATGAGATTAGAAAGAGAATCCCATAAGTGATAGTACTACATTCAATATAGAGATGTGTGTATTTACTCATGCATAAATCTGTAGTTACTATTAAACCAACATCCTTGTCTTTGGTTCAAATATTTATTTGGGTAATATTTACTTAGCTAATTTATTTTTACCAAGTTGGTGGTTTTTCTTCTTCATTTCTCAAGCTGGCCAAAAAAAATCAACAACTCATGTATCATGCCAGATTGTGTGATATGACTCTATTTGTTCTTTCAATAATTATAGGTTAGCCACGTTTCAAAGTATATGGATATAGATAAAAACAGGGCCGAGAAGTAAAAAAAAAAAAGCACAAGTGAAAAAAATTTCATGTGGTTTCTATATTTTCCCCACAAGCACAAATTGTTGAGTAAGGAGATTTTCAAAAGCCAGAAATTGCTGTGAAGAAAACCAAAGCTGCAATCCAATGCTAGGGGAGGCTGCATCTGGCAGAACAAAGTTTGGAAGGAGATTTTGCTTTCAGTGGGATCCTGTGTTTCCCCACAACACAGCATATGTCATCCGTAAAGACAACGCTTTCATGGATGAGATACAATCACTGCTAAAATCTATCTCAAAATTAGGGAGCACCTATACAATGCTCTTACACAAGTGCTTTGGATTTCTCACTCATTTGTTGAGGAAGATAAAGGTGTGAAAGAAGAGAAACTTCCTGATTTTTAAGATGTTGTATCTCAGATATAATAATCCCAAGAAACTGACGGTGAGAACGTGAGAATTTCAATGTGCAACCCTTCTTCTGTAGGCTAAGAGTGCTGCCAGAAACTGGAAATATGATTCATAGAACAGCTCCTTCTCTTCCCAGTTTAGGTTGTGTAAGATCTGAGGGGTTAGTAATCTGCAATCTGTGGGGTTTTTTTCTTTAAGGAGTTAAAAGGTCTCATGCTCTAAAACGCAAAATTAGACAAGTTCTGTTTCTGTGTCTGATGTCTATTTGAAATGTCAAAGCTCCGGAGTGTGAAGTGATAAGAGGGTTGAAATCCATCATTATTTTTGAGTTTTAGCAGGGTGATGGTGTGATAATTGTGTCTGTCATACTGATGTTTTCTAATTTTTGGTGAATAGCTTATTAAATCATCACAGATTGAATTCAGCTGAAACTGAGAACGCAGACGAGAAGCTCAGCTCCTGTGGCACTGTTAAATAGACAGTTGGATCAGTGCAACAACAGCTCTTGACTTACAGCTGGTGTGATGGGACATAAATCAACAGGAGGAGTCTCACCACAGAGTGTTTGAAGAGATTTGCTACAGTTTAGATTTTAAAATAATGCTTTAAACTTGAGTGTATCCATTTAGTCAAGCACTGAAAAAGTCCCCCACGGTTTCTCTTGGGTTAATAAGAAACACTGACAAATGTGTGACATTTTGGCCTTGTCTAACTTAGAGATTGAGGTCTTTGGAAGTGGGTTTTCACCCTGAACTCTGGGATCAATGTATACACCAAGCTCCCCACTGAGACAATTGGATTCACCTTGTTCACACTCTTACTGAATCCACAAGTGCTCGACATGGCAGGTTAGGGCTTGGATCTCCCCTGTTGATACAAAAACACAATGACACGTTATTTTTAAAGCTTTTCGGAGAAAAAAAATCATTTTCCCCAGTTAGTCTGCCTGGAAAAGAGAGATGAAAACATAAATGACAGGAAAGTTTTGCTGCAGAAAAGCTCCTAGGTTTTGTTAGCTTTGAGTAGCACGAGTGCCATTATTAGATTATGTAGCGCGTAGGTTGAATGTCAACTTTGATTTCGGCGTCTGTCGGCAGAGTTTAGGAGAACTGGAACACATCAAAACTTGGCTAATGCTGACAGGCAAAACAGTAGACTGAAATTTCAGGCTATCTAGAAACCACACCCAGACCCCAAAACACATGTTAGAAGTAACTGTAGTTCTGTGCTTCAGCTGAACAAGTAACCTTTTTCTGTGGTCACTTGTGATTCTAAGTTAAACGTGTGTGTGTGTTTCTGGTGTGGGCTCCGGATCAGTTTACCACCTTTCTGCAGAGCTTTCTGTTCCTGAGGACACCTTCTGCTATGACTGCTTTGGAATGCCCCTCTCATCCTTGGCTTCTCAGGAGCCAAGTAGCCTCAGCCTATTAGATCCTATTAGATCCTATTTTTATTACTGTAAACAGTATCCTCGCAGCAGCGCCAAGAGTCCTGTTGTGTTAGGTGTTAAATAAGGAGAGAACAAAAGGATCGTTCCTGCTTTAGTGGGTTTATAACCTAATTTCCTGGATTTAGATTTTCAACGGTGAGTACTTGACATTGCAGGGACCCCCTGGGATTCCCGGCTGTGTCCAGCAGTTGAGTACCTGTTGCAGTTGCTTATGTCTCTGCACACCTAAATGCCTCATTTCTAGTCCCAGAGAAGCCAGGCAGTGATTTTGATGAGCAGGACAGCAAACAATGTGCTCACACAGGAGAGCAGCTGTCTCCCGTGGGAGCAGGGAGCTGGGGTGGCTCCATGGCAGTGGGAGACTGAAAAGGCCACTCAGATTATCCCACCAGCTCCCTGCCAAGAGCGGGTTCTTCCCTGCTGAACTCATGCTTTGCTCAATCCCTCAAAATCCTGCCAAGCAAGTGGACTTGTCCTGCCTACAATACTGTGCCTCGAGAAGTTCACCCTCACATACAAGCCACGTTTTTCTTCTCTTCATTCACTCCCAACAGAATCTCTTTATTCGCTGCAAGAAATTCCTTCCCTTCCTTGGTGTTTGTGCTTTGTGAATATTTATAGGCTGTTATCATGTCCATCTAGCTCAGCCAGGCTACATGTGCTCTGCTCTTTTAATCTCGCTGCGTAACTCAATCCCTCCCACCCCCTCATCATTTTTTGTTGTTCTACTCTCAACTCCCGCCAGTTCCAGTTGCTCATTTTGCTTTGGGTAAACGCTGTGTTTATGTTAATATTATGTGGTGGGTGGTCCTCTCTGCGCTCATGGTCCATGTGAGTGATTTAGACGTTTGAAATGAGGTTGACATTTTATAGCCAAGCCATGGCTGATTACTTGTTCCGTTCTTCAAAGCACTGCAGGAAAAAATATGCTTAGCCATCACTATTACAAATGGCCACGATAGCCACTAATAAAGTGTCTGGGCAGAGGGGTGTGGGGGTTGCCAAAACCTGCATGGGTGCTCTATACATTCGAAATGTCATTGTGGCATTAATTTCACATCTGTGTGCTGTTTCTTCTAATGAGTTTCCAACTCATCTAAATTAAGGAAGATAGATGTAATAGTTCCATTTGGTAAGAATGGGGATTCCGCAGTTCTAACAGAGTAACCGAGTTGTGATAGTACCCCCTGGGTATTGTTCAGCCTTGGACTCAGTTTCCTTGCTTTTGGTTTTGCAAACAAATGCTTTCCCTCCTGTGTTCTCACTTTTTAAGTACCCGGGGGTTTGAGGTCATCTCACTGTGGTCTCACCTATCTCACCAAGTTGAAATTCAAACTCCCAGCAGTTTTCAAAGATAAAAGCTCTAGTATCACCCTTCTTTCCTTCATTTTCTTTTGAGTTTTGGTACCTATTTACCTGTGCCAAACTTACGTGGCAATACCAATACAAGTTTAACACAAGTCATGGTGTGTTGGCGTAGCCTGAACCCATTCACTTTTCTCAGTAAGGCTGTATGGAATGGCTGAGCTGTTCTCAGGTCTTTTGGCACTGACCAATTTAGCCGTGGAAAGAACATAGACCCCCTTTTTCCAAGTCTGCAGAACATCTTCTGGGAGGAACATGAAGTGAAATGGCTCCTGTATCTATCAGGACAGCAAGTGTGTCATCAGGACAGCTCTGTGTAGCTGAAAATCATGGTGTTTTGGTCACCAGGAACTGTAGGAGATCTCTTGGGAAGATGGACTTGCATCCGCCCCTGGTGCTTTCGTCATCACGTGTCTTCTGTGCCAGCTCTTACATGTCTTGCTTATTTCACCATATTTGGGAATATCATGATCTGTAAGGTACCTTCCGACCCAAATAGTTCCATGATATTCCCTATCCCATTTTTCATTTGTATCCCTTCTTTCTCCAAATGGAGTGTTTACTATCAGTCTGTGGGGATGGGCATCTTCTAAATACGCTGCTGATGCTGTGTTGGTACAGTCACGGGATCTTTCCTATTTACACACTCCATTGAATTTGGGATCAAGCCCTTGAATTTCATTCACAGAGCTAGGCCTGGTTTTCTTTGGGTAAACAGCCAGAGAGGGCAGTTTTAAGAGGCATTTAATTTAAATGTAGTTTATACTGAAGAAGATCTTTCCTCTACTACCCTACCACAAATCCCATCTGTCTTGTCATCTATTGCTGGACATGACACTTACAAGAGAAATACATGATTCCACGATTCCAAGAGCAAAATGTTTACTTCTCTGGTGCCTTAAAACCCTCCAGGCAACTCACCACAAGTCCTTCACTATTTTAATTGTGGACATGAGACAAATCAGACAACGGTCACAGCCTCAGAATGAAGCCAGGCTGAAACCATAGACTGTGATGTCTGAGCCCATTTGCTATTGAGCTACAAGTATGTGGTGAAAGTATGTTTTGAAAACTTCTCTAAAATCCTGAGCTGCTTGGGATTTCGAGTCGGCCGAGTTTCCTCTGAGGATCTGCAGAATTTTCTCCGTGATTATGCTCTGCTGTGCACAGGAAACCCAAGGTGATGCTCTGCAATGATAGTTCCCATACAGCACAGGGACTGTGCCAGCCCTGAAAGCAGAACTGAGAAACATCCAGTGAATTCAAAGCATTTTATAAATAGCATGAACTGAGCACCAGACTGGTGAAACAGCTATATGTGAATATACCCGTTTTACAGACAAATGAGAGAAGGGATGAATAATAGAAATACTTTTCCAGAAGCCAAACAGTACTCCAGTGAAAGCACTGGCATCCTCCCTCAACCACTTGACCACATTCTGGCTTCAGTTCAGGGAGGCATTACTAATCAGGAAAAATGCTCATGTACTGGCTTAATTTCAAGCATATGCTTAAGTTTCACTGAAACCAATTAGACTTAAGCATGTGCTTAAGTCCTGTCCCGAACTGGGTTCAGTTTGCAGATAGGCAAAATGCAAGGTTCTGCTGTGATACAGTTTTCCACCCCCAGTGGGTGTTATTTAAGTTTTATAACTTTATAATACCGTAATATAAAATGTATCTCATTCCACACAGCTGTTCTCTTGGGAGTGCCTTATTCTGAGTGAATTAAAAGCACCACTAACTTGATCTCCACACAAATGCAAGAAAAATTGATTTGCTAAATACAACCATTTGGTTTGCTTTTAAAAGAATGCTTATTCCTTTAGTGGCTAACCCAAAATCCATTCTGTGTGCTCTCAGGAGAGAAAAATGCTAAAGAAACACTAGTTTGCTCTGTTAGGGATGTCTGTGTGGAAAAGTGTAATTCGCTTATGCAGAATATATTGATATGTTCCTTATCGTCCATTTCTTTCCAGTCTGAACATTCCTTGGAAAATATCAAAGGTTTTATGTCATCTCTAAATGAAGGAATGTGCAATGCTCCATGACTTCAGGCCCTGATCTTATCCCTGTGAATGGGTGACTAACTGAAACATTAGAATTATAAATGGGAATAATAAATTCTGGCCATAGGAGGCAATAACATGCAACAGATTAGGCAATCTGGCTCTGGAGAAGAGCTGATCTACAGTAACTAATTTGGTGCAAACTGTAGTATATGCATTTTCTCCTCCATTTATGAAGAAACAGATGTGTGACTCAACTTTGCTTTTTTCCGAAGTCAATCTGCTCGGAGGAACACAAACAAGATTTGTTTCCAACAACTAATATTATGGTATTTCTCTCTTGGTTGATGTTTTTTTTTCCTTTGAAAGTGAGAAGTGGGTCTGAATTGGGAGCACACAGCCCTTGTGCAGCACAACCCCACTGGCAGGCTCTCATTCCCAGGCTTGGGATCTTTCATCTTAATTTTACCAACATTTTCTTTGGGGGGAATTTCCACTTCTGTCTATCATTTGATGCCGTGGGTCCGGAACAAATGAGCACTGGAGCAGTTGGTCAGTATTTTTTTCTCTGCTGCTGCCCCAAGGCTCGACCCAGTTAGTGCTGATTGCAGGGATGAGCTGCCCTTCCAGGTGCTGCCGTTCCTGGTTGCCTGAGCGCTTGTGCAGCCCCCTCGCTCAGAGACTTTGGGCCGTTCCTTGGGATGCAGCACGCACCGGAAAGCTGGAAAAAGACCCTGTTTTGTCTGGTTTCTGTGCTGAGGAGCTCTCTGGAAAAGCTTGTGGTTAATTGATACAGACAGACGGGATAAGAGTGAGGGGAAGAGATCACAGCCTGGGAGTTTTTATAAGATTTTCCTATGAATGAGTATTTTTGTCTTGAAGATGAATTGTGAATAATCCTCCTGCCCAAGAACTCTATAGAGCAGTTAATTTGTGTCTCTCTTAAGATAGAGGAGCTGCTCTGATGTGCTTCACCAGGGGCTGAGTAACAGAGTGACATATGAGTGACAGCCACTTTATGCTGCTCTTGGAATAGAGATGTGCCCTAACTACAGATTTTAGGTCTGGAACTGAAATTTTCCAGCTTGAAAGGATGTTTGGATCTGGTGGGGCTGGGCTGGAGTATTTGAGAGAAAAAAGCAGCCACAAGATTTGGACCCAAGCCAAGAGCTTTTGGTTTGAGGATGCATCCAGCTTGGAGTCTTGTGTACAATTAAGTAAGACAAAATCCCTAGGAATTCCCATCATGTCAAATATTTACATTCTGGAGGCTTTTTTTCCTTCTTTTTTTTTTTTTTTCCTTTCCCCATGGAGTTTGATCCAGATTATAAAAATTCCCTTTTCTATTGAATGTGTCAAAATGCAGTGACTGCATTGCCAAAGTGTCTGTGCTCCCAAACAATGCAGACTTTTAGTGTTTCTGCCAAAAGTAGCACTAAGGGTTCAGTCAGATATTGAAGCTTCTGCTGCAATAAACACACAGAGAGCACGGTTAGAGAGTTGAAAAAGGGGTTATAGTGTGTATATTCTATAGCTATACACTGCACTGACACCTCTGGGGTCATTCTGTGGTTATGGGCAAGAGCATATCTGACCCTTATGTCCATTGCCTCTAGTACAAATACAGTTATTTTAGTTTATTGTATTCTCTAGGATAATAATGTCATGTTTGTTTGAAGTGTGGTTCAGTTTTGGACTGCCCTTGTTCTGATGGCTCTCCAAAAGCTTTGCCAGTAATTGGGCCTCTCAGGGCAGTCAGATGAAACTTGGCATATCCTGCACGAGTAAAAAAAGAGAGTAGGGAGCACACGGGATCACAGAGCAAAGTCCTGGCAGAACTGGGATGAGGATGAAGATGCCCAACTCCTAATGGCCCTACTAAATAGGTGCCCATGGGGCAGCCTCACACACACTGCAGCTGCCAAACCAGAGGTTTAACTAATAGCAATGGGTTTTGTCATCCATTATTTCCCCGTTTTCATATGAAGACTCATAGGAACTGCATCTTAGGAAGCACTAGTACAAGCAGTTGTGAAGGAGTTGGATGTGCCTGCTCATCACATCCAGCCCTTAAAGACAGATAGAATTGTGAGTCTGCTCCAAAAAGAGCCCTGAACACTAATAATGATGTGTCTTTCCAGCTAGTTCAGTCCAGGGCAGTGCATAGTGAGGTACCAGGAAATCCAAGGCTGGTTTCCATGGCTGCTTCTGGTACTGCTCTGCTGCTTCTCTGGGGGCTTCACTTTCCACGTGCTTACTCCTCCCGTGGTAGTTTCATGGTTTGTGTGCTGAAGCCTACACAAATACACTTGAAGGACCCTGTTACTGTGACATGCAAAACCTTTGCATATGGTGGTGCCATAGTGGAGTGACTGAATTTGTCTATCAGACAGTAATGTGTTACTAGATCCATAACAAAATACTGTTTGAGTGGGAATCCCTCTGCTTTGTCACACATTCAGGAGCCTCTGACTTGAACAGCAGTTTAATTACCAAATTCCCACTTGACCTGGTCTGGGGCTTTATTTGTGACAAACTTGGATGTGGGAGATTTGTAGCAGGCATTTAACCCTGTGTGTAGGATATGCTGATGCCAGCGATGAGAGACTCTTGTTTCAGAATAAATTGGCTGTGGAGATCTGGGGAACCTCCCTGGCAGATCCCAGCTGTGATTCTCGTCCTGAGTGTTTATATTTGTGTTCCATCCTGAGCTCGTGAACCAGGGAATTCTGCTGACATTGCTCAGCACAGCTCGTAGCTTGCCCATGGTTTGCAGCAGATCTGTGTGTGCCGGGTTCATCCACAAACACTTGTTGGTAGGAAGGTGATTGCACTCTCCAAGCCCTGCATGATCTCACCTGTCCCCTCTCTCTCATGCAACCACATGGTTTGGGATTTTTCTTCACAGTGAAAGGTCTGGTTCAGGCAAATCTCCCTATAAAGATCACAGGATAGTTCAGGTTATATCAAGGTACATCTGAGGCACACAGGGACCAAGATGAGCAGTTGCAACTCTGTCTTGAGCTCGGTGAGCTCCTGGACCGAGGCACAGGGTGTGCAAACATTTCACATCGTTGTTCTGTGGGAAGGGAACATAGATGTTGGATCTTTTGTTCCAGCTGATAGGCAGGCTGGAAATTAACCTGTGTCCTACCACTGGTATGGAGTGAATAAAGGCTGGCTTGAAAATGTCCAGCACACTCCTGGGTAAATTGCACAGTACAGCTGGAGCAAGTAAACCCTGTCTGGGCTCATAAACCCCTGGCTGGGCTGAGCACCACTGGGACCAGGGAGCGGGCTCTGCCAGACAGGGCAGTTGTAGGACAGCAGAGAATTGGTGGGGTGTCAGGAGGAGCTTTCCTGAGAGCTCATTCTGTGGTGTTATGAAGAGGCAAATCCCAAATTTCTTAGTGAAGCAAGCCCATGGTGAGTGCCAGAGAGGTTAGCTTAAGTAGAGTGAATAATATATAGGAGTATATGTATGTGTGTGTGTGTGCATGCAAAGGTCTTCAGGATTTAGCTGAGTGTTCACACTTTCCCTAAGCCAATAACATCCGTTGTTATGGGAAATGAGGTAAGTGACAGAATTACTGTCCTTATGGCGGGCGACAGGCGAGGCCAATGTTCCCATGCTGTAATTCCCTGTTCCAGTCACTGCCTCAACAATAGCCCGGGAGAGAGAGAGAGAGAGAGAGAGAGAGAGAGAACACGAGCAAAGACAGCTTGGTTTTATTTGAAGATTTCATCTAAAAAACAGTTGGATTCAGATGAAACTCAAGCGGAAAACCTGAGCGAAATAAAACACCCTGTGCACTCAGCTAAGAGCTGAGAGTTCACCCGGCTGGGGGGGATCTGTTCTCCAGCCGCCCGGGGCCCTCGGCGGTCGGTGCCAGTCGCGCAGTGCTGACTCCGCTCCCTTTTCCCTCTCCCTTTTCCCGTGCCGTTCCCTGTCCCACGCTCAGCCTGCGCGGCCGCGGAGTCCCCTCTGCGCTGGGAGTCCCGCTGCCGGCAGCAGCTCCGCCACCTGCAGGACGGCGCCAGGATCGCAGCGCGGCTGCCGCCCCGCCTGGAGGGGCGGTGGGTCTCCACCGGGTAAGGCACCCCCGGGCCCCGGGCGGGAACCCCCCCAACCCTGGGAAGGCGCCCTCGGAACCCCGGGAACGCGCCCCCAGACCTCGGCAATACTCCCCTGATCACTGGAAACGCGCCCCTAAAGCCCTGAATAAGGCACCACCAAACCCTGGGAACGCGCCCCCAGACCCCAGCAAGGCATCCCCAAGCCCCGGGAATGAGCCCCCAAGCCCCAGGAAGGCACCCTCGAACCCCAGGAAGGCACCCCCTAAACCCCCTGTAAACGTGTCCCTAAATCCTGGGAAGGCACCTCCATCCCCGGGAACGCGCCCCCAGCCCCCGTCAGACCTCCCACCCCAGCCCGAGACAGACCGTCTATGCAGCACTCTCACATTTTGGTAGCAGATTCCCGTTAAATCACCCAAGAGCGGCCACCAGGTGCAGGAGGCTCCTGCCCACGCTGCTGCTCCCGCCCCGTCCCCTCTCCCCATGCCCCGGGAAGGGAATCTCGCCGGCCACAGGTGGCTCAGGGCAGCCTTTCCCGCAGGTGTGAGGTGCGGCCGGGGCCCGAGTTCCTCACCCGCTCCTACCTGTTCTACGCCAACCGCCTCTTCAAGGCCTACCAGTTCTACTACTGGGACCCCTCGTGCCGCGACCCGTCCTACACGCTGGTCATCAAGGGCAAGGTGCGGCTCCGCCAGGCCTCCTGGATCACCCGCGGCGCCACCGAGGCCGACTACCACCTGCACAAGGTGGGCATCGTGTTCCACAGCCAGGAGGCCATGCGGGAGGTGTCCTCCTGGATCAACCAGACCTCCGGGCAGGGCTGCGGGGGGTTCCTGCCCCCAGGACGGGCCTGGGCCCCCGGAGCCCTCTACGAACTGCTGAGCGCCAAGACGGAGCGCGACTGCACGGCCGCCCTGGGCTTCGCCATGCACGAGCTGAGCCTGGTGCGGGTGGAGAAGCACTACCAGCCCTTGCTGCAGCCGGGGCAGAGCGGGAGCCAGCTGGTGGAGGAGCTGTACCTGGGGGACATCCACACGGACTGGGTGGAGAGGCTCCACTACCGCCCCACCGGTTACCAGCGACCCCTGCAGAGCGTCGTGGTAAGGATGAGGCCTTTATGCAGTCCCCTCACCGGGTCACAGGCTTTGCCAGCATTTATTCCCTTGTTTTTTAAGTAGTGCCTGCTGCACTTGGCCTTCCCTGTCCTAAGGATGTGAGGGTGAGGCAGTGTGGGGCTGCAGGTGCGGATTCCTGGGTGCTCCACGGCACAAGGGGTTCACCCTCTCCCTTCCTGAGAGAGTGGGACTGGGGCGGGTGAAAGCTCAACAAAACCAACACGGGAAACGAGCCTGCATTGGTGTGGCCTGGAGTTAACGGTCTTGCTTTGGCTCCGTGTTTTCCTAGGAAATGCTGTTTCCTATTTTGCTGCACTGAAGTCCGTGGAGGCTTCGGGCTGCACGTCATTAGAGCTGCCTGTTCTGTCCTTCATCTTCCTGCCCTCTCGTTCCCTCCTCAGGGGGTGCTCATGGGGAGGGGAGCGAGGCAGCACCATCTGCCAGCAACTCATCAGTCCTCGGTGTAACGCCATCAGCAGAGGCAGAGGCCCCCAGTGCAATTATGTCATTACACAGAAATCAAACTTCCATTTTGACATGCGTAAAACTGAGCAGGAGACTTGCTGGCCTTTCATTCTATTTTATATTTTACATTTTACAGCAGGTCAGTTTATTCCCAGGAAAGCACCTTTCCATCTGAATCACAACTGGTCAATTCAAAAATGATTGAGCAGTGAGACGGGATGAAAAAACCCTCTCTGAACTTTACCAGATAGAATGGAAATAACTGGGGAAAAAATTATGTTGGGGCAACATTTCCCCACACCCTGAACTGCACCAACCGAACTCTGAAAAACACAGAGCAACACCCCTCCCCTTTCAAAAGCAACATTCTCAAATTGGTTAAACTTGTGTTATCTTGGGCCAAAACCATATATATGAGCAAAACCAGATGGTAAACATAAACACTTTTAAAAGTTAATTTAAAACCAAACCTAAAGATACTGAAATTCACTCTCTGAATATAGCCCTGTAATTAATCAGCCAACAGCTCTCCAATGGACCCACACATGATGTCACCACTTGGCGATAATTAGAAGCTGCCATATATTAGAAATAACTTCACATGACTGCTTTAAGCAAGTAAGATTTTTGGCTCCATGTCTATAGTGATAATTTTATTGGGCACAGGATTTTTACTTCTTTTTCTTTTCTCTGAACTGACATTCATTTGCCTGTGCTGGTGAGTTACACAGCTATGTTAGGAATTATTTTTTAACTCCCTTTACAAAAATACCACTCTTTTTCCCTTAAATTTATATCTGTTTTAAAGAAACCCATTCTCCCCAAATTACCTTTCATTATCAAAGAATTTCCTGCCTAAGGAGAGCATATATATTTGCCAACTTCTGGGATTATTTAGCCATAATGTACTGTGTACTGTCAGCACTCATTAACGTGACAGTAGCAGTAAAGCAAGCTGAAAATGACTAAATTACAGTAGACTCCAATCAACCTGCATGTAAATTACCCACCCTACAGTTAACTACTGAGTTATTTAACCTTCTTGCCTATGACAGTTCAGTAAAGATTAGCTTGTGTTCTAGAAAATTATATAATGTTCAAACCCTGCTTATTTAAAAATAAATCAGTTGTGATATATGAAGTATAAGAAAAAACTCCTAGCTACACAAAACCCCTGCTGGCAGCGGATCAGGGGCAGGGCTGGTTTGACTCAGAGCTCTGCAGGCAGCACAGGAGGGGGAGTGAAGGTCAGGGTCTCCTTCTGCAGTGGGTCCTTTTCTTCTCCCATTCTGGCTGCTGGGAAAGCCCTCTGTCCTTCTTCCTCTCCACCTGCCCCACCCTGGTCCTCACACGCAGCTCTGGATGCGGGAGCACAGGCAGGAATGGGGTGAAGGAGAAGCAGAACACGACGGGATTTTGGCTGTCCTGGAGAGGCTCCATCGCCGCGGTGCAGCACAGCCACAGCAGCCTCCCCACGGGAAGGGTTCACAGCCTTTTCCATCGCCAAAACCACTGTGTCACTGTTCTGAATCGGTGCAAAAACGCTGTGGTGGAGCTGACGCCTCCCAGCACTCCCATCCTCACCCAGCCTGCCGTGCAAAAGCGGTGGGATGTCCCGGGGGAGCGTTCCCTGCCCTGGCAGCAGCTCTGCCCTGCCCTGCCCTCCTCCCTCGGCCTGTCCTCAGCGGCCCTGCACAGGCAGCCGCAGGACACGGCCCTCTGTCCTTCAGCTACCAGAATAGCAAAGAGCCAGGGCAGCGCTTTATCTCACTTAATCTGCTCGGATGCCTCGTGCTGGCTCCCTGCAGTGCAGCACCCTGGTGTGGACCGGGGGGAATTTGAGCTTTTGGAATATTCTAAAAGGGGTTTTTTTTTGTTTTGGTTTGGGTTTTTTTTGCTTATCAGTTTACAGAGCTGTTGTTTTTCGTCTCCTGCAGCACCACATGCACCCTTGCCCGGCCTGTGGGATTATATACAGGGCTGATGAGCACCACCCACCCATCCTGCCCGCCGGAGCCCAGCTGCCCATGCAGCTCAGCGGCAGCTGGGTGAGCACCCACTGCGAGGTCCGACCCGCCGTGCTCTTCCTCACCAGGTACTTCATATTCCACGGTAACAACCACACCTGGGAAGGGTATTACTATCACTACTCAGACCCGCTCTGCAAACAGCCCACCTTCACCATCTACGCCTCTGGGCACTACTCCCAAGGCATCCCCTCCTCCAAGGTGCGGGGCGGCACCGAGCTGGCTTTCAAAGTCACCCAGGCTCGGGTGACGCCGATGGACCAGGTGACGGTGATGATGCTCAACTCCTCAGAACCTGGAAGCTGTGGGCTGGGGAGCTCCTGGAGCGCTGGGGTGGAGCAGGACATAACAGCCACGAATGGGTGCTTGGCTTTGGGCATCAAGCTGCCCCACACCGAGTACGAACTCTTCAAAACGGAGCAGGACACGCGGGACCGGAGCCTCCTGTACATCGGGGAGAGACCCACGGACGGGTCCAGCCCCGACAGCCCCGACAAGCGACCCACGTCCTACCAGGCCCCTCTGGTTCAGTGTGCTGGAGCCTCAGAGGAATTCTCCAACTACGTTAGTCTAAAATACTTGGGAAGAAAGGATGCTAATGGGAAGGAAGCACTAAAACCTTTGCCTGTGGCCTTTTTATTGTTTATAGCACTTCTGTTTTTAAGATGGGACTAGTTATCCATTCAGGTACAGCACAGAATCCAGATAAATCTTGGTGCTAGCGTGATTTTTATATCCTTCAAATGAGCACATCTGGAATCAGTTTTTTCTCAGATTTGGAAACACTTTTTAAAAACACCCAGTAGTGAGTGAAGCCAAGAAGATATGCCTGACTCCATACTGTTTGTCCCGTGGCTTTATTGCCTAATCTCCCCTCTTTGCGTGCAAATTTAATGTAGTGACACGGATGTGCTGCACATTGCAAGGGATAATTCAGCAACATGAGGGGGGGGAAAAAGTGACATCAATTAAAATTGCTGCTTTGAGCTTTTGACATTGCTAAGATTTAATCAAGAGCTTGATTCCGATGTAATTCCAACATCCGAAGTGTTGGCTGCTGAGTTTCTTTGAGGTTAAGTTCCCTCCCATCATACTCCTTTTTGCTGTTCATGCAAATTTAATCTGCAGAGTCAGTCAGCAATAAACAGTCAGCAAGTGTTCTTGGGAAGGGCACGGTTCACGTGCCTTTTGCAGTTCACAGACACTTTCTGCACTTTTCCTGTGTGTGTCACACACACAAAGGTACAACGTGTGGTCTCCCAGTTAGGGCTGCCCAGAACAGCCCTCACCGAGCATCACCTCGGCTGCTACGCCTGACCCTCGTCCTAGTGAATGGAAAATGCTTCTGTGCACAACTGCTCCAGGCTCCAGCATTCCCTGGCTGCAGCACTGCATCCCTGCTGCGTTGTTCTGGCTCTCCAGTGCAGCCCTGACTCCTGCTCACCAGGCACCCTGTGAAGGAAAAGATCCCTCACAAGTCTTGTCAGGCCAGGTATTGTCACTATCTCCTTTTCAGTCAGTGTACTGGCACACCAATTGTTAATCCAGCTCTCCTCTCAAAGTGTCCCTTCCAGCCTCTTTCCTGTACAGATGTTTTATAAATCTGTCTCTGGTGAACAATGGGCTGGGGAGTTGCTCAGATCAGACAGCACAGTCAGGTCAAACTGATTCCTACTGACAAGAAGGACAAACTAAAAAATTATATTCCCTGTCTGCTGCAGCTAAGAAGCATATAACTTCCTTGGAGAAGCCCTCCTCCAGCAGCTAAATCCTCCCAAATAAGCCTATATATCTTACCCACAAAGGATATTTTGTTAAAGCAGCTATGCAATAGCCACCTTCTTAATGCTGTATTTACGAACTTGCAGCTTGTACTTTGATAAATTATGGGGTTTATAACACAAAAATACTTTGGGGGGGGATCTGTACATTAATAATTCAAATGAGATGCTTATTAAATGCATACAATTGTGACATAAGTGTTTGTCAGCATGTTCACGTGTCCCAGGCATGATCAAATATTGATCATGCACAGAAACACACCTCTAAGATGACACACAAAAGGGCCAGGCTTGGCTGCCTTGCCTTGGGTTCCCTCCCCAGTCTGAGGAGGAGCCTTCTCCAGGGATTAGTTCAGCAGGCAAATCCTCCCTGCTTCCAAGGGTGGTTGTGCTTTGTTGCACGGAGATCCACAGGCAAACGTTTGAGGGAGTGAATCTTGGAGAAGGTGGTGTCTCCTTAGGGATGTTCCCGTTAGGATGCTGTGAACTGGGGCAGCACAGCTGCATCGTGTCAGCCACACACGTGGCACAACTTCTCCCTCAGCAGTTTCCCATCCCGGTGCTCCAGCGGCCGCTCCTGCAGCCCAGGGAAAGCTTCCTGGGACTCACAGCAGCAAAGGCACCTGTTTCTGCAGGAGCCACTCCACGGCAGGAACAGGGAACAGCTTCGTGTTGCCTTTGGAGGGTGGGTGGAGGAGGGAGAAGGCAATTCCTGGCCAACACTTACCCCCAGGAATGAGATTTGTGTGCAGGTGCTTCTTTGTTTTATAGTACAAAAACGTATGAAGTGACATGGCATTAAAGCTAGAGTCCACACAGATCCTTTCCAGGTTGGGATGGGATTAATGTGATATAAAATGTTACAAGACAACATCACACACTTATGCAACAGCAACAAGCCCTGGAGAAAGCTCTGCCCTGCCCTGCAGCAGCTCAGGCACCACTGGCTCCAGCAGCGCTGGGTGCTGAGGCACAGCTCCACAGCTTTGACTGAACTTCCCTGGGAAAACCTCATCAGGAGCCTTTTTGTCCTGTTCCCACCCCTCCACCCCACCCTTGAGAATACTTCTGTAAGGAAAAAAAGCCATGAAAGACCTATTTGCATAAATATCGTAACTTTTATTGTTCTGTTCACAGTTTTTGAAGACACATTCCTAAATTACACAGTTATTCTCTCTTAAGAATTTGTGCCTTTTCCCAATTTGAATTTCCCTGGCTTCCACTGCCAGTTGGTGATTCTTGTGTTGCTCTTTTTATGCTCAGAGAGCTGCAGTGTTCAGTGTTTTCTCCCTGTGAAGGTATTTGTGCACTGTAATCAAGACAGTCTCAACTTTGGTAGAAAAGCTCAGCCAACTGAGTTTTCTCTCTCACCCTCTCTAAGGCATTTTCACACTCCACCAGTAATTTCTGCATCTCTTCTTTTTTGCATCCATTCCAATTACTCAGCTTCTCTTTTAAAATGTAAATATCCAAACTGCATCCAAAATTCCCAGCTCTCACAGCTGAGACATACAGAAGGATAATCACTTACAGCTATCAGTAATTAAAAACAAGAACACATTCGTATTCATTTGTCTTGTACCCTGGGACTGCACTGGGAATGTACATGGAGCTGTTATTTACTCTGGTCCTGGTAGGGGTATTTTTGCCATGTTACCATTTTATCAGTAGTGGGTTTGTATGTTTTCATCAGTGATCTGGAACCACTGAATCTGCCAGGTCCCCACAGAATCCCCCTGAGCATCCCCATTTCACTGTGGTTCCCTTTGAGCTTCAGCAACGTGTGATTATCAGGAAACACGGAGCTTTGCAGGGGCCCAGACAGACTCTAATCCCAAAGAGGACTGAAAACCAAGAAGAATGAAAGGACTTAGATCATGCTCCTTCAGGAACACCCATCTGCTCTTCCATCTCCTTTTCCCAGGGCTGTCACACTGGCTGTCCTGTCCTGTCCTGTGCTGTCCCACTCGCCACCCTCGGCAGCAGCTCTGAGACTGCCCCAGGCTCCTCCCTTACAAATACCGATCCAGGGCTTCAAGGCCTACCTGTTATTTTTAATATTGAGCATTGCTAGGGAATGCCATCACTTTTCCAGTTCTCTTACATCATCACCAGGTTTTACCACGGTCCTTATCCTATGGTAAAGGTTTCCCCTGAACTCCAGCTCTTCATCACCCTCTCCGAGCACTCCAACCCACGTTTTGCTTTTCCTTTGGCTCGTGCTTTCCTTATTCATTTTCTACACTTTCTAACTCCCATTTTGAATGGATTGCTGTCTGCTTCCCTTTTTCTCATTTGTTTTATATTACTTTCCATCTCATTTTTCCCTTCATTTCTTCACTGAAGCAGGATGGGCAGTTAGCCAAAGTTGTCCCCCTTCTCGACTGCAAAATTATTGGGTTTTTGGCCATTTAATACCTTTCACTTAAAAAACTGCCAATTCTAATTCAGTTTTCCATCTAATTTCTTCCCCACTACCAGATCTGATATGAAATTTGCTCAGCTATGCCCTTTTGAAGCAGCAATTACATTTATTAGAAGCTCACATGGCTCTGAGCTGAGCTCCACTGTAATCAGGATTCCAGCTTGAGTTCTGTGATTCATTTATCTTTATCTGACATACACAAGACAAAACCAAATAACTTCATCTCTCATGTCTAACACTGCATTAAAAAACCCAGGTCTAGGACACAGACCACGAGCATTAATCCTGATTACTGGCTTCCTTTCAACTCCCAAACAAATAAATACCCTTTTATTGTTCCTGTGAAGACAACCCAAGCTAACGTGTGCTGGCAGGTTTGTACCAGCTGGAAGTTAATGGCAACAGGCACATGTGTCTTAGAAAACTCTCCTCCATTCACTTTTAGAATATGTTCCAAAAGTTTAATCATTTTTTAACCACTCCAAAATGCAAAGAAAAATAATTTCCAAACAGTCTCGATACATTTTCTGCCTTCCTGCACTGAGCCTGAGCCTTCAGTACCTTCTTTAACACCATGAGCTCCTCAGACAAGCTGCCTTTCCAATTTTCTGCTTCTTTAGCAGGTGCAAAAGTTTAAAGCAGGAGCCAAGTTTGCCAGACAAACACAGTCCTGGGTCTGACAATCTCTTCACAGCTCAATTAACAGCAACTTATTTTTCCAATTAACCACCTTCGTGCTCCCCTGTTTAAAATACCTCAGAATGCATTTTTGCATCGCTGGTTTCCCAAACAATTCTTAAACTGAAACAAAACACAAAAAAGTTTCAAAATGCTTTTGGATACATTAACAGCACTGAGCTACTGCTTCACTTGATAAACGATCCAGATGGAATATAAAAGCCTGTCACATACTATAAATAAATATACTGCCCTGGAACAGCAGGAAGAAGCTGGAGACAGAAAGGAGATGGGTGACAAGACTCATTGCTCCAAACTCTACACAGAGTGAAGAGGAAGGAGGCACAAATTTGATCACAGAGGAAGCAGAAGGTGAGTGGTTATCCAGGATGGGAAAAGGCATCCAGGGCAGTCAGACATCCATGTCTCTGCCAGGCAGCCCAGGTGCAGCCAGAGTGCTCTGGGGGCCAGAAGTCTGGGACAGGCAGGCAGGGAAGAGCAACACTGGAAGGGTGATGGGAAGAAAGACCCAGATGGAAAACAAGCAGGCAGCAGGGAAGGAAAGTCAGCTAAAGATGCTCGGCTGAATACAGATTTCTCTGCCAAGGAGCAGGGAAGGAACAAGGATGAGTTGGCCTGAACCAAAGCACTGAGGGAGGGCATGGAGTGAGATCTGACAGCTCAGGCAGAACAGAACAGAAAGGAGGATGGGCAGCAGAGTCTCCAGCCCTCATAGAAACGCCCTTCTGGGCTCAACCTGAAGCAAAGATTCCTGGCTCCAATCACACCTGTGTGTGGCCTCCCAGTGAAATGTGGAAATGAAAATTGCTGCCTGAGCTCCCAGTTACACATCGGGAGCTCAGATCAGGAACGGGTGTCCACACACAGACACAAAAGATTCCCTCCTGACACACACGTGGGTTACACCCAGTACCACATTTTACATTCCACTTCTAAAGATCTAATTATACTGAAGAGAGCCTCTCTAACGCCAGGCACACAAAGCTGGGAGTTTTAGACAACTTCTGAGCAGCCTCATCTCACTTTCTGAGCAGGTACTGACCAGATACTGCACTGTACTCACACAAAGTGGCCAAACTACCAGTGCACAGACCTGGTTCTGCCATTTCCTAATTCCTGAGTGCTTGACTTTGTAGAGCCTTAATAAAGGTCTTTTAGAAGTAGCTCTCTGTGGATAATTGTGTGGGAAATTTGCCAACTCAAACATAAGGGAGTTCAAGAGGCTTTTCTAATCTTGTGAGTTTATCCACTAAAGGAAAAGATTTGATTAAAAAAATGAAGTACAGCTAAACTGGGAACAATACTTTTACTACGGGCTGTTCTTCATAGGCACTTCGAAATCTTAAAAAAAAAACAACAACCAAACCACAAAATTAGGAACTTATTAAATCAGAATGAAATGTACCGATGCAGAAACATAAACAGAAATGCCAGATGTATAATGTCAACTTGTAATATGCAGCTTCAATTAATTCTTCTTAATTCATTTGTTTTCTTAACTTCTTTTGTTTTGCCATCTGGAAAAGGCCATTTTCTAATGACAGATCACAGGAGGAAAGATCCAAAGTTCAAGTTTGCTTCAAGGAAAAGCAGCTTTGTTTCTGTGCTCGCAGGCCCCGCGTTCCTTTTGTACTTTCACTCACACAGAGGCTTCAGGACAAACTTAGGCCTGGGCTGGGAGGCAAAGAGTCCTATGTGGAAGTTTAGGAAAGGTTTCAAGAAGTTTTACTTTTCAAGTACAAACATGAAAGTAGTTCTTTAGCAGGAAATGAAGCCACAGGGAACAGCAGAGTGAATGACAGGCCCACAGTCACTTTGGAAGTGTGCTGGTCTGTGCTTATTAGAATATGATGTGCAAGAGATTCCTGGCTGGCTCTTAGTTGGGCTATTTTAAAAATAATCTTCAATTATCCAGTAAAAAACCACAACTAACCCATTAATAAAACAAACAAATTTTATAGGTGAGCAGTGAAAACACACAATTACTTTGTTCTCTGGAGCTTATCAAAATAAAAGTGAGGAGCAGCACAATGAGAAGTGTCACTGTTGCACTGACACACATTGGACAAAGTGATCAGAACACGTGGAGCTGTCAGAGTAATATAAAAACTTAACTGGACATGGTCAAAGGATCAGCATTGCCCTGCTTGAACAATAAATCCCATGATTTATCTACCTGTAACAGATGATTTATACCAGCACTGGATCCCAATGTCAGCTCTTCATGAAGTGAGCCCGAGAACTACAAGGTTTCACTGTACAAACAAGCAGCCTTGCTCAGGGTGCCCTTTTGTCTCTAAAATGTCTAAACATTGGTTTGTACAGATATTTTCTAATTAGTAAATTAAATTTGCAGACATGTCTGATTCCAAAGAACAGCCCCCTACACAGACGGTACTGAACTAGTCTGACTCCACACATTGCCTTCTGTTTGTATTAGTGTTTCTGACTTACAAAATCAAAGCTCAACTGCATACACTGAAATCCACTCACCACCTGTCCCACCTCAACTTGCTCACTTGAGGATTTGGGCCATGGATGCTCAGCCATTCCCAAACCATGGAACAGCAGCTCTGCAGGCCCCCTCGCTGCTGTGCAGTTCTCGTGCAGCTGTGACCCAGCCACAACAAACAGGAGGTTCACAGTGTTGTTTTACACGGGTGTTCGTTTCAAACAGAGGGATTTTTGGCTGTGTTCTTTTCTCAGTTACTTTATATGGAAAACAGAACTCAGGACACGGCATTTCAGGTCAGCAGGCTGAGCAAGAGAAGTATTGTTTCAAAGTTAAGAGTACGACAGTTAAGTCACTATTGTGCCTGAGAATTAAGGGCATTCCAATTAAGAGACAGAAGTGCCATTTTTTTGAAGAAAAGGGATGACACTTTTCTTCCAGTGGGGAATTGCAACCTCAAGTATCTTGAGAGGTGACTGATCCACTCTGTGCACACCACAATGCAAATATGCAGACAAGAATTGCAAGTTCACATGCGCAGAGAATAGAAACCCTTCCGAGTTTATTGGTGACAAGAAACTCTATAGTGATTTGCAAAGTGAAGTTCCAACTTCATCCCACTAACAGCATTTCAGGAGGAAAAAGTCACATGGAATACCACCATCAAGCTATTACAATCCTGTATTTTTAGAAAATGACATTATGGTACATCAATCCCTTCAACATGACAGGCATGGCATGATCTTGGTCTTCAGCCCCCAGGGCTATTCCACAGTAACCTGAGTTGGGTTCTGGCTCCCACATGTTCCAGTTGTGCACTCACAGCTGACAACTGCCAACACACAGCAATACTGATGATCATTCATGCACAGAGTATTTGCTTTAAGATGTGGATAACTACATAAAAATAGCAGAAACCATTTTCCACTCGTTTCCCAGCACTAGGCTTCAAGATATTTTGTACACCTATTTATATCAAATTTGCCTGAAGAGTGCACCAAGCAGGCTCTACTGGCTCTTAAAAAAATTAACAATAAACGTGTGCAAGTGGTTGTCTTAAAATAACAGCAAGGACAATAACTAGATCAGCAATAACTTGATTTCTACTATCATGTATCAATCACAGTTTTCTAACATCCGCTGTTGTGTGTGGACCCCAGACAATAATCTTATTTAGAAACCCTGTTTCATGCATAACTTCCTAAGATGTACAATGTCCTCCAGAATATGAATACTTTATGAAAACATTTGCTCTGGTGTTGTCATGGAAGGAAAAATTTACAAAAGATCCAGGTGATTTAAGAATATATTTTTTCACTGTATCTACAGCCTGGCCTTTTATAAACCTTAGAAGAAAAAAAAGTACTTAATATTTCTTTCTACTGCCTATGACAGAAGGGTTTGGTCAGACAGACAGGCAGTGGGGGATCCCACTTATCAGCTATTTTATTTTAAGCTCAGCAAAAGCAAAGCATTACCCAGACAATTCAGGGCTGTCAGAAACGGTGAGGAAAGACCTCCGAATTTTGTTAAATTCCAAAAGATGAGCAGTTAAATTAAGAGTGTTGTTTAGGACTGATGATGTGGGTCAGCCCTAACTGCAGGTTACAGTCTTGACCAGCAGATCCTCTGTTGGTCTCCTTGACCACGTGTTTTTAGGGAATCTGGCAAAGCATGAGAGTGTTTCCTGGGACCTCTTTACAACCAAACACCAGGACAACTTTGCTCGTGGATGATTTAAAGTTTCAGACTGTCAGAGATCATGAAGAAGTGACCACTGCACACTGGGGGAGGACACAGGTGCTGCTGCCTTTGCCCTGTGCCACCTCACAGTGTGTGTACAATTTACCTGGACATTACTACACATATACTCACAGCAGACCAGCTCAAAGCTTTGATCCTCTCCCCTTTACTCTGCAAAGACAGTGATTTTTTTTTTAACCAACCTTTTTTTAGTCTGTTTTTCAGCAGAAAGGACCCTCAAAAAACTCCATTTTTTTAAAGCAAATCAGGAATTCAGCTTTTCTTACAAGAGTGAGATCAAAATATTTACAGTCTCTGAAAAAAACAACTTCACAGCTCAGTAAAGGTTTTCTCAAATACATTCTTCAAAGCCATGGAAACTAATGCTGCAACATCACTTACAACCCTGCCTTTCTGAAAAGGGCTCTTTTACAATGTTTCATTTAAAAGTTTTCTTTACTCCTCCTGCCCGAAAAGTATCTTTTTCTTGATCAGTTCTGCCCAATGTGTCCCAATGAACTCACTGCTTCCTTCTTCCCGGCTCCCCTCCCGCCTTCCCTGCCCTTTGTCCCTTCCCTCCTGAGCAGACAAGCCACCAGCACTTTAAAATGTTAAAAATACACCTCTCCTTTTCTGCTGAATCTTCTACAAGTACTTCCAGAGTCGTGTTCACAGGCTGAACACACCGGTTACAGGTTTCTTTCCACCTATTTTCTTATTAAGCCTCATGTAAAATCTCACTTATTTGCACTTGCAAAGAAGGAAACCCTTGAGACACAAGTGGGACAAACATAAAGGTCAAGGAGTGCAGCAGACAGGCTGCAGCCCCAACAGCTTTCTTATGGAATCACAGGAACAAGGAAGGAATGACAGAAGCCACTTTTAAAAGGCTTATCTTAATCAGGAAATACTCACCAAAAATTTTGTCACCACTGAATTTTGGGTACCATTTAAGAAGATATGTGAATTTACCTCCTCCAAAACTATTTCACCTACTGAATCCATCATGTTAAAACACACCGAGTTTATGCACCTTGTGCTAAAAGGAAGATCAGAAACAAATTACCTTCACCTTAATCTGAATGTGCTGTCAAGTGCCTTTTAACTACTGAACCCAACTAACCTGGAAAGTGGGATGTTACCTTGTACCTCAGCAGCCAACAGGGTTACTCTGAACAACACTTTTGTGTACCAGACTCGTGGTGGGGTGGTTTGATTTTAAAATTAGTCTGGGGGAAAAAATAATCACCCTGAAACAAACCTGCGATTTTCCTTATGCCATAAACAAAGCTGGCAAGAGAACACTGTTTCCTCCCCACCTCTAAAACTGTGAGAACAGGACAAAAGTAACAAAGGAAACATTAATTTGGGGGCTTTATTTTTTTCTTTTTTTTTTCCTTTTTTTTTAAGATGCTACATAGTCAAACAGGATTGGTCTTTTACGGCATAGGACTAGTTTACTACTAATTTTTTTTTTCCCCTAGATAGACTTATTTACATACAAAACCAAGTTTCCTGACCACTGTTTTCCCCAATGCTCAGATGATCAAAACTCCCAACGATTGTGTAGTGCCCACAACACCAGGAGGCAGAAGAATCTTGCACCACTACAGCAGCAAATTTTTAGTTGTAGTCACTGGCTTTGAACAGGCGCCTTTTCAGACCACACGGGATCAGTCAATTTTGTGACGAGAAGGAAACATGAGATGAAATACATTAAATAAGTCAAATATGCGTTAAACATCTCCGAATAACATTTTTAATTCAACTAAATGAACCAACAGCAGTGTAGCTTGGTCCCCTTGGTGAGAACAAGGCATTGCCCCTTTATCCCAAGCGCGTCCCACCGTCAGCACGAGCCCTCGGTGCTGCCCAGCACACTCAGCGTGCCCAACACGGCTCTCTGCAGCTTCTCACTACTCAGGAAGTGCCAAGGAATTGGTAACTTGCACAGAGCTGAAGACACTGACAGAAACTGTTAAATTGATGAGCAGAATGGTGGATTAACGTATTTTACAGAAGTTATCAACACCTCCTGCCTAGCCCAGCTCCAGACATCCCCAGGGCCAGCTCCAGCAGTGGAGGAAGTGGGTTTGTTTTTTTTTCTAGTTTTCCTTTTTTTTTTCCTTTTTTTTTTTTAAAAAGAGGTAATCCAGCAACATGTACCAGGGTCTAAGAATGTTTAAAATGACATATACAATATTCCATTGTAGTGTTAAATCAGGATTTTCTCCCCCCCCCTTCATCACTGAAGCGTGTTCTCTTTCATTCATTCGCTCATCGTACATTTTAAACTTTCTAGATTATGTTACATAGTATTTGTGCAGGGGTAATTTAAAGGCAAGACCTGTGAGATGTCATACATTAATTTTTTTTTTTAAACATTGTTATGAATAAATTTAATCCAATGATATGGCAGAACCATCAAACCAATTTACAATTTCCAGCATGCTGCCTCTACAAGGCTATTTTTCCTATAATTACACCAAAGACAAAGAACAAAACCACCAAAGCAAGTAGTCTGGAGCTGAGCCCTTCGTCCTTGACAGCAGCTGCAGAAGGAGAGATTGGGTTGTTTGGCTGGGGTACCTTCCTCATCCGCAGTCCATCTTCTTCCTAAAGGGAGATATATTGATTAATTCCATGAAAAAAAGCTTTAAACACTCACCCTTGACCATATTTATTTAGGTGGGTGTTATACAATACGTGAATGGTAATTTAGAGCTCTAGTTCCTAAATAATCCTGAGAAGCAAAGGGTAGTGAGGTAGGAATTCTAGATCTACTTGAGTGGTAGAGCAAAAGCCACAAGCTCCTGGAAGTCTCCTCCTCCTAAGGAAACAGGGGAAGCCATTCTTGTCCAAAGTCTAGAGACAGCTTCAGAACTCCAAAAAGAATGGTGGAAGGAACGGCCTGAAGATGCTTTTCTTGCTCTGTAAGCACGTTAAGTGCTCTTGGGGAAAAATAACTAAGATAAAGCTGCATATTTTTCACAACCTAAGGCAATTACACTCATCATTCCCCCAGTCAGATGTCAGATGTCACAAGCAAATTTTCCCAGCCTTTGAAGGGAAATCTATTTCCCCCATCACATTAATGCTGACATTTTGACATGAAACTAATGGCAATAATTAGGATATTTTCTTGGTACGAGCTTGACAGCTCACTTGATTGAAAGATGAACAAGGCAAGAGATAAAACAGCGTAACACCACCAAATATTATCATTTCAAGTGGAGATGATGCTCCCCAGCTTTATCTGAAGTGTTGTGCAGCACAGCTGTGTGTTAGCACACTCCAGTCCACACACACACACACAAAGAGCACTTCAGGAGAGGGGAAAATGAACCTGTGGTGACCTTATTTGTGTCCAGCTGAAGCAACAGTGTTAGACTTTTTAATGTGATACAGTATTATAGTGCTAAAGTATAAGATATTGAAGGAAAAGCCTCCAGACTATACATAAAAAACCACTCAAAATTGAAATAAAAGTTACCGAAGCCTTAAAAACTGTTAGGTAAGTGAAATTCAAAAGGCTCAGGGTATGTCAGTGTTTCTCGCTTTTGAATTTAAAGTTCTGGATAACTTATTAATTAATTAATTTATTTATTCGCTCATTAAGTCACAGGCCACCTGATACCCCATTGCTGCTCTAAGTCTGGACAGGGACAACTCGCTTTTGTAAATAATAAAATGCTGTTTACATATACAGTAATTTCACTGCTAGAAACAACAAGTTTCCATTTGAAATATTTTAACTTTCTCCTGACTGACTCTGGCCTAACACTGACAGCACCTGGGAGCTGGCAGTGATTCAGCATTGCTTTCTGATGTTTTACAGATGTTTCTGTGCTCCACAAAGGGAACAAAGAGCTCACCAGGTCAGGATGTTACTGTAAGGCATCAGCTCAGTTCTAGATAGCTCCTGTAAAGTGTTTATTCAAGAGTGATTTGCAAAAAAATTAAGTAAAATCATACAGTACTTATGAGTTGCTGGCAAAACAAGAACACAAGGAGAAGTTAAGGTCATGTTACTGTTGTATTACATGTGTTATTTCTGTGCAAAACAAAACTGGTTTAAAGTATTTCTTCATGCATCAGCCAGAGCTGACAGAACAGAATCCCTTCAGCTGGGCTGCAAGAGTCACAAAATCTAAATGTTCATTGGTGCTGATATCTATGGAACCAGACACTTGAAACAAATGAAACTGCTGCAAAAAGAGTTTCTCAGCACAGTGATAAAAGCTGCTCAACTACTCGACTTCCCAGAGATGTGCTGGATATGACAGGGAGCACATTTCCCATTCATCTGTCTTAATTTGGCCATTTCAATGGCTTATTACAGGTGCAATCACTAAAACACTCAGTATTTGCACAACACTGCCCTCAAGCTCCCACAGGTTTGGGAGAACAGGGCCAAACCCAACATTGAATTAATTCACACTGAGAAAATTAGGTGGGAAAAGAAAAAAAGAGGGGGAATTCATTAGTCTGTGGGTTGCCACCAATCAGTTTCTCTGACTGCATCACTTGTACCTCCTTTCAAAGGAACCATTGATTTCAGCACCTTTTCACAGTTTATAGAGAGAAAGCTTAAGTTATCTTTTACTTTATAGACAATATTCAAATATTGTGCTAAGGTCAGGGAACCAAACCTTTAAGATGGAAGCTTCTTTTTCAGGAAAGGGGTAAATCTGAAAAGAAAACAACACATGTCTTTACCTTAAACTGTTTATTCTCCTCCCGTAACCTCTGAACTTCTACTTGAAGCCTCTTATAGTCTTCCATTACTTTCTTAACTTCAGTGTCATCCAAAGAAGAACTTATTGATTTAGACATTACAGAGGAATCTGTCTTTGTTGCAGTTGTGGATACAATTTTATTTATTTCTATGTCATGCTGTTAAAAAAGGACAGAGTGATTTTTGGTTAGTTATTAACACCACACCACACACCTGGTATTTAGGAGGAGGATCAGGTAAAATTGTCTGTGCACACCTGAAACGTGCCTGTATCAAAAGAAATAAACAATATTTTTCTTTCTGTAACCTTTAGTGCTCTCACAGAAAACACCAGATCAGCAATAAGTGCAGACAGAATGACCTCGACTTGCCAGTCCTTGCACACAGAGAAAAGGAAATATCCTCAGTCCAGGTCCCACAATATGAATGGGAACTTGCTCACAGTCTGCCTGTGGGATATTAGTGGTCTCCTCACCTTTCCCTCTCCAGCAGCTACTCCAGGAACCAGGATCCTGCTGCAGTTCCCTCTCTCTCCCCTCTCACACCTGGCTGTCACCTCTCCTCCTTTCTGTGGCGCTGTGGGGAGGGTGGAACTTGCAACCCAAGGTAGGGAACAAGCTGCAGAGCTCCAAACCCTCCTCCCCCCCTGCCTTTGGATCCTCTCCATCTCCTGTACTTTGGAAAGAGCCCTCATAAAACCAAACCAGTCTCTCCCCACCCAAACAATAAATAATCCCAATTACAAGCTGTCCAGTGCAAGGTGGAACAATTGTGCCTTTAGCACCTGCATATTAGGAAACATTATTCAAACCATTAGCAGTTCTACATTGAACACTACACAGTTCCCTTAGAAATTAATGCGTTCATTGCCCTAATAAAAAAGGATCCTACAATATTATAGCTGCTAATTGCAATATAATCCCTATCTGCATTTGTGTTTTCCTCACCAGCTTTCTACTAGTTTACTTGCTAAAATCAGCATTGTACCAAGGAAGCAAAGGGCAGCATTGGACAGACAAATTATATTGCTGCTGTTTTCAGTATAAACTCCAAGCTTTACAACCATCAAATCAGCATCTTTACATTTTTTTAAATATTCTTTATCCTGAGATCTTTCACTAAATGAAAACAGGTTAACTCAGACTGCTCTGTGCTACTGTTGCACTCACATTGCTCAAATTAGCTGCCAGTTACATTAAGGATTAACAAGACTTCAGTTTATACTGTGTTTTTAAAGGGTGATGCCATCCAGGCAGTGAAACAGAGGGTTCTGTCCTTTGCTTATAGAGCTGTCTGTATAAACATGCCATTTTACAGGATTTACTGTGGTATTAAGTTAAATCACTCAATATGCATCTGAAAATACTCACAGGCTTATCATTTTCTGCTGGTAGCTCAAACACACACCTAAGTTTCGAATCCATGAGTTCTTCCGGTTTTGCTTCTTTCCACTGGAATAATTTAATATTAATTTAGTATTAAACGTATCAGTATAATAAGGCAGATGGAAAATGCAGTGTATTATGTAAAAAAATCACATCATTTTACTCAGGAAAAAACCCACAGGTGTTTATCATGTTCCATTAACCACATACAGGATGAAAAATGAAATCAAATATGTGACTGATTGGCGTCGTGAAAACAGACCAGACGCTACGAAGCAAATAATTCTAAACAGTCTGAAACCTCCCCAGGTAATTTATGAGGACTGGGAGCTGTGTCAGAGTAATTAGCAGAGATAGGGGGAGCTGTGGGCCTGGTTAAAAAAAAAAAAGGAAAGAGAAGGAGTGAATTCAAAGGAAGGGAAAGATAACAAAAGCCCAAATCAATCACAGTGTTAGTTGTGAAGTCTTTGCCCAGCTGAGTTCCTATTCAAACTTTCCAAATTTCACATGAGCTTTTTTTTCCTAATTGTTATAAACCACAGGACTGTTCTTTCCTCTCATTTTCCACCTCCCTATTTTTCAGCCTCAGTGTCTGACCAATAACAGATGTGCTACATACAGAGAGAGATAATCCCCCTCTCACCTTCTCTCCCCTTCAACTAGGGAGTGCACCATAAACAAGCTTCTTTGCAATATTTTTAATAGGGATTAACAGCAATAAATCTTTGCTCAGTATCAGCTGGAACCCTGAAGTAATTTATTCCCAGCAGTGATACACAGCAAGGAGTGTCCACACTCACATCCTGGAGTTCTGACATGCTTCTCTTCACTGCCACCTCACTGCTGGTGCTTTGGTATTCCCAGCATATCTCAAGTAGGTGTCAAATTATGGCCAACCCCGTGCAACCTGAAGGAGTATTTAACTCATCCTAAATAGCTGAATCCTACTCCAGCTCTTCTGGGGCTGAAGTCAGAACTCTATTTCAAGCTCCTTGGCTGCCTGGGAAGTGTTGAAAGCTTTATAGTCCTCCTGTAACTGGGCTCACCTGTTCATCCAGAATGGGAAGAGGTTTGGAGAGTGGTAACAGGACTGAGAACTGATCAAAGTGTTACAGGAAAAGGAACTGTATCAGGTCTGGAGAGCTCTGGAAAACTGAAAGGCCCATCTAGGTACTAAAAACATTCTCTGCTGGCAGAATAACATTTGTCATGGTATAAAGTAACTCATAAAAATTAAAGAGTTTGAAAGAAAGGCAGACTGGCTTATCTTCCTAGTGATGCAGATTTTATTACTATTGCTGTTTTTCCCACTGGATCTTATTTTGAGGCCATTAAACAAATATAGTTCCATAAATCTCTTTCAGAAGGGAAATTATTAACCCTGCAGAGTGCCCCAGCCTTAAAAAGCTATTCAGAAGAAGACCCATCTAGTAAAGAGTACTGTAAAAAAGCCATGATATGTACCCTGAGCTTTTCTGAGGTTACTTTTTTAAGTAACACACACACAAACACACGAGTCCCACACTTCAGTGTAAAGCCCTTTTCCCCTTCTATATGGTGTCCTCAATAGCTACCCTGTGCTCTCCCCAGGCTTCCTTGTGCCTTCTTGTAGAAGCAGATGTTGCTGTTAAAGGAAAGCCAGCAGCTGACATAATGGTTTGTTTGTTCCTGTCCAGGTTGCCCCTACTGTAGCCTAAAATCTTCTTTCTATATCTCTTGTCCTTCTTTGCTTCTGCTGCTCTCATTTTTAATCCACAGGACAAAACCTTAATTTGCCAAAGCCACAGCAGACATAGGTAGGGATAAAGAAAAATACACCACTTGTAAATCATCCTCTTGTTTCTTGCTGGGAAAAGTAGCTGCTCAAGGGAAGATTCAAGACTGGGAGGAGATGCATAAAATATAAAAGATGCCACAGACTTAGAACATATTCTACGTATTCTTAGAATATATAGTTCAAGTTGGCCTTTCTAAAAAAGGATATATTGCAAAAAAATTACAACTACTTGTTTTGTGGCTTGGCATCCCATTCCTGACAGCAGCTTCCCAAGGAAGCAACCACGACACCAACTGTCTCTTTCAGTGCAAGATTCCTGGGGCTCAAAATAAACAGAAAACACCTTGCCATGCACAGAGATGGAAATCTGGGAAAGCTTTCCAGGATCATCCCGGTGTGGTCTGACGACAGCCCTCAGGCAACGCAGTAAAAGGACTTACAGAATTATAAAGTTAGAAAGAAATCTATTTAAATTAATATCAATACTTACTACTGCTTCCATATCTGAAGTATCAGCTGGAGCAAACATAGACTGAACCATAAACTTGTGTTTACTTTTCTCATTAGGGTCATAGTCAAAAGGCTGTAGCATCACTGCAAGAAAAAGCCCCAAAACACATCACATTAATATCGCTCTGATGCAGAGTCATGCCCTGATGACACAGTTACCAGAGTTCAGAAACACAAACATTAAAATGGGTTCAAGTTGTACATCCCTGGGACCAAAGCAGCACCTGAAATCAGGAACATCACTTTAAACCAAAATTCTGGAAGAAGGTAAGAGGAACACACTTCTCCAGCCTGTCTAGACTTCAGTCTGAGAATTCTGGAATTGCTGATCACTTTACAATATTCTGTACACCACTGTAGCAGGATAACAATAGTAATTTATAGTAAATAGGATAATTTACATATCCTCTGGGACAGAGGGAAAAATTTTCAAAGACAGCATCTTTTTGTCTTCTTCCACCCTTGGGGCAGAAGTAACAAGCATTTGGATGAGCTGTACACACAGTATTGCTGATGGTTTCTCGGCAAAGCTACAGAGGCAAAGGCAAACATTGTAAACCCTGAGGTTCCAGTCTCAGGATGGAAATTTCCTCTGCAAAGTTGAGGAGCCTCATGGTATCTTTCGTATCAAGTACAAGTATTTCACTTCCAAAAATAAGTCACTGAACGTTTGTTACCAATTTAGAGCTGGAAGTTAATGGTTAAATGTGATATAAACTTTGCCTCTGAAAGGTATACAAGGAATGTATTTCTCTCCTTTTAAAAATCAATAGCATTCCAGAATTTACTTATGCAGAAAATGACTGTGTTCAGGGGGCAGAGGAAGGAACAGCAGGTTTAGGGGTATGTGCTTTTATTTGATTTTTTATGTAGTATTAGGAGTTTTCCATATCTTTTAGGGTAAAGAACTAACATATTAAAGTAACTTGAAGAGGGACAGTGAGGTATTTAATTTACATGGAATATTCCCTAATCAGTGGTCACATTTGCAAATGACACTTGGATATGCAGCTATTGTGACATTAAAAAACATGGGTTTGGTTTCAACACGAGACAGAACATGTGAAAACAAGCAGCAGAGTTTACACAAACATGTTATTAGATATTGCAAGAAGCCACCAACTCCCTCAAATTTAAAATGAAGCTTATAAATACTGCCATTACTGCTAACATAAAAAATGGTGTAAAAATTCACATTTTATAACCAGTGAGCTCACTTCAGTCCCTCAGTTCAATCACTGAGAAGAGAAGCAGTTTAAGAATTAGGATTACTTTCAAGTACTGGTGCTATTAACATTATGTGCCCAGATTCATATGCACTAATTGCAGGGGTTCATCGTATAAAAGCAATATCCACAGATCCCATTTGTTGCAAATGAAGGCAAGTCAAAGCAATTTGCCTCCCTCAACGAGCAGAGGATGTTATGGCTGTGCCATCTTTATTATGCACACAATCTGTGGCCATCAACAACCACATGCCTTTTAAAGCCGGGAGAGAAGGAAGACAATAAATTCCCTCAGACGAGGTGCTTTAAAAATTATTATACGTTTTTAACTCGCCTTGCAGTAATCGAACACTAGTCCAAAATAAGTGTTTGCAAATTAAAACAGGCTACTTTGAAAACTATTTTCCCAATGGAAGTGACTGCACTGTGAGAACACATATATTTCAACACTGCCTGATACATCACTGAAAAGCAGCAGCATTTTTTCCTTCGCTGTAGTAGACACTTGAATTATTTCAAATCTACATCATGTGCAAGATCCAACTGGAGAGTCAAAACTATCCACTGTTTAGGGAACCTGTACAGACTGTGGTTTTATCAGCCCTGCTTTGCTGAGTGCATCCATGAACTCATTTGAAAACCAGGATTCCCCAAGTGACAGAGCTCAATCCATCCCGGAACGCTGCTCAGAGCTCCATTCACCGAATCACAAGAGCGAGAAAGGGCTCGACAGCACAAACCTTGTTAGCACTTGTATTTTTAGATCAATACACCAAAGCCACATTGACACAAATTATTCAGCAAATGTCTTGTAAGCCAGATGGGAAGCTGAAAAATATGTACTTTGTTCAAGAGGAAAGTGAATCATTTCAATATTTATTCACATGCTACTGGGGCTTTCTGTGAAAGATCAGCTCCATGAAGGTGCCCTAATTGCTGGAGAATTTGCTACTGGGAATGTGGCTCCTTTGTTTTGAATGGAAACCACATACTTGATGCAAAATCTACGTGAAAAGTGTTCCTACAAAATGCCTCATCACATCATTCACCTCAGCTGGTCAGAAGCTTCAGCTTTCATCAGAATCCAGAGTTTTAAGAAACAAAATGAATATGATCTTCAGGTTTACTACCACCAGCATCCATCAGGTAGAGAGACGTATTTCAAACACTTTCTAAGCTGTTCCCCCCTCAGCTGAAGCACCGGCAGTGTTCTGCCCTGAGCAAAAACTGCACAGTCACCGAGATCAATGGAATGAGGAGCAATGCAAGTTGTATTTGTGAGCCCACTCGTCTCTCTCAAAGTTCAAACATGAAGGACTGACCTACTGTACATCCTGAAGTGTTTCTAAAGCAGTGGACACCACCTTTCTCACATATCCCTGCCATATCCCCCATCTACCTGTAGATAGCCAGGAGAGGCACTGACCACTCACCATCTTCTTTCTTTTCCCTAGAACAGTTTACTGGCAAAGTTTGTGACAATGTCAGAAGCATTACATTAAGTTTTTCTGGTTTTCCTAAGGTAAACCTGCTTTCTCAAGGAACAGAGGAAATCTGAAGCAAGGAACATGGAAGGAGGCAAAATTCTACCTCTAACACCTGCTGGCATCTACCTTTCCCTTCCAGGAGCAGAAGGAACAGAAAAGTCTCCCAGCTCAGATGGTCAGCAACCTTCCTCTGGTTTCCATCTAAATTTATTAATGGCCTGTTTACTTGGTCCTGGACCAATACTGCCCTTCTGCTTAAATATCAGAGAAGGGGAAGACTCATTTACTTCTGGTGCACTCCAAGACATCAATCACAGCAGCTCTTGGCCTTCTGGTACACTAAGTAAGCCAGACTCAGAGGGTCCTGCCTGGGCCAGGCTCCCCATTCATTCTCTGCACCTGTTCTGGCATCACCTCCTCTGTATGAGCTGCTCTAATTATACACCCAGGAAATTCTACTAGTGCCTTGGACAACAGCATTTCTACCCTCTTCTCTCTTCCATTATCAGCCTGTTTGCTACACATTTGCCTACAAATGCAGATGTGTGATACTACATTTGCCTTAGTCACAGCCACATTATGTCAGCATCTTGCTCACCCCAGTCAGGCCCCTTTGTTTAACAAGCTTGCAATTATAGCAGGAGTATTTTATTCTCCAAATATGTGATTTTGCAGTTTTTTCTAATGAAACTCATCCTCTGTTTGTCTCACTGTAGCCTTCAAGGACACCTAGTTCTGCTGCATAACTTCAGCCTCCCAACTTTACATCATCATCAGGGTTTTTAGTGTTCTCCTTGTGCCAGAGCTGCTTGTAAAAGCATTAAACAAGATTAGTACCAAGAATCATTCTCAAGAAACGTCACTAGTAACTTCCTGCTATTGCATTTCCATCCACTACAACACCGTTCACTCTCAAGCAGCTCATTCAACATTCTGTGAATCTATTTTTCTTTTCCAGCTTTATTGATCCTTTTCCCAAATGACACTGCATGTAATTCTTTATGGTCTGGATGGACCAAATCTGCCACATTTATGTCACCTTTCCATAAAGTACCCAAAGCAGGGACAAGCCTCAAGTTCACTGTGCAATTTGATCAGCTCTGCCAGAGGTGAGAAGGACACTGCAGCTACAGAAAGGGGCAGAATCCACTGCACCCCTCCAGGTTTGCTCCACGTTTACATAAACAAACATAAAATTTCTGTAAATATTTCAATAATACTAAAAAAACTTGAATCTGTGAAGACCAAGACAGAATCTTTTAAAGCAAGGAGGCACAACCATCCCAAAACTTGGTAGTGGCTACAGAGTCCTGGGAGGTCGATAGGAAGAAGGCACAGCAGCGATGCTGCCGAGGGAAAGTTTGGGAATGCAGCAGTGGATGAGGGAATGGGGCAGCCCCCCTGTGACTGCAGAACACAGGGCTGAGCTCCATCCCTGCTGAAGGCAATGCCAGCTGCCTTTTCCAAGTCAGTGTCGCTCACAGAAGAGTAAAAATTCCTCCTGAGGATATTCGACAGCAGCCCAAGGCCAGTGTCAGCTTCTCCCCGTTTTTAGGCAGCGTGTTCAGACTGCTCCCTTCAGCAGGACACTGTCACGGATGGTTCCTTCTGCACCTCCTCTCCCCCCTTACACACCTCACCAGCATCTGCTGAGGGGTTTTTCACTTTTCCTTTGTAATCCATTCATGCCTTTGATTTAGATTTCAACCTCTCAGAAAAAAAAATATCAGGTTCCTCCGTAGAAATCACACGTGTCCAACAAAAAGGGAATGTGTGCAAATGCTCTTCTTTGCCCAGTGTTTCAGAGCACATGCAGAGCCATCAGCTGACAGCACACACACATACACTCCCCACAGTTACATAAACTCAGCTGTTAAAATTACATGCCATTATATAACAGGTGAAAACACGGGCTCCAAACCTGCCACCATGCTGACAGGGCCTGAAATGCTGGGATTTAGGGAAAGCTGAGATTTGGCATAAGAAGCCAGTATCTGAGACTCCACTAGAGTAAAGTAAGCTTTATTTTTTCTAGCATTTGGTGTGTTTTAAATGAGCTATCATATTAGTACAAAGTAAAGTGGAATAACGTTGGAACTGCTCCTTCTGTCTCAGGGCAGAATATCTGCTCATATACTTACATTAAATTAGTACAGATTTAGTTTCACAGGAGTGTAACAAAGGCAGCTGGTTACTACACTGCAAGGAGATGAGGCTGCCCCAAATTCAGCTGCAGTCAGTAACATTCTGAGAAAGTAATAAATCATTCCAGAGCTTCATGCCAGCACAGGCACTGATTTTTTGGAGAGATAAACCAGTGCAATCAGTGGCTCTGGTAAAGCCAGTCAGCAATTCCCAAGAGGACAGATTGCATATAGTAAATACAGCCCAATTAGTTTAAGTGTCCAGAAGTTACTACTGAATTAACTACATTCTAATAATTTCTCATCAGTAGTATTTTCACTAGGTTTGGGGGAATTCAAGTCCTATTTATTCAAGTCCTATTTTTATGCCCTGTTTAAGACTTGAATTACATGACTGAAAAATAACTGATTCAGAGGCAAAGAAACAAATTCTCTTTATTTTTCACTTCATTAACTCCAAAATCACTCCTCTGTTCTCAAGCAACGTTACTCCAAAGCAAAGGTTAAACATGTCTCCCTCTTTTCTGTGAACCTGAAAACAATTCTGCTCTGTAAGTTAATGGGAGTCCCCTCTGATCCCTATCCAAAGGATCCCATCTGCTGATTGGAACCAAAGACACTGCCAACTTAAGAGTCCAAATTTAGGTCCCATGCATGGTTTAAAGGACCTACCAGAACTGCCATATATACAGCTCTACTAAACTCCAGTTTAGAATGTTTTAGGAAATAAAAATTAACACTTGTAATCCCAAAATTCTGTAACATCTACCTATGAATTTACCTCAATATATTAGCTGAAGAACAATGAATGTGTACTGTTTGCATTTTAAAAAATAATGCTAATGTAAGGACATTGGCAATTTAGGCCCCTTTTTATGACTGAAATTATTATCAGCATGAAAATATTAGAACACACATGTGAGTTTGGGATTAAACACACCACAGCCATTTTCAAAACTAACCAAATCATAAATCACTATAAACAAGGTCACCAGGAAAGGGAAAATTGTAAAGCTTTGTAAGCAAGAGGAAAGCACAGCTCAGGGTTGGCACAGCAGGCTCATAATGGGATACTTTAAGTCTTGGACTAGATCCACACTCTCTGGTGTGCCACTGGGAAGAGTGAGGCTGGAAAGGTAAGTTGCTGGTAGCACAACAAGAGATGGTTCCTACAACACCCTCCTGTACTGTATTTGCTCAAGGTGGAGCAAAGGGACACACAAAGTGAGCAGAGGCTTAAGAAAACACTCAACGCTGAGATCAAGACGACATTAAAAAGCCTGGTAAGAGCCTGCAAAGGAAACAGGCTTTTAATTCTGAAAGTTCATCTGCAAGATGAAAAGCAACCACATCTTTATAGCATGAAGATAATTTGTAGCTAGAAACCATGCTAATTTTCATTATCATTTCATTGATTTCAGTGCAGTTGATATGCTTGCCTGCAGCTAGGAGAGATGACAGACAGCTTTACTTGGGAATTGTCCCGACTTTTAAAAATCTCTATTTCTCTCTAGAGAGCTTTTTCATTTACATATTAGTCATTTCAGAGCTCACTGGGTACGTGCTGGCCTCCTCCTGAAGCAGAAGTGCTTTGCCTGCCCCACCTGTAGCTCCCACTGCAATTGAGGCACAATCCTGCAGCAGTTTGCAAGCTCAATTTGACACAGAAATCCCAAAGACAACAGATCAATGAGTGTGCAAATGTGGGCATGTACAGGAGGACTTACAGGATTAGACTTGCTTAATGTTACACTGCAAAGTATTTTTGGGAGCAGTTTTTATTTTGTTGAAGCAAGCTCCCCAAGGTGTTAAAATATTTTACATTTTATTAAGTAAAAAAAACGAAGTCTGGATTTTTACAAGTTGATTTTTTTTTTCAAGTAAAAAGCTGTGGGTTTAGCTCCCCAAATTTTTTATTCCAGGCTAGGAAAGGTTGCTAAGAGACTAACAGCAAACTCTATAACCTATCAGCAATTTTTCTTACCCTTCTAACATTAAATTATTTTAAAAATAAAGCAAATCTGCATATTTATAGAAATTATTTTCTTAACTAAAAAGTCAGACCTCATTCATGCAATATGCCACTACTACGTGCTTTGGTAGAATTCTCTATTAAAAAGATGGATGAGAGAAGTCATTGAGAAAATACACTGTTTTCAGGCATGTATCATCAGTGAGTTAATAATATGCAGATATTCTGTTCATGGGAATACTCAGCTCTTTATGCTTTCAAAGTAAGCCACTCCTTTGTTTTTTCCATTACCAAACTTAGGCAAGTCAAGAGCTACTGACTCATTAGAGAAAATCATTAACTTTTCCTATGGAACAGCGAAGATTTAGTCATTTGACATTTTTAACACCAAAGGATACTGAATCTTCAGGGAACACAAAACAAGCAGGGATTGAAAGTAAAGGTTTTCATTGTTGGTTATATCAAGGCAGTTTGGCAACAGCCAACACCAGTCTAAACCAGTGGCTGCAGTCCACCCAGATTTATTCTTCCCTTGATGTGCTCACCCAAGCACTTGTTTGACCCCATGGTGAGCTGGTTCAGGAAGTTAAGCTGGCAAAAAACTAACTACAAAAATAATCCCACAGGGAGGGCAGGGCTGCAGCAGCACTGGTTTGGATAGGCTGGCTGAGGCTGTTAATGAGCCATATAAATAATTTATGTATTTCTGCCTTTTTCCTCTCCAAAACATGATGTAAAACCAAGCCTACTGCTGCTAGACCAGGAATAAGGGAGGCAAGGCTTTGTGAAATGGCTGCTTCTCCATGAAAACACAACCTATCAGGTTCGACAAAAGACCTTCAGGCTGTAAAGCATTCCCAGTAATTGATTAAAAGCAGCTATTTTCAAATCACCAAAAAACTGCTTGAATGGCTTACCAGAAACATTAATTGATGTTCCTGCATCGATAATTCCACTGTTGGGCCTTACACAGTATCTACGTGGTGCTGTGGTCTTAACTTTGAAGCAAACATTTCTGTCTGTGGGGTTGCCGAGCTTCAGGTTTGTAGTGACAACATCTGTGAAAGGACCTGGGGACGAGAGAGAAGCAAGACTTGAAATCACACAGAAAGTACTTTTCAAGCAGAGGCTAAGCAGGCTCTAAATCTCTGTTCACAAATCTTATAAAGTAATTAGATGTCCAATTTCCATCTGCGGCACGTACAGATAATCGCGCACGCAAAGCCGGCGCCCCGGCCCTGCTGCAGCTCCAGCCCGGCAGCTGAAATGATCATTAACTGCCAGACAAAAGGGGGGAATCGTTCACACATTGTGCCAACACCACAACATGGCATTCAGAGGATGCCAAATTCCCTGCTGCATCACAGATACTCCATCCCAGGGAACCCAGGCTAACAGAGACACCACATATATCCGTGTTGGAGGTGATAAATAGTGAGTAAATACAGTTTGTTAACTAGGCAGGGAATGATAACAAAGGGGCTACTACAGATCCATCTGCACATCAAGCTTTACCTCCAGAGAACCAGGAATCCATCAGGTATTCAGGAATGCTACACCAAAACCAGCAAAACAAGCATTTAGGACACATTTTCTTTTCCCTAGCAAGTTTGTTTTTTGGTGGTTTTTTTTTTCTTTTTTTTTCTGTAATAACTCTCTTGGCTACTAGAAATTATAAACCAGAAGAAATAAAATAGCCTACCTCACCCAAGGCAGGAAACAACCACATGGAAATAGGGGAATTTTTAGACTCTGAGAGCACTGGGCAAAGATTTCCATATTAGCAAAGTCAGAATAGAACCACTGTCAAGCTCTGCAGCACCAAGTGCAGGCAAATCCATTTCTCCAGGCTCACCACCTAATTGGAACTGCCCAAATCCCTCAGGTTAGAGGAAAGGCTCATTACTGACTTCCTACAAGACACTGATAAATCAGACAGGCAGCACACAACTACGGTGTTTTACAGATGGTAAAAAAGTAAAATTAAAAGAAATATAACCACACTTTGATCAAATGTCTTCTGCATACAAGTGATTAATTTGATGCCTGAATAAAATATCTTCATCTGTCCTCAGGAGTAAAAGCAAATTGGTCAAAGAAAAGCATGGAACTTTTCCTTGAAGAAATGACAGCCCTAAAATTGAAAAGGGGGGAATGACAATGATACTAAAAATACTGGCAGGCAACATTCCACCATCCTCCTCCCAAAGCACGGCTGACTTAAGATAATTTAAGTTTGATACCTTTTCTACAAATCCATCACACAAATTTGTTCCCTGAGATGACATTTCATACAGTAACAGTACTTCAGTCCTGCAACCTTTATCCTCAATTTGTTTAAAGTAGTTAGAAGGGGAAAACCCCAAAACAATCACACACTCGAACCCCTCCAACCAGACAACAATGTAGCACCATTTCTGCCTGTGCTCTGAGCAGACCAGCTTTGCATTTAAAATGCAACCTGGGAATAAAAAAAATTGAAGCAATAAAATTTTCAGATCCCATGGCAAAGATTTCACTAAACCTGTGCCTGGTGAAACACTGTGATGTGAAAGGGAATGAAACACAGCTGTCAAGTTTTCTGTGTTCTGCATGCAGAGAGAGACTTGAAGCTCATGGAAAATAACTGGGCAGAAGCAGCCACGAGTTGTTAATGAAGTTAAACAAGTCAAACTATCAGAAAAATCCAACAGACATTCAGGTGTGTAAAGACAGTGGCAGATACTCAAAACAGCTCTGTCTGGGAGAAGTCTCAACATCTCAGAAGAAATTACAGGATGCCTAAGCATTAAGGATGTGTCTTTCCTAAAAAATTACAGCTTGAGCTATTCCAGCACAGAGGGAGGGTGGGCTGAGCAAAGCCCTACATATGCAGCTGCATCCTCAGCAGTGCTTTCCTGGTCTGCGTGCTGGGATAGATTTCCTGGGGGAAATACCATGTTTTTATTTGGCTGATCCATGAAGGCTTGTGGGATTTGTGTGCCCCAGCAAAGAGCTGCTGTTTGAAACAGTAATACAACAACAATTCTGTGTGTAAAATAATTTCCAAATGGAGTTACTTATTGCTAACACAGATCATACCAAAATATTTGGCAGCAAAACCTTCCAGCAGACGGAATTAATTTCTTCTTGTCTGCTTGACGTTTGCTCTTCTGTTCTGTCCACCAAGTTTTAAACAGTTTCTTTAGATCCATTTTCCCCCAGCTACAGGTTTTGCAGCTCAGCCAGCACAAGTGCAGTGGAAGGCTGACATCTGCTTCCAGCAAACCTGTGTGAGGCACACTCCTCAGGGCACTGCTGTCCAAACACTGCAGCAAAGCAAAACACAGCAGACAAACGCAGGATTAACGTGCCATTGTAGGCGTTCTGAAGTGTGTAAAAAACATAAACAGGCAACAGAGTATGAACTCAGGGGTAATTGGGGCATGGCAGTGAAATATTATCAGCTTGGCTGGCCCTGCCTTTTGAGAGCAAGGCCCACGGGCTGCCAAGTCGGGCTGAAATGAAACCTTGATAGCCTGTTGTTAGATTACTATAGCCAAGGCTACACGTTTTGGGGGCAGGTTGGGGTATGTGGGAGAACTATCTCAGGATAAACACAAGCTAATTCTTTACTGGAGATACACCTTTGCTTTCCAACATCTGGATGTGAGCACAGCAGATAAGGCTGGAGTGGGTATTGACAGTCCTACAAGACACACATCTACATCTACCCTGGAGCTTCATTTTCCAATGCAAGGTGTCAGGAATTCTGGATTCATACACAGATACAGCAAGATAGAATGCTCTACACTTCTTCCTGATCACTGTGTCCTCACTACAATTTATACAAGTATATGGAACAGCTGGACAATGCCTGTACCCCCAAGGTGGGCTGTGAGGGCAGTTACAGTCAGACTGGTGCATCTGGATGGTACTTGAGTAAAAGCAAGTGAAGACTGACTCTGTTCCTAACCAGAAGCTGGGTTAAAACCCAAAACCCTCACTTCATTATTTTGTTTTGAATGTTTTTTCTATTGCTCATAATATTCCTAAATAAGTGAAGCTCATACTAAGGCAGGGTGCTTTCCAAAGGACAATTTGCACTTTAAAAGCAGCCCGACTGCTATTCCTCACTTTTTTTTTTTTTTTGAGATCATGAGAAAAATGCCACTGGTGTCATCCCAAGGACAAAGTTATGGGAAACAGAGTCTGTCCATGCATCATCTGACACAGGGTTGTCACGGGAGCGAGCTGTCTACAAGGAAGAATGTAGTAAATTGAATTTGGTGGTGAAAGTCCGAAATATTCCACAAGGGCTTGATGACTTTTTTCCTGCCAAAATAAAGACAACTTGTGTTAATGCAAACTGGGCATCCAGTGATATGCAAACTAGCAGAAAGGAAACATCACCTCCTATACTCATGAAACCACAAACAGTAAGGTTTTGAAGATACCATGGTTTTTCATAGGGCCACTTTTCAGCAGGGTTAGTGTCAAACTACAGCTGGGGCTTTCCACCCAAGGAGCTCCACATCCAACCCTTCCCCTGTGAAGATCACAGCTTTGTCTCACAATCAGCCACGCTCCATTTCCTATTCAAACACCAGTGCTGGACCAATCTTTCCTAGGAGTGTCATTCTGCACTGCAGTGTTATAATATCCCACATCATTTTAGTAATAATACAAAACCACTTTCCACAGTACATTTGTACTGAATCTTTACACAACCATAACCAAAACTCCATGCTCTAACACAGCAAATAAACAGTCCTCATACTGTTTGGCATGTGAAAGAAGTTAGCACAAGTATCAGCAGGGGGAAAGCTTTGATGGCACAGGTTTGGGCAGGAACATTCAAACCCACCAGGGACAGTCCTTGGCAGATTTGTACCTGCAAATACTACAACATCTTTATAATTAACTACACGCATCAGGTGGGCCACAGTCCCAGGGTTGCTTTATTCCTGCATGAGTCCATCTCACTGCTGACAGGCAGGTGTCCTGACCTCTCCTCTCACCACCTGCCTGTGCAGGCTGCACAGTGTGTGCCCAGGGCCGAGCCAGGGAGCTGCCTGGGCTGGAAATTAATCCACTTACCAGGCAGGGAGAGAGGGAGGGGACAGTGGGGAAGAGAAAAAGGAGAATCAGTTTTCAGCCAGATCAAGCAGCACTCAGACCTGGCATCAGGGAAACTGCATCTTCCTGCCCAGCACTCTGCCAAATTAAGGCAGCAAGGTCTCACAGTTAGCAGGTTAAAGCCAGCAAGCACATCCAGGCATAGGCACTGCAGTCACACTTGTGTTGGCATAGCTGTTCAAAGTAATTAAGGCACATGCATTATTTCTTTGTGCTTAAATCTAATGCAATTCTCATCTGCTTTAAGTCAGACATCCCCTAAAAAATTCAGTGAACTTTTCAGAGAAAAGCACTGCAGGATTACTTGATAGAATTGTAGCAATGTTCAACTGGCACCCATTGACCCACAAGACTAAGGGTAAATTCTCATCCAGCTGCCCATGCCCTTCCAGGAGTGTTGTAGATGCACTTTCAGCATCTTTCCTTAAAGAACTTTTGCCCCTCCAGCTCACCACAGACACGTACCCTAGAGCAAGGTAATTGGAAACAGCCAGAAATACAGGCAGAGCTGCTAGTGAGATAACCTCTCTGTACTTCCTTTGTGGAAAGCATGGAATGCAATAACAGGAGGGGAAGGATGTATTTCACCATGGGTTAATCCCATCGATGTGTCAGATGAAATTCATTAACCACCTGACACATTAATCAGCCATAGAAAGGTAACCAAGGAATCTTTATTAAGGGAGATGGTGGAGAGCAGGAGAGGGGAAACCTGAACTGGTTTGTGACTATTCTCAAGAGCCCAAATCCTGCACACCACTAGGAGATGTCCATCCACATGGAGCAATAATTCACCCAGTGAAAAGGGCCACGCTGACCCTCCATGTGCAAGTGGAGAAGGTGGAGCTGAATGTGATACTTGAGGCTCCCCTCCCACAACAGCCACCTCTCTACCTGACTATTTCAGTCTTTCTACTTGCCACTTTTCTCATCTTCGCATCTGAGTTCCTCCTTTACTGTCCTCCTGACAGTACAAAGTGATTTCATTTGATTTCCTCAATTTCTCCCATTTCATTTCTGTGAATGTCTATCAGCATTAGAGAGACAGGCAAAATAAAAGCACTAGTGATGTGCAAGAGGGCTAAATAACAAGTGAAGAACTTGACTTACTGTTTGCTTCTTTTTAAAGTTATATATAAAGCTGATGACCTTTGAAGATAAACACTAAAATGAAAAGAGCTGAAATGTCAAGCAAGACATCTTGAGCTATCAGCCAGGTGCCTGTGAATCAAGAACACCCAAGATCCAATCAAACCCTCCCACCATCTTACTTGTCTTTAGACAAATCACTTAAGGGCCTGATCTTCTGCTATTAAGAGCCTTAAGAGTCGACAGCAACTCCAAAACAGAAGCAGGTTTGGACCCTTATAGTTCCCCTCTCTGTAAAGTCAGGAGAATACTTACCTAATTACACAGAATCTTGTGAAGATTAGTGTTTTAAAAAGTACTGTGTGCCAAGTTTTAATCATCATCATCATCTGGCTCTGGAGACATTCGTAATTAAGTGAGCACCCGCAACTTCGGAAATCAAAGAAGTCAAAAAAGGAGGAACAAGAAGAGCCTGTGTTGCACAAACATCTGATTTCACAAGGAACTCACTGAGAAGGCCCCAACAACTCCAAATTTGGTAATTATTTTTAAGACAAATCCTTGTGTAAACCACTTGCCAACCTTTCAGCCTCAGCATAGATTTGAGAAGGAATTAGCCAGAACCCCCCAGCCCCATGGAATCAATCGCTTCACTCACAGCACCCACCTCCTCACCCAAAAGAGCCTGTGCAGCGAAGTGGTCTCTTCCACTTCTGCTGTGTCAAGCACCAGATACCTTGAGGAAAAATACATTACAAAAATAGAAGCAACATCCAAATCGCCCCCCACGCAACGGCTGATGCAGTGGAGCGATTTTTTTAAGAAGTATGTAATCAATAAAGTGACCTAAGAGAGAAAAAAAATCAAGATGCAGAAATCCAACAAAATTACATGATCCAGATGCCAAAGTTGGAGCAAGGCTGGCAGTAAGTTATTCTATTTGGATGGATTAATCAGTGTCCTTCTCTGGCCTTTTTTGGCATAAACTATTTTTTCTCAGAGTGTGCCTCATGCTTAATGAGGAAAAAAACCCCAAACCCCAACAAACATGAGACTGAAGTCTATTTTCGGGGTATCTATTAGTACGCAATTTTTGTCACCTTTATTCCTCTGAGGATCATTAACAGTCTGACTTCACAGTTGTAAGAACTGAGAGGCCACACATAAGCTTGCCAAGAGAAACAGAAGAATATGTCCTTCACATAATTTTGGGACCAGTGTCATTTGTTTTTTTCCCCAACCGATCCCTTCAGAGTTTTATTACACCCAAACATGACTTACAGCAAACTTAATCACCCAACACCAAATGCTTTCTCCACATCCTAAACTGAAAACACATTTGTGCCCCCAGTAGAACAAACAAGAGCCTGAGAGCAGCTTTTAGAGGTGTATCTCTGTTTCAGCTGTGCTTTCAGACCCTTTTAGCAGCGAACATATCGTGTTACTGTGCTCACAAATATCACGTGTACCGGCTCTCTCCAGGTATGAAAACAGCTCAGAACCTCTGTCAGTGACCGTGATGTACCAGAGCCACCCACAGTAAAACCCCTCCTGACTGCACATGGCCTGAAGCCCCGACCGCGGGGTTCCAGGACACTGAAACAAAGCCCAGGGAGAAGGGGGGATGCAGCACTGGAGAGCAGCAGGATGAGGGATGGGCTGATGTGCAAAACTCCCTGGCAAGAACAACACTAAAGTCAGTGTAAAGTGTCTCCCTGGAAGAAGCATCATGACTTTAATCCCCAAACTACGCTTTTCCTTGTAAAGTAATTTTTCCTGGTCTAATTTTCATCACTAATCTCCATTTCAAATGCACATTAAAATGTTAGGGAAGGAGCAACTTAACTACTCTAATTTTATGCTCACAGATACTCTTCAAATAGACAAATGTGATGTGCAACTTAAATAGCAAATGAGCAAATATTTTAAGTGCAAAACTATGCACAAATTGGAAATACCAGAAGAAATAAGCAAAATTAGAGATTTTTGGAATGCACAAGAAGCAGCTGCTTTTCTAATAAGTTTAAAAAAACCCCAAACCACATTAAATAGGCAGTGGGATACTATTTATAGCTACAAATAAGGAAGGAAACCTGAATTTAGCAAGATATATTTCAGGGGAGCCACTTGAAAACTATCCTATTAACTGTATTTTCAGGATCAAAGGAAAAAACCCAAACCCAAATCAGATGTTTAGTCAGAAGCAGGGAGAAAACTTTATCTGAAAAAAACCCAATACCTCACATCTTTTACAGTCTGGCACAGAACAAGATACAAATGTCAAGTTGTGTTCTTCAAACCTAAACTTCTGTCTTTTCCAATCTAAACAATTCCATGATTCTGGGATCATCTGCACCACTTTGTGACACCAACAAACAGTGCAAAACCAGCTATATAAAAATAAAGAAATAAAGATAAATCTTCCTGCCTTTACACCTTTGCTCCTACTCTGGTTAAAATGTAGGAAGGCCAGGAGAGGAGACACTACAAACCAGAGGAAATGCATATATTTTGAGAAGATCCAAAATATATTGTTTAATTCCCATATCACAAGAAGCAGCAGTTGCAAATATCAACATCCAACGCACACAGAACTGCACAAGGGGGAGAGTGAACTGTTGGGAGAAACACCAGAAACACCAATAAGGATAATAAGGATGAAGTAACTGGTTCCATGGAAAGGAGCAGTCTGGAGAAAAACAAAGAAGTGCCTTTTTTTTTTCTTAAGGAATGACATAGTCCTTTGACATGCCTTCTAGAAGCACAGCTAATTTGAATTAGGCCTTTTAAATTGCTTTCGAAAACATAAGATTTGGCTCCATAGTGATCCCCACACCTACAGGATTTTATAATCTGCATCCTAAGTAACTGGATCACCAGGCAAACCTCCCCCTTCTCTATTTTTCCACCCCTCGTGGAAACCAACCAAGAAAACAGGATTAAATTTAGAATGATAAAATCTTTAATCCATGCACCATGGTATGAGGGACTTCGTTTACAGCTCGGAGAACCAGACACTAAAGAACTTTAGCAAAGAGATTATTTTCATAAAGTATTTATAATAACGTGGGATAAGTACTGCAGGCAGCAGCAGAACCCAAACTGTACAAATGTTTTTGAGGCCAGAAGTATTACAGATGAACTAAGCAATTCTCAGAACTGCTCTAATACAGAAAGGACAGACTCTCTCATCTCTCAGTCTGGATTGTCTTGCTGGTGTATAAACACAGAATCACTTCAATCCACGTGCATTTTAACCCCACACTGAATTCAGCATGGAAATGGTGATTTGCTCTGCACACATTTGCAATGACAGCAAGACTGTGACAGCTGTTCCAGACCGGTGGCAAAAACTCCTCTTTAGGAAAGGTTGCCCAGCAGGCCAAGTTTTAAATTCAACAACATCCCAGACATCTCAGAAAACATCCTATCTGCCCCTACTGACACTCGGGCTACGAGGCAGGTCTGAAAGCATTTTTATGTCGAATAAATACTGGGTCAATACCAGAGGAACAGACTTAGCATGAGTCTGGCCCCCAGCTCAGACAGACTGGTACTTAAATATTCATACTGTATGTAAAATAGCCTTCCTTTCTGCCTCTGATGGTGACACAGGAAGACAATGAAAGGAGCCTTCAATGTTCCTCGTGGTAAGAACTGTCATAGCAGTGCCAGAGTCCCTCATCCAGAGAGGTCTGACTGGGAAGAGTTCCTGACCTAATCAGGGAGGATTTACTTGGAGAAAAAAAAGCCAAACAAACAACTTGCAGCAGCAGGACGATAATGTTAAAGCTCACGTTCCTTACAAATAACAAAGATGAAATTTAAGCCTGAAACGACAGCTGTGACCACAAACAGAACTGCTGCAAACACCATCAATAAAAGCTTTCAAAGCCAAGCAGCCACAGTGACAGGGAAAGTAGAAAAGGCTGTTATTGTACTGCCTATGAAATGCATTCAGTAGTTATTAGCTGTTCCCAGCAGGCAGCAAACACAAGACCAATATGGTAACAAGATAGTAGAAAATGAGTGTGACTGCAAGATGGGGGCAGAATTAGCAAGGGTCATTTGATTCCTGCACCCTCAGCTGGGCAGAAAACTGCGTTCAGGGGCCCTCAGAAACAAGACAAACCTTCCCTCGCCCAGTTTGCTCCAAAAATTGCATTAGGACATATGCAGAAGTTGCTCATTTGATTCAAAACTCATTTGATGCAATCAATACCTTCCAGAGCTGGCTGCATACAGCAAATTAAGCTGCTTTTAAAATTGGGTATTTGTTCATGGATGTAAGCTGACCTGAGCTCATGAAGTTGGATCATTTGCTATGGTGATGATGCTTTTTTTCCAGTTGAGTTTCAAAACAGATCCGACAATCTATTTAAAGGTTTGTACTTGAATTCTTACAGTCCTAATTCTGAATTAGACAGCAATTAAACAAAATTAATTCTTGTATTCAGAGGCAGCTAACCAATTTTAAAAGAAATAAAGCACTGCTTGACTACATAAGTTTTTAATTTATAAAACCTGCGCAGTGAGGAGAAAATAGGTAATAATTTATTTTCCAGTGAGAGGGAAATATCAGAAACTCCTGTGGCAAATTCCTACTCCATATCCCTCTTTCATGGGTGATAGGACATTGCACATGCAGGGGAGCAGCTGGGAAATACAATTTACTGCTAAGCACCACTGTGAACCTGCATCCACTCTGATACATTAACTGTGGCTCTATTTTGCCATGACAGCCACGTTCCCAGGGCTTGAGACAGCCACTTCTTAGATGTGTATTTTCAATATAATTTGTTATCAGACCTATCTTCTGAAGTGATGAATAGAGGTCACATCCCATCAACCACTGGCAATCCGCCATCCTGATGAGCTTTAAATAACAAACTCGACAAACTTTTTCATGTATCATTGCAGTGGTTCCACAGCTCCAAGTGAGCTGAAAATCCATGCACAAACATGGATTCCCAAGGAACAGGAAGCTACGAATGTGTGTGTCCCTTCCCTGACAGTAAAGGCAAGCAGCTGGTCATATTAAAACACAAAATCACATAAAACTAAGAGAAGTGATGGCCAAATAACAAATTTTATCTCTGCATTGGGTCTTTCCCTGCAACAGTAATACTTTGATCCCATTAATGCTCGTAACTTCATCTGGAATTCTCAAAATCTACGCAGTACAAAATTATTCAAAAGTCCTTAACCCATAAATCACATTGGCCAAAGCCTTCAAGCAGATTGTGGTATTTTTGGAAATAGTCTTGGGAGACCTAAATACATTAATTAAATTTAACAGAAGATGCAGTTTAACCTCCTTGACTGCTTCACACATCTCAATTGTTATTTGGTGCTCTAACCATCCTACTCCAAGTTTCTGTTAGTCCCCACATGTACAGTTCCTGTCCCCTTTCCCAGTGGAGCTGTGAGAGCACAGGACAGCAGCAGATTAAGGAAGTTCAAGAGAAGCATGATCTTCAACTTATTCCACCTCCCAAAAAAACAAGATCATCAATGCATCACTACTGTGCTTTTACCTCCAGGTTTTTTCCTTCAAATACCTCTCTTTTAAAGTGAAGAGTCTATGCAAAGCACTGAAGTAATTATAAAACTAATGGAGCACATGAAATCAGAATAATTCAGTATACAAATAAACTAACACATAATAGAATAAGTTATTGATTTTAGCTAAGCTGCAAGAAAAGTGAGCATAACATGAACTGCACCAGAAAGGGACTGATTTTGTTTGATAATTGGGCTACATTTTGGGTTCGATTTGTTTAGATTTAGGAAGCTGCCTGTTATTTAAAGCCTCTTTTTAAGCCTATAACTTGATAATCAAATTCAAATATGTAGAGAGATGTAAAGGTTTACTCGTATTTAATGCAGTAACAATGATTTTACTCAGAATCAGGCCAGACAGAGGGAAGCATGGGCTGATACATTTTGCAGCAGAAAAGCAGAGAGCCAATGGCACAGCAGCCTTCAAAGAGTAAAGAAATCCTAGCACTGACTGCCATTCTGCTGTCAATACCAGGAGGGCTCTAAGAGTTTAAAGAAAACATCATGTAAATTTTCAGCTTAAAAGATGCATATTTATTGCACTAAACAGGCAACTTCTTACAACATTGTCAGTATTTTACATTCTTAAACATGGCCTGTTCCTGTGGCAGTGACTAGAAATCCCTATTTATCCAGTACAGAACAGAATGAGAGTCAAATCCCTCCCAAGACATTCAGGAGTGGTTCAATCATCCCTGATGGATCAGGACAGGCTGCAGATGGAACTGTATGGCCCAGCTGCACTGTGTGACCAAGTCCTCAACCTCTGCTCTGAGCCTTGGCAACTGCAGGTTCAGTAAACACTGATCTTACATCCCAAACATTACTGGACTGCCAGATTGAAGAGCCTTGCCCTGGTATCTGGCAGGAACGGGATATTCATGTGGGATTCAGGAAGCTCTGCACACTTGCACTGCAATGGCCAGATCCCTGCTTTACACAGCCTGATCTGCAGGAGCTCACACTGTCTCATCAGGGAGTGGCAGCCACCCAACCACGGTACTGCAGGTTACACAAACTGCTCAGGATTGGGGCTAAATACCAAATATTGAACACTTACACTGTTGCAGACACACTGTTGGACTGAGCACATTATACAGGCCAAGGCCACACCTTTGGGCTGCAGCTCTGATGTACCCAGGGGATGCACTTGAGCCAGTGACAGGTGACAGCCTGGAACCAACCCTAGGCCCCAGGCCAAGTCTGAATCCCTTCTATTAGGACTGCAGAGGATTGGCTGTTCTGGTGTATTATTGTGCCCTTTGCAGAAAGCAAAGCTACACAGTGACATTTTGCATAGGTGTGAAATCACAAACTGGGGACAGGAACCTGCATTTCCAACTGGCGGTGAGTGACTGGCAGAGTTTTGCGAGGCACTAATCCCTGGTTGGCAGTACTGCCGTGAGCCACTTGGGGAGCACGGACAGAGTGCTGAGTCACAAGTCCAGCCTAACCTGGAGCAAACCTCCAAAAACGCTCCTGAAACATCCCTGAGCCTACAGCCCCTCTGTTCTGTGTGACCCCCCCTGAACAGCCCTGCCCTGACACCCTGTGTCTGCAAAGCACCCAGCAGCACCTCAAACACCACACACCCGGGCAAGTTGTAAAATAGGCTATATTTTAACAGAATTTTACTTGCTGACATTAAACAGCTGATCTCTATTCCTGATGGGCTGAAAGGACAGGCTGGCCTGCCCTCCTGTGAGGTGCAGGAGGCAGTGCCTGCAGCACCAACAGCGTATCACACAGCACCAGGCAACAGGGGCCACAATTCCACATCCCTGTCCAAGTTTAAATCTAGCAATTCCTAAAGTCAGAGCCTTGAACGTTGTAACAAATTCTTGGCAGATTGTTTGACTTTATCTCTTAGGTTAAAAAAGAAAAAAAAAAAGGAAACATAAATGTAAATGCCATGTATAACAATGGTGTTTTTCACTCTTTGTCACCAATAAAGTCTGAGATGTAAACCTTTAGTTGGATGATTTCTCCCCTGGGCTGCAGATCTACAACAACCAAGAAGTGCAGGAAGCCACTGAAGGCAATGAAGCTCCCGTTTCACATGGCATCAAAGCCCAGGGAAACGGGCACCTCCAGGCACCTAATGGTGTCCAACCTCCCACGACTCGCAGCTGCATTTCAGCACAGCACATGCTGCTGCTATTTTGGAGCGTGTGTGCCATGGTGGAGGAGATGCGAGGCGGGAGGAAAGACAACCCCTGCTCATGTTCACATGCTGTGAAAAAAAAAAAAATGAATTCCAGCATGAAAAAGTCCTTTGATATTTTTTTCAAACAAGACACAAGCACGGTATTTTGAAACAGACCTCCAGCCGAATTTAGAAGGTTTGCTGCAAACCAAGGGGCTAAAAAAGCTCCTTTAAAAAGGTCTTCAACTCTTTACAAGTGAAAGTGGAGGCCAAGAGAGAGATGGTTGCAACCTCACAGTGACTGGGATGTGTTACAGAAAAAACCCTCATTCACTTATTCCCAACGTCCTCCCTCTAGATTTTATATTGAAGAGCTACACAGAGCACTCAACCAGCACCAGCCCTAACAATTTTCTGCTTTTTCTACCTGTCTGCATTTTGATTAAGCCCTTCATCCATTTCCAGGGTTTGTGACACTTGGTTCACAATCCTATTTCCTTTTCCTACTATTAAGCAGGAGATCTTTCAGTGCACACCATGAGGAATCACACCCAGATCAGTCAGCAGCTCCGTGACCTCTGCCAGTCTGGACCTACTCAGAGGGGGCCAAGAAACGCTCTGGAAATAAATGCAACTATTCAGAAAGGTGACAAAACCATTTCAGCCCTACCACCAGGCAGTATGTCATCACAAAGTCAGTAGGACAAGAAATGCTTAGAGTAGAATTTACTTCATGAATACTTCAACTTGGGCTCTCCTGAATGAAGGACAGTGGTCAGCCCTGCTTGCTAGAAAGGACTGTAAGGCAGAGGTATTGCCAAAGCATATGAATGCTGCCCACAGCATTAAGTCTGTTTGAACATTAATATTTAAGTGTACTTTGAAACTAAGCCATTTAATAGGTGCAGTTAGTCAAGTAACATTTTATGCTATAAGGAGCATACGTTGCTGGCTAAAGATCTGGCAACCAAAATCACTATGGTTGGCTGATTTAACTTCAATGGCACCTGGTTATCTACCCCAGAACCTCAACCGAAAGAAAGGCAGCCTGACAAACTATCTTTATTTCAAGAAAAAACAGTCTTACTGGGTCTATACCTACCTGTGCTGAAGTGAAAGAAGAAAAACAACCCCTGAAACACAATTATGTCTCATTAGCCAAGTCAGTGCCAATTAAGGCCCCACTTTTTGCCCACCTGAGCTTGGATTTGCTTGTTTGCTGAAAGCAGTTTTATCCAAAACAAGAGCTGATTTTCATCTGCTCATACTTAACACAAAGAATGTCAAAACAACAATAGTTTCCTTCTTAGGCATGTTTGATACTGCTGCCATAACAACTTCAGCTTACAACAAAGATACATTCATTCCACCCAGTGTTTATTAACATGCTGTTTGATAAACCCATTTCTTATCATTAGTTCAAATATATTTGAACTAATATATTTTATTTATATAATAAAAACTGGTACAGATCTCCTCTATACTTCAAAATGTACATGAAAGCTTCTTTTCAAAGGAGTATTGTTTTTGCCAGAAAATCAAGCAAAGCCATAAAACACCTCTGACTCTGGTTGCATAAATAAACTTGCTGAATGCTTATTTGTAATCCCAGAATATTGTATTACAGCCGTGCTGTCAGGCTGCAAGACAGGAATTTCAGCGCTAGCAAAAGCCCAAACCCATTCAAGACTTTTATTTAGAAAAAGGATGGATTTTTGCACAGGCAGATTATTTATTTATCCAAATGGATAATATAATAATAATAATAATAATATGATGATGATTATGATGATGATGATTATGATGATGATGGCAGGAAGTGCTGCCCAGCACCTGGCCAGAGGCCGGAGAGAGACAAGGTTGGAACAACCCCACAGTGACTGGGACATGTCACAGAAGAAATCCTCATTCACCACCTTATTCCCAACATCCTCCCTCCCTCTGGATTTTATACTGAACAGCTACACAGGGCACTTAAACAGCATCAGAGGCAGCAATTTCCTGCATTTTCCTTCTGGCTGAGCCCTTTACCCATTCCCAGGGATTGTGACAGTGGGTTCCCAGTCCCACCTCACGGACACCGCTATCCTACATGAAGCACCAGCTCCCTCGGCCGGGGCCGCTCACACCCCCCGGGTTGGGCAGGGGGTGCCCGGGGAACCCCCCCGGTCCCGGCGCTGCCCCGGGGGGTCCCCGCCCTGCCGGGCGCTGCCCGGGAAGGTCAGCGCGGGGGGAGCCGGGGGGAGCCGGGTGTTCCCGGCGCAGGCGGCGCTCCGGACCCCCCCGCGCCGTGTCCCCGGGCCGCCCTGGGCGCTGCCGCAGCCGCCCGCGCCGCCGGGGGAGCGGCCCGGGGGGACCCAGCGGGGCTGGGGGCG
>JAWWLV010000057.1:11235467-11252395 GCA_035041135.1 Platyrinchus mystaceus
GGGGCGAGGGCGCGGCGCTGAAGGACATTTTATCTGCCGGCGCTGCCCGGCCCCCGGAAAATGGCTGCCGGGGAGCGGGGCCGGAGCGCGGCCGCGCCGCCCGCCCGGCGCGGGGAGCGGAGCGGAGAACGGGGGATGGCGGCGGCCGCCTCGTACCTTTGAATTTGAGCTCGTGCTGCGGTTCGAGGCTGAGGACCTGCTCCGCTTTCGCCATGTTCCTCCTCCTCCTCCTCGGCGGTGGCGGCACCAGGCGGAGAGAGGAAGGGACGGGGAGGGAGGGGAAGGAAGAGGGGAGGGAGGACGGGAGGGAGGAGGGAAGGCGGGCGGGGGGCGCGCCCGGCTGGCTGTCCACCCGTCGGCCGGGCGCTGGTTCACCCTCCCCGGGGGTCGTGGTTCACCCCGTCCCGGCTGCTCGTTCTCCCTGTGCCGGCGGCGGAGCGAGGACAGCGGGAAGCGCGGTGGGGCGGCGGCTCCGGCGCACACGCTGCCCGGGCAGGGCGGGCGGAGGGCGGGACGATGCAGCACCGAGGGGCCCGCGGAGAGGCTGCGGCGGCGGCTGACGTGGGGCCCGGCCCCGCCGTGAGGGGCCGCGGGGGAGGCTCCGCGCCTCCGCTCCGGGCGCTGCTCCGGCTGCGGGAGCCTTGCGGGGAGAAAGGGGTCTAATTGGTGTTCAATCGCCACTGGAAATCGTGATTTGTAATCAAATCCCCTTGTTGTCGAGAAGCAGCGTTGCTGTAGGCCTGTGTGCCGTGTGGCCTCGGGGCTGCAGGGACAGCCCTCGGGCACACCGCCGGCCCTGCCCGGCTTCCAGCGCCTTCGGCCAGGCGAAGGGAAGGGAAAGGGAAAGGCTCCCGGGAAAAGGAGCAGCTCCCGGAGCCCCAGAAGCTGTTCCGTGCAGAGACACCCTGGGCAAGTCCGAGCCAAGGAACGGGCATCAAGCCACAGGAAACACTTGCTTTTTAATAAATAAAACCAGAATTTCACGTCATCTCAGCGATTTTAAGACATCCCCCCGCCGCTTTCTTAACTGCATTTGGGTTGTTCCTTGGGGCATTTGTTTGTTTGGTTTGGGGTGTTTTTTGGTTGTTGTGTTTTGGGGATTGTTTTGTTTGCATTTTGTTTTGTTTGGTTGGGTTTTACTCCAGTGGTTTAAAATATTTTTTTAAAAATTTGCAGCTTGGTTTATTGATAGCCTTAGGCCAGTGTAATTACAGTAATAGTTAGCTTTTTTGCCCCCCCTCTCTTGTCAGGTTGTTTTAAACATTTGAAAAGTTCCTTAGAGTTTATGAAGCGTTGCTGTAACCTGTCAGAGGCAGGAGTTTGGGGTGCCTGTGGTACCAGCAGAAACATGCTGGTTTAAAAACTGGTAATTTCTATACACCAAGAAGTACTCATTAGGCAGCTGACCTTTATATATTATAAACAGGACTTCATAAGGAGATGCCATTTGCAGAGATAAAAAGCTTTCAAAGAACAGCAACTCAAAGCACACAGTTATGCTGGATCCTAATCAGGGCTGATGAGCAAACAGCTGAGAGGTGAATAAAAATATGTTGAGATTAACACCCCTGAGCAGGACAGTGACATTCACTGAGCACATCTGCACTGTTTACATCTCACCCTTCAGCTGCTCCTGTCCATGACAATCCCTGGTTTTCAGCTCATCTGCTTCACCATCTCCAATCTCATTTCATTGTTTTTTGTTCCAAGATGTCTTTCATTCCATGCCAAACCAAACCAAACCAAACCCATACATGTACTTAGTATAAGTCTTGGTTTTGCCTCATACAAGTGAAACCTGTGAACTCCTTCCAGCCAGGAGAGCAGAACCAATTTTTAGAAGCTTCAGCAATGCAGGACATTGCACTCAAAAATACTGCTCTTCTTCCCTAGAAAGGATGGTCACACAACAGCATAAAGGAGTGCATTTTCTCTTCCAGGTCCTTGCTATTCTATTTTGCTTAGTTAATTAGATTTGGAGCCTTGGATGTTCTTGGCTTATTATTTTTGCTACCTGAAGGGGGTTAATTTTTAGCCTAAACTACAGGTTATGTCATAACATTTTCGTTTTCAAGTCAGGAGAGAAATGACATCAGTTACATTTTGGAATAGAGCTTTCTTGGCTCATACTGTGGAAGGGTTATCTTCTTTCACCTAATCTCTTAGGTTTTATGTCATAAACAGATTCTCTCTCTGAGCCAGGCATTCTCAGACCAGTAATCAGTAGAAAAGACAAGGTTTATACACATCTGCAAGTTAATTGCAAGCTAACGGTGAGGAATGAGAGAAAGCTTTACACGACATATAGTCACACATAATAAAAACCCCTAAATAAACAACTATTAAGTGTTGCTGCCCAGACCTTTCTGAGTTCTACTTTTCCTGAGAGAAGTACAAAGAACACCCCGAAGCGTTTGATGATCCACATCTGAAAGGGTTTGCCAGGATGTATCATCTTACCATAATTGGCACTTACCAGCTTGTGTTTGAAGGACTCACCCATGTTTTCATCCAGGCTGAAGTTTTTATAAAGCACAGCATTGTTTAAGCTGAAAATTTATGAAGCCCAATGAATGTCAGCTTCTTGTGATGTGTAAATAATGTGTGCACATTTAGTGTTGTGCAGCTCAGATTCACTGGAATAGGTGTGCATGGAGGTCACCTGCAACACTTGTTACACAGCCAGCACTCTCTGTAACAATGCAGCCACAAGAAGGCAACTTGTTGCCCCGGTGGGTTTTTGATTAACAGGAGGAAATCGGGATGAACACTCCAGGGAAACGCTGGAGTGCATCTGAAAGCTTTGCACTGCAACAATCTTGAAGAACAGTTTTATCTGCTAAAAAAACTTCTACCTTAAAAGCAATGAAACCCTTGATCCAAGTAAAACATTCTCATTGCGTGTGTGCAAATCTGGTGGTTTGCATTTAGTTCCCTAGATTCCCTATGCAAACACATGCAAATGTGTTTTTCTCTCTATTTTAGCATATTCCTTGTGTTTACCTTTCTTATGCTCTCTTTTGCACGTTCATGCCATCTTATGCAAACACATTTGACACTCTTCAAAAGCAGTTTGCACACATCTAAGAGGGAACTTCAAACTAGCAGGTAACAGTAAGTTTAAATTATTCCAGGTCTGTTAAAAAGATGACAATGTGTGTTTCCTGCATAGGAAATGCAGCCACTTGCTTAGTAAAAACTTGTATCGACACTTTCAGGTGAAACAGCAGTTCAGAAACAGGACTGTTTTGTTTACTTAGCTTTAGAAGACTGTTATTAACTCAACGTGTTAGACCTGCATCACAGATTGCAACAACAAAAGCACATCTTTTAAGCATCACGTAAGACAAACGAGGTAACTGTAGCCAACTCCCTATTTTTGGGCTCCACATAACCACCAGAACAGTGGTTTCAAAATAAAGGAAGCTCTCAAACAGCTGGCTGTGTCAACAACTGAGAGAGGATCCCTTGCCCAGCACCACAGGCCCCCACGACACTGTGCAGATATTAAAAGCACTTTGCAGATTGGATTGACACAAACCTGGCCTAAGCAGCCGATGCTTTCACGTTTCATGCAGCCTAAGGTAAAAAGCAACGTATTAAATAACTTGGCCCTGGCAGAGTTTGTCAGGCCTTGCCCTGGCTGACAGGACTGTGTGTGGCCTGCAGTTTCTCAGACATGATGCTGCAAAGAAAGGAAGTGTTACACAAAAGCTGCATTCTCTCTGCTGCTTTCCCCCATCCCTTCTTTGCACAAGATCGTCTCCTGCCTTTGTCTGTGTATACATAAACCAGGGAAAAGCTCCAGTCTCTGAAGGACCAGTAGTCAGTACTTTTGGAAAACAGCTATCTGAAGAGTTTGTAAATGCTATTTTAAAAGCCATTGCTTACATTCCTCTTCTATAACCCTATCGCTATAGAGACTATTTTTTAAGACGTTGAGAATTTTGGAAGCATTTATAAACAAAGCCAGCACATTTATAAACAAAGCTTTTTATTAATAAAATGTTTACACCTTTTCTTTTTTTTTTTGTTTTTGCACAATACATCAGACTGGTAGTGATTTAGCATGTTATTACACTATAAAAGTTTATTATGAATGCTTAGGCTGAAAAGGCTGTTTACATTATGTCAAATCAACATTTCTTTATTTGCATTCTATGCACTATATGGGAGTGTAACAATTCAAACAAAAAGGAGAGAACAAAAGCCTGGTTTTCCTCATTAGCATCTACAAACCAACAATACAGACAAACCTGTACACGCTCTCAGGACCAGCCCAAGAGAAGACTAAAAAAAAAAAGTCTCAAAACATTCATAAGCTTGGGAATTCACCACTACAATATTTCACCACTAGTAATCTGACTACACTTCATGCAGTGAAGCAATGGTTGGAGATTTGTGCAGTTTACAGTGCTGCAAATGCTCTGTAACTTTGAGCGGCTTGAGTTGGTTTTAGTAAGAGAGAATATAATAAGAAGGCACAGACCTTTCAACCCTTGTAACAGGTTAACTCAATCCCAGAATGAAAAGGCAGAATGTTCTTACCAGGGACAAGAATTGCAGATACCAAGGCTAACCTTCACACCTAATTTTACAGGTGAACATTTATGACACTGCCAGAGCTATCTGCATATCAGGTTATTTTTGTGTCCTGAACACACAAATGCAAAGTTTCTGGTTGATAAGAAACCTTCCTTCTTTTTTTTTTTTTTTTTTTTTTTAATTCATTGTACTCAGTGTGGGGGGTCCAAGTGGGAAGATTGCCAGGAAGTCTTAAGTGTCTTGCAGCTCCAGAGATGTGATCCATTTCTGTGCCTTAAATCAAATCAATTAATTCACCGTCACAATGTCACTGCTGGACACACAATAGTCAGGAAGAGGAAGTACAAAAAAGGAAGTTTAAATACAGAAGAGTTTACATTGTGTTACTAGAGCCTGACAATAATTTGCTCCTTCAGGTGAACGTGCTTTTAGCCTTCATTATGTGGTAAAATACAGTCATGGTGCAGCTCTCAGCTGCTCTAACTTTCCTAAGGCTGTACTAATGAATTTCCACTTTGCTCACAAATATTTGCTGTTGTAGCAGATACTTCCAGAACCTTTGTGGCGAAAAAGACACTTGCCACCTATTCCTGTCTAAACCCCATAAGGAAACAAAGAACAAATTGCCAAGAAAACATAATGGATTTAATAGGAAATACATATTGTAACATGAGTAGAAGTGAGGCAAGACAGTAGCAGTGAATGTACCAAGGTGTCAGAGTTACAGCATGTCCAAGTGCAGCAGCTGGATGGAGTATCACACCCACGGGGTGAAGTGCATGGCAGGAGGAGTGGTCTGTGTCCTTCAACATTGGGAAAAGAAGTAGCAGTTGGTTTGTTCCATAATACACATGTGAAAACATCAATAGAAACAAAGCAAAGGAAACCCCGACCTTCTTAAAAGAACACCTTTACAAAGGCAATTAGCTCCTTGAATAAAATTCATAGTTAGTGTTTAAGCAAAAATTGAAGAACATCAACTTGCAGGATGATGTAACAGGAACAGCAAAATCGTTTCTTCTAAGTCCTGACTCTAGATTGAGAAGAGTCATCCTACTGCCTTGATTTTCCACGTAAAATAGGAAGCACCAAATAACTCTGAGCCATTAGAACTCTTTAAAGTATTTTTGAATAGCTGTTTATAGCATGTACTGACAACACTATGTTAAAAATTCAGGGGTGGGGGGAAGTGGGAGGGGGAAGGAGGAAAAAGCTGACCCTAGGATCATTTTGACATGTCAGAGGCTAAGACCATCAGTATTCTTGGATTTCAGGATAGTCTTGTATCCCTTAAAAGACTTGTTATCTGTGACACTTCATGGATAAAGTCTGGTAATGTTTGATTTTTTCCAAGTCATGAATGTTTGACTGTAGCTGAGCAAGAAATGCTTTGCATTCAGACTTTTGAGACCTCCAGAATATTCCAAGGGATGCTTCAGAAACACTGGTGTCAGAAGGCCTCAATAATGTTAGGGAATTATGTTTTGGCACCTGAATTTTGTAGGATATACAAAGATGAAGTTTCAAGCATATTCCTTTTGACAAGCTGGAGCCATAAGACTCAAAGGAAAGCTACCATGACTTCTTTAATATTAGAACCTGTGTTTCCATCTGACATCGGTGCTTCACACCAACATCTTATTTCTGTAAATCTTCTGTCACCTACCATTACCAGTGATCTATTACTAGGGATGAGATCTGAACATAAAATATTAACAATTTTCTTCAGAGAATTTTGTGCAGATTTTTTTAGAAGCTTAATTCCAAGTACACAATTCTCCTGCTTCAAGTAACTGACTCGTGGGGTATGAACCATCTCAGGTCTCTGGAAAACGACTTCCTGCTAGGAAAGTTAAGAAAGTTTGTCCTGCTCTCTTATCCATGAAAGAGGTTGAAAGTGTTTACAAGAGACACATGAAGCTTTTTTAGAAACTGGACATGCAGTATGGAAGTTGAAGTCAGTGAATGATGCAGGTTCTCCTCACGTTTGAGATGATTTTTCCCTGCTTGTCTGTAGCTATTGCTGCTGGGAGGGAGATTCACTACAGAGTGAGCAGCTCCACTGTTCTGACAGCTTCTGTCCTGTAAATCATCAATTCCCAAGATAGTCTGTGCAGATTGCTGACATAGCACACCACAAATAGACTACAACACCCTTAATACACACTAAAGACTGTTCCACAAACAAGTCATTCAAACATCACTGCTACAGCTTCCTTTTCCAACTAATACTACCTTATACTGGAACTTAACACTAATTTTGAGGAATAATTTAAGCTTAACAGCATAACAAAAAAGTCTTGCTGAGGCCAACTTTTAAACCATCCAAGATATCCACCCTGAATTACTTCTTGATAATTAAATGAAGCTTTAACCACAAATGTAGCTCTCCCTCAATCAGGTTAAAGGATTAGACTTCCAAATCAGTAAGCAGGCACTGTCTCCTCTCCTCTGACTCTTTTCCCAAGCAAATAAATAATCTTTCTTGAGCAGGCCAGTAGCATTAAATGTAAAGCAACACATCAAAGACTCAAGTCTGCATAAAACATCCTTCTAAACTGTCTGATCCTGCAGCACTTAAAGGAAGGGTCTCACTGATGTCAGCAAGGTCCTGAAGAGCAGCGATTTGTTTTGTTTCAACATGGACCTAAGAACAAAGTCTTTACTTTCTTGGCAACAGCAAAAGGTGTTAGAATTGTCTTGGAGCTTTTCAAAGCACCCGTAACAGTTTTCAGTAGTAGGATTACAAGATGCTCATGTTATTAAATGTGAGTTTCCAGATCTTGTCTTCTTGGGCATTTAGTGTGCCGGTTTTCAGGATGGATATAAAATATCCTACAAAAATACCTACAGCACAGATCAGGAGCCTGGCAAGGCTGTCCTAATTTAGAGGGTTGGATGAAGACACCTCCCAAAACTTGGGGAGCACATTCAAGTTGCTCCAAAGGTTAAGAAGTAAATATTTACCAAAGTGTATTTTTGTTCAAATCTGTAACTTTCATGGAAAAGAATCAGTGGTGTTCAGAAGTTGAAACAGTCATTCTGTCAGTTATAAAATGCTCTGGACCAATGCTATGACATGCACCTCACTACATTTTTACATACATGATACTTTACCCTTCCAGACCCTTTCTGAAGGAATTAATCTGTGCCATGTGCTCTGGGAAGATGCTGCTGGAGCAGGGAAATTGAACCAGATGACCCACTGTGCTCCCCTCTAACCTGACCCATTCTGTGACTGTGAAATTCCCTTCGAGAGCATCTGAAAGTTTGGTCTCTCTGATAAGCTCCACTCACTAAACAGTAAGACATGGTGGAATAAAACTTTAATCCTGAGCTTTTTTAACAACTTCTTCACAGAAAAAAGTTATTAAAAAATGTAGCTGGAACAGCTGATAATCAGCTCTCCAAACACTCAAACACTAATGTATCTCCAAACAGAGAAGCTATGCTGGGACAAAATAAAATCAATTCCAGCAAGCCCTAGTGCAAGATGAAAGCAGATGACCTGACAAATTATTAATACAAAAGAAACCAATTTTCCCCAAGAAAAATAAAGCAATCAACATGTGCATCTCATCCAGGGAAGAGTATTCCAGCTTCCAGCTGGGGCCAATGGATCAATAAACAGTTCTCGTGACTCAGAACTTCCATCAACCGTCTGTCAGTTTAAACAGGCAGGTGTTAAAGAGCAGCCTCCCTCCAGGGTTTGTAGTTTGGACAATCTCAAACACTGGCTATTTAACTGCAGTAATTCAGGATCAGAACTGCAAAAGCACAGGAAGTATGCAACGAACTTGTATTTTTTGGGCATGTGGCAAAGAAGGCATCATTGGCAGTGCAGGCAGGGTAAGCAAAAGGCATGACAGAAATGTAGTCACCAAATTTCATTAGAACATACTGACCCTTTCAGAAACCTCACTGCAACAGTTTGCCTGTTTTGCTCCAGAACAGCTCTCCAGGAATTTTCACGAATACAAACTAATCTGAACTACGAGTCCTTTCATTTCTTACAAACTTTCTTACATTTCCTTCAGAGGAAATACTTGAGATGATAGAAAACCAGATTAAAAACAAAGAATAAGCATCATCAACTTGACCTCATTTTGATACTAAAGCTAAACAGCATATTTTAGTATATACTCAAGTCTATTAAGCTCTTTTTCTTCAAAAGTATAAAAGTTTCTCACTAGTGCTGGTAAGAAACAAAAAGTAAAAATAAATAAAATAGCACAAACAGGTATGGTCAACCTATGGTTTAATTGATAAGCCTACTAAACCCAATACAGAATAAGCTAAACACTGAATTGCTAAACCCCTCACAGATGAAAAACCCCAGGAACCAAGTGGTAACGATCTACATTACCACGTGTCTCAAGGTTACTTCCTATTTGTATTTTTGTGCCCAAAACAGGAAAGTCTGGGTGCACCCCAGATGAAAGTTTGTTCAACACACAGTCCTCATGATGCACTGACAGCGTTCTCTATTGGCCCTTTCAAATGGGACTGAAAGAGAAAGAATTTCATCTGCCTCTGGATGAACTCACAGTGACAATAACTAAAATGTAGGAAAAAATCCTGATGGAGGGTCCCCAAGGGTTTATCCATAGGTGTGGAATGGAAGGAGTGTAGAAGATTGCATTCTTTTTTACTGTTTTTACATAATTTATAATACTTTAAACACTGGTCTCATAAATATACTATGAACACTTTACACATGCCAAGAAATTAAATGCTTTCCCCAAAAACCTGTAGGTCTTATCAGAACCACTGGCAGCATCTGTTTACAGCATCTGGTTTTAGTCAGTAACCACTTAATTTAGTCAGAACTACAGGTAGGTTTTCTTCAACCAACATCTTAGTATTAAAAAACTTGTGAAAACAAAAAGATGGCTATGAGCATACCAGTTTGCCTTAAAAGTGTGAAAGGAAGATTGTCTGTGGTTTATTATCTGTTGCTTGTGTCCCCACCCCCAGAGCATATAGTCTTTAAATAAAAAGTGCAAATGGGATTTGGGGACTGGATGGACTGATTTGCCTACTATATATCTTCAGTTGCTTATTCTGTAGCAATCTCACACCAACTGCCCCACCATTAGCTACACTTAAATCTACAATAAGGCTCACTGAAGAAAAGGAAGAAATGACATCCAACTTCCAGACTCCTCCCACCCTGATGTCCCACAAAAGTGCTCATTTCCCTTTTTACAAAAAAAAAAAAACCCAACCAACTCCTCAAACCTTGATTAGAAAACTATTAAACATTTCAGTTCCACCACCCAAACAGTCACCATCCTGTCAAGCAAGGCCAAAAAAAAAAGTGATGACGGATTCCCTTTGAGCGCGAGAGACACCGCAGGGCGTTCGGGCTGCAGTCCTTCCTGCTGTCCCGTGAGCTGGGCCCTCTTCTGGGGGGACCCTGGGTGTATGTGAACACCAGCAGATAAAGATCTAAGACTGAGAATTACAAACCCAACGTGAACTGTGAACTTCCAAGACCACCTACTGTATAAACAAGTTTGACTTTCTAAGGGGTGGGTCAGCAGCAGCTGCGCTTCGTCACCGATGGCTGTCTCCGAAGTTTGAAGCCCTTACCGCTGGACGGGGGGTTGGTGTCAGTTGATGGAATTCTGCGACCTACAAGGAGGCAGGAAAAGGAAATTTACAGCAAATGTTATACTTGAGACGAATTCTAAAGCACTCAGTGTATGTTTTGTGTACAAAAATGCGCCTTCAATTAGTTGTATGACATTAGGGATGACATTCCTGCCTAAAAGGACGGCAGCAAGAGCCTCATCGTGTCTGTCAGAGGTACAGCTGCACAAAAGAGGAGCAGAGGCAGTTTTGAGCTAATTTAGCAGCATTTACACTTCAGGCTCATCCAGACCTGGCCAGCTGAGCTGTAAAAGCACTCAGAGCACATACTCTGCAGGATGCAGTGCCATCTGGAACACCTTCATTGAGAACTCCCATCCTGACCTGTATTTCCACAGATCACTCACACCAGGCTTAGCACCGAGGTGCTTGTGGAGAGAGCAGCTTTAGTCATCTCATCAGTCTTTAAAATGGACTATTCCTGGTTGAGCATTCTTTTCTGAGGAGGATTTATGATTTATTCCCCCCCATGATTTATTCAAGATCAATTTTAGAGAGCAGCCATTAAGTCAGTAAATCAGGAAGCCAATCTACAGCACATACTTTTACATCAGCTCAATATATTCAGCTATTTAGAAAGACCCCATTTTTTTTCTTAAGTCTAATGTTTCTGTAGTTAGCCCTCTTTTCACAAGCAGACTGATGTACCTGTACATTGGTGTTGCTACTTGCCACATATCCCCCAAATAATATTGCATGGAATTCACTTTGGAATACTTTGTGCTTTTTATTCACATACATAAAAAGTATCATTGTTGTCCCCACCACAAATGAGACAGAAAAGATTTGCAATTTAATATAAAAAACCCCCAAGATACCACAAAAATACTTGTGGAAAATCTACATGCAATAGTTGCTATTTCCCATGCAGTTATTTGGCATTTATGAATTCTTCTGTTTTTGAAAATGCATTTTTTTAGATCAAGTACAAACACTAAGAGCGAGAACTTAATTCCTGTTCTCAGATGTATAAAGTCTGGATCTTCCTCATGACATTTCCTTTCCCTTCCATAACCTTGGAAGTACTAATTGAAACATTCAGTAACAGACATAGTAAGATGACACTGAATTTTGACATGAGTGCCCTGCTTGCTATTTATCCAGCAGCATCACACAGTAGGCTTAAAATCTCTAGAAGGAATATTTAGAGGTCATTAGATGACAAAAACTCATGCAGCTCATTTTGCAGTTTGTATTCACGTCTGATTGTAAAAAATTTAAGTCAGTTTCCTCTCACATCAATAGCACAAAAGTAATAAAGAAATCAAATTTCAACTTGAACTTGTTGCAGAAGAAAGTATATTAACTGTTTCAATACTTACTAATTTCTATAAAGAGTTCATTAATGTTTATTGCATTTTTCGCACTTGTCTCTACAAATATTGCATGAATGGAATCTGCATAGTCTTTAGCATCTTTTTCCATGACTTCTCTGGAAAAACAAAGCAAAGAAAAAACCATGAGTGCAAAACCCCCCTCATTATTCAAAACCCTAAAGGATAGATTAGGCTTTTAAGTGTCTCCTGTAATGGGTATTTTCTATTTTACCTGTTTGGCATCACCAACAGGTGGAGAGAGGTCTGAGCTATATGTTGTATCACTTGACATACAATTTTCTACAAAACACAGGCTACTTTCAGTAAGGAGGAACTTTGGAATATCAAGAGCACACACTGATCAGTGACTCAACTATTGCCTCTGACTAAAGTACAAGGAGTTTTGCTCATTAGCTTGAATAGTAATGTTTACATAATTCATGATTGCCACCTAAGCACCACGAAATGAGTGTGACACTGAACACTGTTCCAAGGAATTTTAAGCTGTATGTCCTTCAAGAGACATGCTACTTGTAACAGAAGTTACTAGAGCTCACTAGATAACTGCTATATATTAACAATTTGTAAAACTATTCTAAGAACCGCCTTTGCAGTGGTTCTTTAAACACAGAACCATCTGTCTCCTTTGAGACACCAGCTGTGGTGCCTTTTCCAATGAAATCTAAAACCAAGAAGTTTACACACACCTTCTTTCTGAATTTTGGCTTATTAAACCAGGAAGGACATCAGTAAAAAAAGCCTTCTTTTGTTTTTAGTACATGCCTTCCTGAAACTTTGGCTGTTCATAAAATTTCTCAAGGGCTTTTCCCGCTCCCTGCAACTATTTTGGCCACGGCCAATTCCACCCCAATATTTGAGCAGGGAAGGAAGGCACCTGAATAAGCAAGTCAGAAAAACCTACACAATGCTTTCCAACAGGCTTGATATTTTTTCTAACAAAATGAGGTGCTACAGACTGACAGGGGCACTTCTTACAGAGTGAGGTAAACAGCTTCTATTACACTATAGTTTCACAGGCAGTTTAGGTTTGTGTAACTTGGCACTGCCACCAGAAAAGGTAATCCTGTCTCCCAGTAAACTGCTCATTCCTAACCCTGCTATCCCCACTCTGTTATGCCAGCAAGTGTTCATGGTGTGAGAAAGATAAATACACTTGGATGGGGTTTCTTTTTTTTTAAAAGGGTTAGTTTTAATCTGGATCCATTTTACTGCCCCATTTACTGCCCAGTCACACACGTACTCACAGCAGCACTGGGGAGGAAGTGGGCAAGACCATCCGAGGGCAGCCTAACCACATCTTCTGACAGCAGAAACAGCTCAAATCCCCTGTGAAACTACAGTGCTAGAGCAAAACAGCTTCAATTGTTCTATAGCTTTCAGCTGCTCTGAAATCCTAAAACATTTAGCACTATGGGCTTAAGGGAAAACCTCCAACCTGACAACAGTTATTTACCTGACATCATTGAGATCACACTTATTTCCTGCAATAGCTACAACAATGTTGGGAGGTCCGTGCTGGCGAAGCTCTTTAACCCAGTTCTTTAACGTTGAGAATGTTTCCTGATGTGGAAAAAAAGACAAAAGGAATTAAGAGTCAGAACTGGCCAAAGACACAGAAGAAAAAAAAAAACCAGAAATTGTAATGCTGAGTAAGGATAAATTTCTTACCTCTTTTGTGATGTCATACACTATAATGGCTGCTGCTGAGCCTCTGTAATACATGGGGGCCAAAGCACGGAACTGCAAGACAGCAGACAGCAGGAATGTCACCTTCCCTGACCAACAGGATTTCATCCCCAATACCAGCACTGGTGAGAACTGCCTTTAAAGGTCACATCAGTGGAAAACCTTTCTTTACAATTGCAGTGACTCTGTGCAGCAGAGCACATCAATGCAGGAGGCATTGTTCTCCAAAGAACTCAGGGATCAGCAGCACACCCACTGCCAACAGCAGGAAGTCAAACTTGAGCTTATTTTGACTAGATTAGAACCTCTCACCTAAAGGACTGTCAGTTAGACATAAACTCAATGCTCAGCTTGAAACACCAAACAAGGAGAAAAATGGAGCAAGAAGCAAGTTCAGTTTTGACTAAGACAAAAATTTTAAGAAAATTAATATATAGTAATGCTGATGAATGTTCAGAAGTTGGTGTCAAGCTCTAGCCCCATGGATCAGTCACAGAACCCTTACCTGCCAGAAATGCTGCTTTCTTCATTATTTAACTTAAGGTTTTAAGGATTTCACTTCAGTTTTCCCCTCAAAAGTTAGAAGCATGTTTAAAACTAAAAACTGCAAAAGGCCACAACCTGTTGCAAGTAGAGCTTTAAGGAAAAACACTAGGCAGTAAAAGACTGCAGTAATTTTCTTATGATTCTCAGAATTAAATCTACAGCAGGTCTGTTTGGATGGTAGGGCATTTGCAGGCCTGCACCCTTGCCCTGAGAGAGTATTATGAATCCAGGACTGAAAAAAGTCATAAACCACATGATCAAGTTGCATCAAAAGTATCAATGGAACATTCTTATAAACACTGTGATATTCTGCCAACTTAAAAGAAAAATCAAGACAACTAATCTAGCAACCAAAACTCTCCATCAGAGTACAGAGTGAACTGCATATATTGCTTCCATATAAGCACATTTAGAACTTTTGTGCATCTTATTACTCAGGGTAAAAATAATGAATTGGATACAGTTTTTCATAAAGGCTTATTCAGTTCTAATAAAATACCAATTTCCTTTTGCTTAGTGCAGTTCAACTGAGAGCAATATTATAAATCATAAAAATCTTGCTATAAAGCAGAATTCCAGGCCATTTACATTTGGCTCTCAAATTCTGTTTTGAAAATAGGATTTCGAACACAAAGTTCAGAATATAAAAATATTTAATAGTGAGAAAGGGAAACATGGGCAGGCATTCAGTTCACGCTGGGACATAATCCCTCTCTTCTTCCTAAGTACTAAAATGTAAAGGGAAACATATTTGGTAAACCACCACTCAGACTGGTTGCAACCTGGCTTTTTGATTATTTGACTATTTACATTGGGAATAAACCAACTTTCACTTGCTGATTTTGTATTACTCTCATTTCCTGTCTGCTAACACTTAGATACTTTTTTCCACCTTAAGAGCAGTCAGCAGATAAAATATATTAACAAAACAGATGTTACCAGAAACAGTGAATTTTCCTTTTGCAATATTTCCAAAGACTCCAGCTTGCCCTCCAGGCTCCAATTCGTGTTCTGACAGAATTGTTACGGCTACATAATGTAATTACCCAGAGAAACTCAAAATTGTTAAGTAGGAAGGTAAAAATCCTAATTGCTGTAAGTAACCTCCTATCAATTTGAGTCAGTGTAGAAGAAATGAGGGAAGAAATAAGGTTATATCCCATGGTTATACTGGGGTTATATCACAGGTATGAAACATGAGCTTCACAGCCATCACAGCTCCTGGGTCAGAGCCCTGTAAGGCTCTGTAAGGCCCTGTAAGGCCTTTCTTTGATTTCAATAAAGATATTGTTCAACTTGTACAGAAGAAAATTAAAGAGGTATCACTCAGAGTCTAAAAATAGACAGACAAGGAACACGCTGGTCATATACAGAGATGCTTCCTCAGATTGCAGTGTGCTGAATCCAAATCACCGTGTCCTCCCATTCCTTGCAAACAGAGTGAACAGGATGGAATTGCTGATATGGAATGGATGTTTCCTGTCAAGCTGTGGCAGGCATGTTTAGAAAGCTTTCCATTTAAGAGAACCAACCTCTAAAAATTCATACTCTACCTCTCAGAATATCACATTCCAGCCTCAACATTCCAGAATGGGCTAGGATGTTCACTTAAGACAAACTATTTACAGCAAATGCTGACTGACTGCTAGTTATGGAAGGACTCAAGATATTTTTGATAACAGGGATACTCTTGGAAATATTCCTGGGAAACATCATTGACAACATAAGTTTGCTTTACATGGTGCTGTTGGAGGGAAATGAATTGTCATTCAAAATCTACAGCACTGAAATGCAACACAAATATCCTTGAGTTACCCTCTATCCACCAAGGCTGTTATCAAGGTAAAAAGCTGGCAAGGCAGTTCCACCAGGAACCCAAAAGTGACTGCCCAGGGATGACTGAGCCTTTACAAGGTGCTTGTTTGTTTGTTTGTTGAGGGGTTGTTTGTTTGGGACATGTTGTTTTGTTGGGGGTTTTTTGGGGGCTCTGTTTCTTGAGCCAGTCCTGAAAAATAGTAAAGCTGCATTTGCTGCTGGTATCCTGAACTAACCCAACCTCTGTCACAGTTAACTCACACCCTAAATAAACTCATCAGGAGTAATTGGCACCTGCCAGTAGCTAACTTGCAGTCAACAAACTGCAAGAATAAGCTCTGCTAGTACAGCTGCTGTAATTTCTACCACTGTTACTAGTAATCCATAAACAACCAAGTTCACAAAGTTGTCCTTTTAAATTCCAAGTAAAAATCATGCAAATTAAATAACTGGGTTTTCATTTGACCAGTCATTTTCTTGAGAGCTGTTATTGCCTCCTCTCAGAACTGTGCATGTTGCAAAGATCAAAACCCTGAACTACCAAACTGAAATTTAAATTACAGAACAGATTCTTTTGACAAAGCTTCTAACAGTATCAGATTTGATTAGTAAAACTTTGCAAAAGAATAAAACAGCAGTTATCACCTGTAACACTGCTTGAAAATCTGCTTTTGAAAGCTAAATCTACATCCTACTCACATTCATAACCCTAACAGTGAAGCTAACAGAATGTGTTGTATGTTTTGAATGTGTTGTATATTTTTCCTCAATCAGGTTTTTACTTGTATTATGAAACATGATCATTCACTTCACTTTGATACTCGTGTTGCCAACTGCACTGGCTGCAAATATTGCAGTTGAATGTTTAAAACTCAGCTAGAAATGGTACCAGAGACAGCTGCTGGCTTCCCCCCTACCCCAGCCTTGTTTTCTTTGGAAACACCATTTCCTTTCAGTGAATCGAAATCCAGTCTTTTGTCTCATAAGGTAATCATCCTTACCTTTATACTTTAATCGTGACAGCAAGGAAAAATAAAAACATACCTACAGCACCCATACCTAGACAGGAACCTGCCCAGAAAGAAATGCTCTAATTGGTGTCTGTAAACCCAGCTCACATTGAGATTGCAGGGGCAGAGTTCAAAAGCAGCCCAAACTCTGGCCCAGCTCTCCCCACAGACACTGACTGTACCTACCCGCTCCTGTCCAGCTGTATCCCAGATCAGGAACTTATGCAGCTCATTCTGATACTGTACAGTCTTGGTCATAAATGAGGCTCTGGAAAAAAAAATACAGTGTAGGTTTTTTTCAGAATATAAATACATCCTTAGAACATTCATTACC
>JAWWLV010000057.1:11252495-11297175 GCA_035041135.1 Platyrinchus mystaceus
TAAATGAGGCTCTGGAAAAAAAAATACAGTGTAGGTTTTTTTCAGAATATAAATACATCCTTAGAACATTCATTACCACCACAAGCTTTCAGAAAGGTTCATGTTCCAATAGAAGTGTCTTCTCCACACACACACACAAACTGATGAAGAGTTTCAGATAAAAAGGCTGAAATTAATGAGGATGAAATTTCCTTTCAGAGCCTGAAATTCAACTAACAAAACACAACATGAATGCCAATTATAAGCTTTAATTATTAACGAGCTTTTGATAAAAAGCACAGGATGTATCAACCAAAAAATCCAGAAAGGTCAGCCTTTTAACAACATTCTCCCTAAATGAAGGAATCAGCACAGCAAATCACTTCAGTGTACCCTGGAAACTTCCAGGGGGAAAGAGGTCAAATCCTTCCCTTTGTATCAGCTTTTTCTATCTCTGTACTAACATTCAGGTAAATGCTGGTATGTCCATACTTGGGAATAAAACATGGGAGATTTGTATCACTATTGGTATGGGAGATCTGTATCATTACAGGTAGGTGTTAAGAGGACAGAGAAATCAATAATGAGTAACCTGCTCGTTGTCTGCACTCTGTGCAGCTCCCAAATCCTGTCTGTCATTATATACTTTAGTTTGCAGAGGCTCTTGCACTTCCACAAGACAAAAAAAATTCACTCCTATTCTCCAGCTGCTTCTCCCCTCATCCAAATTCTAGATCTCTTACAGTAAAATATTGCAAAGTACTTTGTGCTTTACTTGATCTGCCTTAGATGAATCAGCCTATTTCCCACAAGAACACAAATTCAGAGAACTAATCTTTCACAAGAGGGAGTTCTTTGCTATATCTATTACCTGCAAGCACATTTTTTACTAGAAAAGCCACACAGTGAATTCAAATCCTTGCAGAACTGGAACTATAGGTGACACAGTTATTTTAAGCACGTGAGATCCTACACTGTGATCTTGAACACCTTTTCTATGATTAATGCTTGTCACTTGAAAATACTGCAGACTTCCAAACTTGCTTTACTGTCAGTTTTGGACAGGATTCTGAAGGTACTGGAGCCTCTTACAGCACCCAACTGTACCTGCTGTACAGTCAGACTCAGCAGGAGCCTTTCAGCATCATCAACAACACTAAATGCCCAAGGCTCAAGTCTATCTTGGATCTGAAGTACCACCAGGGCACAGATTTTAATGATGTCCCTGACACTTTTGTATTCAATACAACTGGAGTCTTTGGACATGTTTCAATGCTATAGGAGGACAAATAACTAAGTTAAAAAAAGGGGAAAGGGAGCAGTTACACAATGCTTCCAACTGTTTGGAGGTAACTTTCTCCCCATTCCTTAAGCCCAGCTCATTTGCCAAATAGTACATCAGTCTCCAACGTTGATTAGTCTTTTAAGAAGCCAAAGATAAGGTTGCAGAACCCCTGCAAAGGAAGGGTCTAATTGCAATGCATTTCAACACCATTAACTAGCTGATGTATTTCTGCATGGAGTAAAGAAAAACAAAGTGATAGGAGTATCTCTGGAAAAGCACAGCAGAAACTTCCACTTCCTTAAGACTGCTGCAAAATAAGCACCAAATCTGAATTCCCTGGCCAATATGGAAATAGTTTCCTAAATTACTGATTCTCACTGAATTTATCTTACTTGGTTCTGTAAACCAAAACATCCCTGTACAGTCAATATGAAGTGAACAGCTGTGTTTCTGTAACTCACATCACAACTAAACATCCCGAGTGGCAGCTCACAACAGAGGTTAAATGCTGCTTGAAATTCTTCACCAGTTGGGTCAACAGGAACCTCCAAACGAGTTATCCCTGATGGCTTTGTAGGGATTATTGATTATTAGTAGGGATAATGTCTGGTTTGTTACTATATTTCCTTGCTGCTTCTCCCAGCCGAGAAGGTTCTGTAACTATCTGAACAAGAGGTACCTGAAAGCAGTTTGATACTCATAATTCTTTTTTGATGCTATAAGGAAAGACCAGATATTCTGCAGTACCTACACACAGATACTGGTTAAATGTGTCCTCAACACCCTGAGAGGACAAAAGTTGCAGGATTATGACAGGGCTCCTACAGCTGCTCATATTTGAACCTGTGTGATGAACATTCACAACAACAAAGTGTGACTGCTCAGATAGTTCTAAGAGGAATGAAAACAGGACAGGAAACAAGATTGTATGTCCTGAACTCAAACATGTATCCCCTGAAGTCAAAACATTCTTAGCTTTAGTTTTGTAAGATGCTCAAAACTCCTCTCTAATCCTTACTTTGTTCTTTCCACCTACTGTTCTCAAATAGGAAATAAAAGCAAGGTCTAAAATAAATTTCAAAGTTAATCTGGATCATTTATACTACTATAGCAAACTACAAAGACACCAAGTCCTCAGACCAGGGAGTGATTTTAAGACTGGTAGAAGATAGATTTTGAGTCTGTCACTTCAGTCAAGTGTACTGATCTCAGTAATGTCAGTGAAGGAAAATTCTCTTGTACACACCAGCCTCATTAGCACAATGGCTGACACCTTCCAACAGCACGTGAACTCTCCACACAGAGACAGACATTCCCCTGGGAACACACATGCAAGGGATCTCTTTGGATCCCTGCCTTCAAACACAGAGGTGCTGCATTGGAGGGAGGAGAAAAAGGGAACAAAAATAAATCAACCCCCACACCGGTCAGAAAACCACCAGATCAAAACAAACTGACTCCAGAGGAAAGACAACAAGATTTGATACAGTTCATTCCAAAGGCTGCTGCTGTTAACAGGGAAATCTAAACAAAAGCACGCTTCCCACAGAACATCTTGCAATTCCAAACCAGTATTTACACTCAAAAAGCAAGGGGGGTGTAAAGGGAAAAAGAGATTGTGGGGAGCCCAATTTTTTAGAAGGACAGGATGAGACACAGCTGATCTCTATCAGCAGGACCCTTTCTGGTCAGAGCTGTAGCAGGGTCTGGGTGACACCCGAGACAGGAAGCTGCACTGACACCCACATACACTGCTGGGCACCCAGCTAAGTGTGGCCTCCCCTAAGCCAAGGACTGCTGATCAGAGCAGCCCAAAAGACACTTGAAAAGCAAAAAGAAAGACAGCAAAAGAAATAAAAAGGTCCAGCTACATCCTACTGCCCTTCCTTCTACCTGTTCGAAGATCTGAGCTCAGTAATGTTGCTACTCTGAGGCTCAACATTTAAATACCCTCCCAACTTGTGAGACCAACTGCATGAACAGTTTCACCAGTTACTTTGGTGTGTGCATTGCACACAGATGTGTAACGCTGGAACTAATTCATGGAGAGATCTACAACCTAAATTAGTGTGTTAACCACCTTCAAAACCTAGGAGACTTGTAACTGTACTTCAGTATTTAAAAAGAAATTAAGAACCGTGTAGTTGCATAATAATTAGATGCTGAAATTTAAAGGCAGCGCATGAGAAAAGAGTGTTGTCCCTTTTAGCAGAAGCATCTATAATGTAATTTATTCACTGTTAGCCTAGATAAACAATACAAAATGGGTCCAGATCTTACACATGAACATGTGAGCTTCAGGAGTGCTGAGAACATTCCTACGTGTCCTAAGGCAGCTCAGGAGCTTCCTTAGGGCTGCAGTCGTGTTTACTGCCACACACGAAGAATCCTCACGTGATCTATTCAGATAATTTCATCTGATTCGTGAATAAATCCCATCTGCTTTCCTTAGTTTCTTACCCTATTGTTGGGTTGATGTTGGGATCAAAGCTGTCTTCTACAAATCTCCACACGATACTTGATTTGCCCACACCAGTGTCCTAAAAAAAGAACAGAAACAGTTGAAAGTGACATTAGTTACTATCAACAGATGATTTTTTTGTCCTCAAATCTTGCAGTACATTGTGATGAATAACACATTCCTGCAGAGAATCTCAGAGAAATTAGATTATGAAATACTTCAGGTATTACCTTCATTTAGTAGAAAAATGACAGCGACAAGTTACAGTTTGCTACATAAAACTGCTACGACTTCTTATGAAGGACTATAAAAATCTGCATTCACACTTACTATTTGTTACTCAAACTTTTCCAAAGTTATGCACAACTTGCAATTGAACAGCAGCAGGAAAGACCATTTTTAGTAAAATACACAGCAACTGAGTATGGCTTGGCAGGATGGAGGACCAAGGGAGCATATGGAATTATAAAAGTGTGACACATGCATTTAACCTCTGACTAATGCTGTCCCACCCTGCTTAATGAAAGACTTGAAATTTCTTCTGTGACACACCTGAAACGTGTTACTAATGCAACTCTACAAATGGCACAAGAGGAAACATAACATGAAAATTCTGGGTCTTATATGTTTTTGCACTACTGATTCCATGGTAAAAGAAAAAGATAGAAGTAATATCTAGAACTGAAAAAACTCAATAAACTCTTCTCAGTAAAAGATGGACATTTTAAATTGTAATTTAATTAATACATTCAAAGACCAACTTTTTGCTTTACACCTCCAGAGTCATTAAAATTTCAATGAAAAAAGACCCTCAGGAAGCGCTTCATTGAAAATGAAGTTTTACGTCATTCATATGTTTTTTTGAATCTCCTGACTATTGCAGGAGATTTGGGTGCAGTACGTACGACTGTGTTCACCCTGGCAAGCTGTTTTCCTCTCAAGGAAAAGCATATTATCTCAATTCTTCTAAAAACCAATATTTTATATCATTTGCAGTTTCATTAAGCAGAGCAAGCCTTAAAACAGAGAAATACAGACGTGGCTCTTGGCTCTGGGAGTTCAAGGACCTGTTTTCCTGGGTGCTTATTCTCTCCTTACGTGACAAAAGGCTTCTCAGGTCGGGTGGACACAAACAGCAGTTACCCCACGTGCCTTCACAACACGGAGGGCACATAAACACATAATTTTCCCCTCTGAAGGTCAATGTGGCCATTTAGAAGCAGAAAACAACTCTTGCCCGACACAGGGTGTCGATGCAGGTGGTGGCACCTCCACCTGCTCAACGTGCGGCTCCCGGACTAAACCAAGGCTAAATTCAAAACCTTGAATTCTTTAAAATTCTGCTTCAGCTTGCACCACGACTCCTTCTTCCCCCACCTGCAAAGCTTCCAAGCCTCCGTATGTCCTTAAATAAAAGTTCAGGCCCCTCCCTCTCTCCCACCACTTTGATTTCAGGTGTTTCTATTTATCTTGCGAGCTCCAAGCCTTGAACAGCTTACGAGGAAGAGGGAAGCACACGCTGGATGTTCGTGCTTCCTCTCTCATTTTTAAAAGGAGAATACGGGGAAAAAAAGGGCCGATACTGACGGCTGGCAAACGCCTCCCCCGCGGAGGGCCAGGCCCGGCCGCCCGGTCCCCTCAGAGGGACGGGGCGAGGGGCACCCTCGGCCCGGGGAGCGGATCCCCGCGGCCGGAGCCTCTCCGGGCTCTGACAGAGGCTCCCCACCATCACCGCGAAGGCTCTCCGGGCTCTGACAGAGCCTCTCCCTCCCCCCCCCGCCGCCCAACACTTACCCCCAGAAGGCAAACTTTGAGCTCCCTCAGCGCCATGGCCGGGCGGGCTGCGCCTTCAGCGAGCGCCTGAGACGCGGCCCAGCTCGATCATCGCGGCCGCCCCGCGCCCGCCCCGGTTACCCGCGCCCCGCGCTCCTCCTCAGGCTGCGCGGCCGCGCCGCCATCTTGGGCGGCCGCCGGAGTCCCCGCCCGCGCCCCCCGCCCCGCTCTTCTCCCCCTCAGGCGCTGAGGGGCCGCTCGACCCCCGGCAGCCGCGGCTCGTTCAACCCGGTGGCGTTTCGGGGCTGACCCGGCGGCAGGAAGCGCCGGCGGCTCCTCCCTGTGCCCTCCCGCTCCTCCTCCTCCTCGCCCATGTCCATTCCAAGATGGCCGGTAAGTGGGGCCGGCGGGCGGGCGGGCGGCTCAGCCGGGGCTGCCCCGTCCCTCCGAAACCAACCCCCCCCGGTATCTCTCTTCTGTTTTTCGTTTGTAGGGATCCCTTTGTATTTTGTGGATTTGCAGGATGACTTAGATGATTGTGAGTAACTGTTTTTTTTATTTTTCCGCTCCCCGTTCAGGCCCCCGCTCCCACCCCGTGGTCCTCCTGCCGCCCTCTTTCCCTCTCCGCATTTCCACCCAGGTGAGGGCGAGGGGAGGATGTTGAGGCAGTTCTGGCAGGTGAAGGTGTACAGGGCATTGGGACCATCCCGGCTGGTTCTGGGGGCCGCTGTGCTCGCTGTAAACAGCAGCAGCTCCGCGATGAGCCTGGAAAGGCGCACGGGTGGCTCGGGGGAGCAGCCCCGGTCCTGCGCTCGGTGGGAATTAGGGAATTGACTTTCCAAGGCTGCAGAGGCTGCCGAGGACGCGCGTTCCGCTGTTCTGCATCCCCGGGATGTGCTGCGAGTGCGTCTCGGGATAAAGGGATAAATCGCCGTGTGTGCCGCGGTTGGGTCGCCCAAAGCCGTGGTTTTGGGTTCAGTACCCTGTGGTGGGTCCCAGGGCAGGGAACAGCTCCATCCCAAGCCGCTGTAATCCAGGGCTGTGTTACAGAAGAGTCGGACACCTGTCAGGCTGAACGCGGCTTGGTAAGCGCTGTGATTTAAGGAGATAAAGCCTTGACTAACAATGATGTGAACTTGTATTGCTTTAGAAAGCAGCTCTCTTTGTGGGGTGGTTTCACTGGCACTTCGGATGCTGGATTGACTTTTCTATGAAAAAAGAAATGAAAAGTGATACTTGTATGTGTTTCTTGTGAGAAACTGTATTTGTTTATCACAAGATCGTTATTGTTTAATAGCGCCTGAAGACGTGTAACAGATGGATCCATCCCACCCCTTCCTCAGCTGAGCACGAGGAAACTGATTAATTAAGAAGATGGTCTTCAGAACACTAGGGGAAATGTTGGGATACAAGTGGGATCCCAGGTCTTCCATTGGGAAGATGTGCAGGGACGTTGCCTCAGTGGGAGGAGGTGGTTCTGTGGGATTCTGTTAGTTGTTGCTCTCAGTCTTTGAGGTTTAAAGGGCAAACAGCAGAAATAAATTCAGACTTAGTGGTTCCGTTATGGGTTTTGGACCAGGGATGACCATCCCTAGAAGTGTTTGTTCTCCATTAGTGCTCAGTCTTTGGCTGTTTTGTTGAGACTGTAACACGTTTGTCTGGTGAATTGATTAAGAAGTTTGATACTTCTAAGGCAACACTAATAAAAATGTCCAGAGAAAGGAGTTTTTGCCATAACTGGTAATTAATAAGAGAAATTATCAGTTTCAGCATGAGCATATATATAAATGTGCCTTTTAGAGCATTATTACTCTGATTAAGTTCATTAATTTGATAACACAGAATTATGGAATCAAAAGCTGTTGTCTCTGTGTTGTAGCAGAGTTCAGGGGTCCCACGTAAGATACTGTTGTGCTCATCCAGTGACTTAGGGTAGTGAGGAGTTCATGATGTGCTTTTGGAAAACCTCAGTGAAATAAATCACTGGAACTGGATTTTTACTTTCTTAACTAAATGGTGAAAGTGTCATGCACACTGAAGATCAATTGAAACAGTCTGGAGGATTACTCTGAATGTGGCAAAAGGATGTAGTAAAATCTGCCTAAATTCAAGTGCAGTTTGAAACTTCTGTAAGATGAGATAATGGGTCGTCTGGAAAAATAATTAGCTTATTTATACCCTTTGTACATTTAAAAAGAAAGTATTTAAAGTACTTGATTTTCCTTCAACAAACACCAGGAGGGAAAATGACCTCCGTGAGCTCATTAAATCGTTGCACTCTGCACTGGTATTTACTGGTTTTTGTTGTGAAATGTGAACAGTGGCACTGGGAGATGACATTGGATTGCACTCTTAGATCCTGTGACTGAGTTTCCTACAGGCTCTAAGCAGCTTTTGAGTCTGGGGCAAACTGAGGCACAGGGAACTCCAGTTCAGCTCTGGGTACTGTCACATTTATTGCAGTTCAGAGGTGGACAGATTTCAACCTTACTTGTTTAATATGGTTAAATGGAAAAATACCAAATGTTAGATTTACCTGTGAAAGAACATTAGATAAGAAATACTAGTTCATTATTTGTGATTTACTTTATAGTGCTCTGGTGTATTCTGAAAGTTGTGAGTACCTATGGCTTCTTTTTTATGGAAAAAGAAAAAATTCCTGAGAGAACACAAAATGGATTCTGCCATGATTATTCCTTACTTGTGTGTAGTGAGAGTGTGTGGAAAAAATTTCAGGTATTTAACTCTCAATCCTGAGTATAAGTAGTAGTGCTCTGTTTTCTCTCTGGCCTTGGAAGCAACTGCTGTGTGCTTGGGTAATTTAAATGAATAATAGAGCTACTCCACGTAGGAAAATTAAACATGTTCATCATGTTTACAGAACTAGTCCCAGGTGTGGTATTGTAGTCAAAGTTAGAATTGGGATTTATTTAATTGTCATTTGAATTGGTAGAAAGTCTGAAATATTTGAAGTGAACTAATAAAAGCCTTCATTTTAAAAGTGTTTCTAATTGGGGACAGGTGGGAACCAGGTGAAGTTAATGACAAATATATTTATCCTAATTGTTTTCTTGAGCCCTAATAAATCTTTCTTTGTATAGCAGGTGACTAGGCTCAAAAATTAGCTAGTGAGTGTTCAGTCTGTGCAGATTTTAAAATACATTTGTTATAACTGTGGCTATAAGGATGGTGAGAGTCGGGTGTGGATGTGGAGGGTTTGTTGCAACCTCAGAAAGGAAATCTGCAATCCCGCAGACACTGTGTAACTTCCCCTGAGCTGTCAGGGATGCAGAGGTTTCTTTTGAAGCAGCAAATCTGGATGTTCAGATGCTGTGATTGGGGGAAGGTCCTGGAGCAGATCGATCCCAGACGGATCCGTGCACTGGAAGTTGTTTACACTGGTGCAGATAAATGTTTTGAACCCGACAGATCGTTCTTTAAGGAGCAGTGGGGTGGAAATAAGGGTGTCAGTGCAGTACATCATCAGTATACAAAGTCAAGCAGCTATTTCTGATCACACAGCTTGTGGGTTCACTTGTAGTGTCTGTGTGTACATTTGGGATGTGAACACTTATTCTAATCCCACAGTTTTCTGCTGGTTGAACCCCACTGAGCTTGTTGAGCACATTGTCTGCATGGGCAGCAGAATTTGGATTGCTCTAGTCTTTACTCACCTGGGTTCTATGGAGACCTTGAACCAATCTGATTTTTATTTTTTCCCCCCTGAGGACCCAGGTATAACATTTTGCTCCAAGTATGTTCAGTTGGGTATTACTGTCATTTAGAGCCAAAGAATTTGGCTTGTTGTCTTCAGTGGTTGTGGTTTGCAATACCTCATGCAGGTGAGAAGCTGTGCTGGCACAATCTGCATTTCTTTAAGGATGGTCCCAGTTGCTCTGTTTGTGTGAAAGAAGTGTGCACAGTTCTGGGAGGCTTTACTGGGACAAGTGTAAACCCAGAGCTGGAATAGTGGAGTTGGTTGCTGTACATGTTCCTATATCCATGGCTGAAATGAGAGCACTGGTGGGATGCAGGCACGTTATTTCACTGTCTCTGCTTTAAGGATGAAGGATTAAAATAAGTCTGGCAGCAAAGTTATCTCATTCCCTTCCCTTCTGACAGTTTTACCTTTTGCCTGTAATTGTTACTGGATTATGTGACTCTTGGACTTGGTGAGGCAAATTTAATACCTGGGTAAAAGTCTGAAGCTGCAAATACAAAAAGATTTAGAAGTCTGTAGTTGATGGATCTGCAGCAGGGAGGTCCCAACATGTTCCCAAGTATGGTGAAGGTGAAGTTTTTCCCAAAGCTACCAGTCTGATTTCAGTATGTGCAAACCACTAACTACAGTGAGAAAAATGTCCCCTGGGAGGTTGGGAACAGTCATAAGAACTTTCTGTTTTAAAGCAATACAGTTTGAGAGTTGCTACAACTGTTAAAATTTCAGTTCCTTTTAATGGCACTTATTTTCCCTTCGAATGTGTGGGTCAGTTTGTGGCAATTGTGTCAGCTGAGCCCTCTTAACTGGGAATGCATCTTGTTACTGCACTCAAAAGTCAAGTGTGCTTAAAGCCAGGGATTTTGACAGTTGAATTAAATTTGAAAGCTTGAATTTACAGGGCTATGTGCAAGTGTTGCACTCGACTTCATTAGATACAATATAAGATTTTGGTTTTGGTAAGCCGTTTCTGGTGATGTTCAGATACTCTTGAGGGAATAGTTATTGCTATCATGCATTCCACTGGAACATCTCTTGCTGACTCTTGGGTTTTGTTTTGTGTTTTTCTTTTTTGTCTGTTCCTTTTCTTGTCTTTCAAGTTGGATTTGAAGATTATGGGCCAGACTGTGATAGCATGAGGATAACAGCATTCTTGGATATCCCTGGACAGGATAACTTAACTCCACTGGCTCGTCTGGAAAAATATGCCTTCAGTGATAATGTCTTTAACAGGTAAGGGTGCAACAGCCACACCTGATAACTGAGTGCACTGAGGATATTAAGGTGTCTTTTATTAATCTCCCAAACACATGCACATTATTAGTTCTATTTGGATAACTTTTGTATAACATTTCCATGGAAAGAGGTTTTTATTCTTGGTCATCTGAATAAGTTCTCTTGATTCCATCTTTCTTTGGTTGGGATGTAGAACGGTCAGAGGTTTTTTTAAGGTGCCCATTTACATTGGATAAGTTCCCCTTGTGTCCCATCTATGTGTTTTTGGCTGGATATCATGGCAATTAATGTTGTTCACTCCACAGGCAAATTATTGCCAGAGGCCTTTTGGATGTCTTTCGAGATTTCAGTAACAATGAAGAAGACTTTCTGACTGTAATGGAAATAGTGGTCAGGCTCTCTGAAGATGCAGGTTTGAAAGCTTTGTTTTGCTTGGTTTTTTAATTTTTGTAGTTTATTTTACATCAGTTGCAATACAGAAAGTACTGACATTGATTTTTGAGAGGCAACGAGTGAACTAAGGAAATTAAATTATGCAACAGCAATGTCTGTCAGTGAAAACAAGATCAATTTTTCTGGTTTTGGAGTATGTTGTATGTAGATAAGATGTTAAATGAAAGGTTCTTACTTAGAATAGGGCCTGAAGTAATATTTTTCAAGAAATTTATTAGATCTGACTGTGTGGTGTAGGTGGCACAGAGCAGTTGTGTGTTTTAATGCCTCATATACATGCACTTGTGGTGACAGGGTTTTCCAGCTAGTGCTCTCATTTGATCAGATTTGTTTGGGAACTGATGCCAAGTCTCTGAACTGTGATGTATGTGAGGCTATTCCATTTTATTCAGTTTTTCTTGAAGAACAGGCCATCTGTGATGCCTTTTCTATATTTTGATTATTTTCATTTTCCTCTATTGAGAAACCAAAAAGAAAAATGCTTTTCCTTAAGGTGCCTGATCTTAATTTCATATTTACTAATGTAGTTTTGCCTTTTATTTCTAGAGCCAACTGTACGTACAGAGCTGATGGAACAGATCCCTCCCATTGCCATTTTCCTGCAGGAAAGCAGACCAAATTTCCCAACAGCATTTTTTGAATACCTTATGCCCATAGTAGTGAGATACCTCACAGATGTTAACAATCAGGTAGGAAAAGCAGACAACATGAGCTGAGCTGTTGGAAAATCCTGTGTGGTTCAGTGAATTTAAGGCATGGGGAAGAGATAACAGGAAATTCCATGCTGATTGACACCTGGCTTTTGTGTAGCGCTCTGTGAACTGGTGTCAGCACATTTCGCTGTGAGGTCTGATGATTTTTTTAGTACTTGCCTTGGCAGATAATGGAAAGTTCAGAGCATTTGCCCAGCAGCACATGGATGGGGTCTGTTACAGGAGTCATGACTTGCAAATCCTGGTTTATGCTTCGTCTTTTGGCTTCTCCTCAGAATGTGATGAAATGACATCTAATGATTATATTAAACTGTAATCTTTTTTACTAATTCCTCATAGTCATAAAACTGAGAAGTTTTTTCAGGGTTTGCTGTGTTGTTTTTTTAACTTGTACCTGTGTGTTCATTGAAAAAATGTTTTTTTGTGGATCTTGTATCAGTAAATATTGTTTTTACAGTGACAAACTGGTTTTGTGTGTTCCTGTGTATAGGTTAGAAAGGCAGGTCAGGAGGCACTGCTGATACTGCTGGAACAGGACCTTGTGGCTCAGAGTGACATTGAAAACAAGGTGTGTCCCATCCTGCTGGACCTCTCTGCCCCTGACAGTGATGATGAGTACAAGGTGGAAGCTGTGAATGTAAGTTTATAGCATTAAATTATAATGGTAATTAAGATGAGGTCCAGGAACAATACTGCCAAATAATAAGCAATCAAACTTTTTGTGTTTATTCTTTAAGATATTTGCATTTTTAGCTTAACACAACAAGTCTGTAATTTTTATTCTGAATTCTTGAAAATACCAGGTTTAAAGAGACCATTTTTATACTTCAGGATGCTAAATGATGTCAAAATGGTACCTGAAGAACTTCAAAATACAATTGGTCCTTGACAGCCTTGTTTTAATTCTTAAGATTGTTTTCCTCCCCAGCAGTTTCTTTCCATTTGCTCCACGAGGTTTCACAGTGAGAGAGATGTGTCAGTGATGACCTCTCTGAGTTCTGAAGTGTTATGAAAAAAACATTGCCTGGTGACTTTAGGGAAATCAGTTGACTCCACAGAAAAGTGCTGGTGTGTAATTACATTTCAGCATGGATATCTGACACTTGACCTGTAAAATATTTTACCAGCTAGATTTTCCTCTTCCTTGTTTGGGAGTTGGGAATTGCTTAGGCAGTTTTCCAGGATGACATCTGAGAACCAGATGCCTTTTAGGAGTTGGAAAATTTGTAGGAAAGTCCTTGATAGTTCTTATTTAGCATTCTATTAAAAAGGCAAACATCTATTCCTAGAAAGGAATAAAGCTTATTTTTTGTGGAGGTAGAAAGCTCCAACATTTTTGGAAAAATAAAAATAGCTGAGTGCCATTAATCTGACAACACTTGTGTAAGCATTAAACTCCTGTTGCTGCAGGCAGAGCAGCTGAGTAGGAAGGTGCATGGGAGCCCCTTGCTTTTTCCTGTTACAAATACAAGAATTACAGAAACTTATCCCAGAAATTGGGAGCTGAAAGAAAACAGAGTCCAAAGCACCTGATTTTTCACAGCAGAAATGGTTTGTAATGGTAGTGGAAATGAATAGTTCTCAGAGAAAGCTGAGTTAATGATCATGTTACAAACTTCTCTTAACTGTGCCCTGTTAACTCCTGATCCTGAGGATCAGTCCTGTACCCTGTGCATCAGCTCCCAGGTATACCTAGTTTTTCTTGCACTCCCTTTTCTCTCCTGTGTTTTATTTTGCTGTCTGAGCCTGTAAAGAGCTGAGACTGTGCATGTTTTTAAGTACGTGAACAGTCCTGCTAAAGCCCAATGTCCTCCTTGCATGCTGAAGTCTGAGTTATTTCTAATGTGCTTAAAGAGTGTGGTTTTTAGAAGTGCAATGGGATTTTTCTCTTCTCCATACAAAATCCCATAGTAAACACCTTAAAGACAAATACATTAATGAAAGTCTATTTAACCAAATAAAAGACAATGAATTATATGCAGAAATGTTGTGTTCAGGCACAGTGGCATAGAATGATTTAAAATAAAAACTATAGTTGTCCTTCACTTGAAACAGGTATATGAAAATACAAATAATGTACAGCAGTTAAATCTATTTGACTTTTGTCTTGCTCTGAGGTAATTTTTAGGAGGAATATTTGGCTGTATTTACAAGCTTTATAATATTCTTCTCCTTCCACATGTCCCCTTCCTGTTTTTCAGATAATCTGTAAAATGGCCTCCATGTTGAGCAGAACAACAGTTGAGCACATGCTGCTTCCTCGTTTCTGTGAACTGTGCAGTGATGGGAAATTGTTCCAAGTCCGAAAGGTTGGTGTGTTTCCAACTCTAAACTACCTAAAAATGAACTTGCATGTTGCTGTTCAAATCCCTTCCTAAATAATTTAGTCATTACTTTAGCTGATGAGCTCTGAAAGCATCTGGAAGAGCAGTTTTTATTTATTGGCACGGTTGTAGCTTCTGTGGTGCAGTAAAGAAATAGATAACAGACCTTGGTGAATAGCTTTGGTCCAGCACTTAAACTGGCTTTGCACATTTAATAGTTTGGCCCAACTTTTTTTTAAAGCTGCTGTGCATGGTTATAGGATGCAAACAAATTACCTCATCTCTACCATCTTATTTAAACCAGAAATTCAAAAATAATAGACATTTGAGATATCCTTCCTTTAATTTTTTATTTTTTTTAGATCTGTTGCTATTGAAAGGAGAAATCCCGGAAGTGTAATGCTTTAATTCATGCTTGAGTACAAAAGGAAACTTGTAGTATAAGAAGTCTTAAAATATTTGAGTAGACTTAAGGGTCACACAGAGCTCCAGCTTGGTCTGTAACATAAGCTGCACTTGTTGGAATTTGAGCTGCATTACAGCCTTGTAAATAAGCACATAAAGTGAATAGAATGAGTATTAACACAGACCTATCTTAATTGATTTCAGATTTTGCCAACATCTTTTTCCAGCATGAGGGGATGTCCCTTTTGCCTTAATTAGAGCTTCTGTAAATGGCACCAACTTGAGCCCTTGATTAAACTTTGCCTCAGCAAAGTCTTTAAGCCACCTTGAGCCAGGATAGTTCTGTCAGTACACCTAAGTCCTGACCCTGGGATCATGTGTTACCCTGCTTTGGGTTTGACAGCTGCTGCTCCAAGTAATTGAAACTTTGAAGCAGGGTTATTGTCCCTTCTGTGGGTACTGGAGTGGATGATGCTCTTCATGCAGAAAGCTCTGTCACTGCTGATTTCCGAGGCATGTGGTGTATGGACACTTGATGGAACAAGGCTTTGTTTGGGATGAGTTAATGTTACACACTGGAGTTACAGGGCTGAAATTGGAATAGTCCAAACATGTGCAGTTGTTTTGTGGGATAAATAATGCATGGGGAAGTTGATAATAAGACTAATGCCCTTGAAAGAGACACTGTGGTATTAATGGCTTTTTTATTTCTTAGATTTGTGCAGCTAATTTTGGTGACATTTGTAATGCTGTTGGACAAGAAGCCACAGAAAGACTGCTGGTATGTAAAACCAAATCAATTTAAAAGACTTGTATTTCTCAGTTCAAAAAGTTTAATAATGAGCTCTTTTACTGTCTTCTGTATAAATTAATCAGCATGCATGGGTTTTTTAATTGATTAGGTTAAGGCCTTGGTTGCAATTACATAGCAAAACTGGGAATGAAGAGAAATGTAGAGATTGTTTTGCAAAACATGTTTCAAAATGTAATTGGCAGCAGATATCTATATATTTTTATATACATGTATACACACTTTAGAATTACTGACTCCCTCTTTTTATTCCCAGAAGTAGATAATCAATCAAGTCGTGACTTCAGGAAAAATAGGCCATTAATAATTCTTTCTATTCTTCCTTATTACATATAATTATACATGAAATCCTAATGGATCAAATGGGAGACAGCTAGGGTTTTTTCCTAATCCCTTCCATTAGAGTATGTATTTAACCTGTCCCTGTTTCTTCTGTTCTTCCCTTTGTTCTCTCGAGTTGTCCTCGTGTCCAGTTTTCAGACAAATGCCTTGATGTTGCTGCAGCCTTTGTTTAGTCTTTAAATAGTCTTGGTTTTGCTTATTTTTGGCAGATTCCCAAGTTCTTTGAGCTGTGTTCTGACAGTGTTTGGGGGATGAGGAAAGCCTGTGCTGAGTGCTTCATGGCAGTGTCCTACACCACGTCCCCAGAGGTTCGCAGGAGCAAACTGTCCCCCCTCTTCATCAGCCTGATCAGTGACACTTGCAGATGGGTGAGTAACTCCCTCTGGAATTGGGGCATCTTCCCAGACACATCCTGGGAAATAATGGACAGGTCAGAAGTGTGCTCTAGAAGTGCTCTGAAGAACATTTGCTTGAGATTGGAGTCTAATGTACTAAAAACTAATCTCTTCTATTAAGATCTTATTTTTCCTCTCTTATTACTCTTAACCACATTGATAGAAATTCTAACTGTAATAAACTTCTGAGAGAAGGTTGCTTGTTTTAAAATAGATTGAAGTAGGCAGGGATGTCCTTCAAATTTATAACTTTTAAAAGATTTCTGTACAGTGATTGGAGCTCCATGTTTAATATTCTAACACCCTTTGCTTAGGTGGCACTTATTTGGTAATTGGTTATATTTTGTGTTAAATGGAGCTAAAAAATTGCACCAAATTCTCATTTTTCAACTCTGTGGGAGCTGATGAAGCCTGACTGTTGTTCTTGTACCCCCCCAGGTTCGTCAGGCTGCTTTTCAGTCTCTTGGCCCATTTATTTCTACCTTTGCAAACCCTTCAAGTGCTGGGCTTTACATTCGAGAAGATGGGACACTGAGTATCCGACCTTCAGCACAAGATGTGAATTCCAATTCCTGTCAGCCAAGCAACAATGTCACTTTAATGTCCCCCAATGCAAATGCTACATTGTCCAGGTAAATTTTGGGAAAAGGGGTGGTGTAGTGGAAGGGATTAAAAAGAAGTTAATTGGTTTTGTTGCTTGTCAAGGCTAAAAATCTCAAATTGAGAATATAGTTCCAGAAAAGATGTGAAGAGTGAGACCACACATTTAGGTGTAGCCAGTTTATTGAAAAATTCACTTTGGCTTCACAGGAGGGTAAAGGGAAAAGTGGTGCAGTGAAGTGTGGTGGTAACATAAATTCTGTCTTTCTGTAGAGAAAAGCTTCTGTTGTTGCTGGTGTCTTTTATGAATTACTTCACTGAAAACCTGTTGTTACAGAGTATTTCACTAAGTGTGTGTGTCTGTTACCAGCTCGGAACAGCCAATGGAGATCAAAGCAGAAGCACCGACTGAGGAGATTTCAGCAGAAGTGAACACAAAGCTCTCAGAGAACCTGACTACAGACACACGGGAAGGAGGTTCAGATTGTTGCCCCAGTCCTGGAGAAGATGTGTCTCACCTGTGTCAGGGGGACAGAGCTGGTGCTGCTGTCCCTGAGGTCACCAAGGACAGCAGGATCCCTGGAATGCCCTTGAGGTCTGGCGAGGACGTGTTCAACACATTCCTGTACTGGCGCCCTCCTCTGCCCGACATCACTCAGGAGCTGGAGCTGCTCCAGTTCAAGACTGAGAAGCACAAGGAGAGCTGTTCTGTGCCATGCAATAACTGTGTTGCTAGCAGTGAAATAAAAAAGGTTCTAGAAAGCTTACAAGAGCACATGGATGATCCAGATGTTCAAGGTGAGACTCTGGAACAGTAAAATTGTGTTTTCTCTGAGCAGGTTTTCTCCTGGCCTTTACAAAACCTGACTGCTTTTTAATTGACTTGGTGCTCACAGGGTGATGAGCCTTCCTTGAGCAGTAAGTTATAGTAGAATTGTGCAACAGCCTTTTTCATAAGACCTGAGTTATTTCTAGAACAGCTGGGGAAGTGTTCCTGGCTTCTGTTTGCACGAGAAATAAATTGATTTAACTACAGAAGGGAAAAGAGCTTGTTAAGGACAGTTTTAACAGATTCCCGGTACTGTAGGTACTGCGGTTTTAGTGACAGTGCTACCTGTGATCAGATGAATTCATCTAATAGTTGGCTGAGTGAGAATGGCCCTAATTCCAAGTTTTCCCTCCATAGCCACCCAATACAGGCCCGTTGTGGAACACACTGAAGTGATAATGGCCTGGTAGTGGGGTCCAAGGGTGTTTCCTGGACCAAAGCCCTCTTTGTCATCCACAGTCAACTCAGTTTTTTGTTTCACCAAGTCTCTTGAGTGCTCCAGAGTAAGAGGCCTTTTCCTTCCAAGAGCAAATGTTTGTGAACACACCATTTCTGTGCAGCTCATACTGGGCTGCTTTTTTCATATGAGTTAATTACAAGTTTAATGCTTTTAATGCAAAAGGGAGACCAAATAGTCGTTATTTGTGTTACACAGCTCAGGTCCAAGTGTTGTCTGCTGCTCTCAGAGCTGCTCAGTTTGATTCTGTTGGTGACTGTGAGACGAAAAAAATGGAAGAAAGCAGTGGCAATGTTCAGAACAGAACCATTTCAGATGAAGCAGCTGTTTCAGATGCTGCCTGCACCCAGGTGCAGGAGGACACTCCTTCATCCCCTGCCTCCCAGGAGAACATCAGCGACCAGTCAGCCACCAGTCTGCTGAAAAGCACAGTAAGTAACTTTGTGCTCCGTGTCTGAAAGGAATTCCTGCCTGCACGAGTCCTGCGTGGGTTTGTGTAGTCCCTGCATAACTGACCCACTTCTGACCCAAAGCCCTTGAACATTACTAGACCACAGCTCTCACATCCTACTTACTCTGATCAAAAAAGAAAAGCCATTGAGGGCTGTCATATCTGTTTGCACCCAGATGACCCCCGAGTTAGTTTGGCAGGAGTCTTGCAGGATTTTTCCTGATCAAATGTAGCAAGTACAGTCTCACCTCTTCCTGTAATGGATCTAATTTTAGTCTTTTATCTCGAGACAGGAGGCTGAATCAGGTGGTGACACACTCGCAGTTCCTGGTTACTATTTGTTGATTACAACATACAATTAGGAGTAAAAAGAATTGTTTGCATGGTATTTAATGTTGCTGGAGCTAAGGGTGAAATAAAAAGACAAGCAGCTCATCTGTGAACAAAAGTTGGACATAAAACTTGTATGAACAGAAATGTAAAATACTGTGTGAACTTCGGAGTTTTGTGTGGTTTTGTCCCTTTAAACTTTTAGGTTTTTTAAGCTTTTTGTTGATATTTGAGGAGAGGAATTCCCAAATGATAGATTTGTGAATTTCCATCAGTTTGTCCTAAAATATCTTTTAAATAATAATTTTTTTTATTACGATCAGAATTAGATTAAACCTGACTCCTGCTGCCCTTGTTGCTGCCATGGTCTGTAGTGTTTGCCTCAGTGTACAACCCTGTTGTCTCTTTGTATTTGCTTAAACACACTGAACAAAGCTGTGCCTGTGCAAGGCTCTGAGCTGCATTGTCCTGCTGTGTGATGCTTTGAAATATCCCAAACAGCACCAAGTCTCATTCATTTCACTACCTAGTACCTCTTTTACAGGACTCAGAGGAACACCACAGAGGAACCAGTGTATTTTTAAGGAAAGAGCAAGAAAATAATCCACCCTTTGAAGATGACAAGTCAAAATTACAGGTGATTAAAATAGCATCTAATGGCTTTAGTGGAGTACTGGATACAGTTCATCTTACCCCTAATGCAGTGATGGCTTCTGCAATAGATCAGTTGTAGAATGTGAAGGAATGTTCTGGGATTTGAGGAGAACCCTGTTTGAAATGAGAAGATCAGGAACATTCTGTCGCCTTTGTGGTGCCTTAGAGGCAACCTGTGCAGCCAGGGCAGGCACTGACTCTCCTGCTTTGTCACTGTTTTACTCCGTCTTCAGCAAAGAAGAAATTTTCAGCTTGGTTGATGCAGTGTGTTGATAAAGTAATAATGACTGTCCCTTGCTGACTGTCCCAATGAGAGCAGAAAGAAGTGCTGGGGTCGTGCCTTTGGGGAAGGTCCCCCACCCAGGGGTGCCTTGCTGTGCTTTGTTGTGCTGGTTGGGAGCAAGAGAACTGGGGCACAACAGCTTTATTTTCTTTCTGACCTTGAATTCCTGTGTCTCTCTACAGGATATCATCCCTCAGCCCTTGCTGGACCAGTACCTGTCCATGACTGACCCCGCTCGAGCCCAGACCGTGGACACGGAGATCGCCAAGCACTGCGCCTACAGCCTGCCCGGGGTGGCCCTGACACTGGGCAGGCAGAACTGGCACTGCCTCAAGGACACCTATGAGACACTGGCCTCAGATGTACAGGTAAAGAAAGAGAAGGGTTGTGATGATAAATCAGAATTTTGAGGAATTTTCTGTTCACTTTGTTGCACTGAAGTTATTACAAGATCATATAATTTCTTATAAGGGATTGAATATGCACTAAAAATACAAAATTCAGGACTTAAATCAGATTTCATACTGCTGTGTAACCAGCCCTGTTTGTTCTGCTCTGTTGACCCTCACACAGGTGTAGTTCAAAAGCCTGTCAGTTGTAGTTTGGTGCCTGATGTAGTTGCCTTGTTGCCCTGTTTGCAGTGGAAGGTGCGTCGGACTCTGGCTTTCTCCATCCACGAGCTGGCAGTGATCCTGGGGGATCAGCTCACAGCTGCTGATCTGGTGCCAATTTTTAATGGATTCCTGAAAGACCTGGATGAAGTGCGTATCGGTGTCCTCAAACATCTGTATGACTTCCTGAAGGTAGAGAAGTGCAATTAACTTTTTCCATATACATTTTTTTCTGACTCCATTATATTAAGAGTTTTTAATGAGCTCTGCGTGTCTCAGGATCTAATTAATATTTAGTTTTGTGCAAAGCTGCCATTTTGTGTGTGTCTCTATTCCTTTTTTAATGTGCTTCACTTCTCTTTTATCTCATAACCCAACAAAACATCAAAACTGAAAACCCTTTGTAGATGTGGTTGTAAATGCTGCTGGCTGTTGTAAAGGATTAGTATTTTGGGCAGTTTTTGGAAAGTTGGCCCAGTAGCATTTGTATTTGGGGGTGGGAGACAAGAGAACAGATCCTGGTGGGTAATACACACAAATCCTTAGTTTTTGATGCCCAGAGATGGTGCTTTGGTGGGTGTCCTTGCCAAAGGGGTGACTGCCTGTACTTGCTTTGGATATCAGTCTTATGTGTCCAGGCACTCAGCTGATTGTGCACAGTTTTAGGAAGCATCTTGTCAATAGTCACTTGCTTTCAAGTAGGAAAATGCACACAGGTGTGAACAGAGTAACACACCAGAGAACTGCCAGTATTGAGTTTTCTCAGTTTTACACCAGTCATGTTTCTTCTTTAGCTCCTTCATGCAGACAAAAGGCGAGAGTATCTTTACCAGCTTCAAGAATTTGTGGTGACTGATAACAGCAGGAACTGGAGGTTTCGTTACGAGCTGGCAGAGTATGTAATCTTGTTAACTTGTGATTTTTAATCTGTATTACTAACTTGGAAATAGGCAATTACATTGAGAAGTTAGCACATCTGATTGGGAGCTAAAATTTAAACCATTCTTTAGTAGTGAACTGAATTTAAAAGCCACTGGCTGTTAGGGTTGTTTTGGGGGAGCTGGGGGTGTTTGGGGGTTTTTTGTTTTGTTTTGTTCAAGTTGTGTTGTAATCAAGTGTGACTGAAACTTAAATGTCTGTGATTACACTAAAATGGAGATCTGATTCACTGACAGCTAATGAAATATGACAATCTGATCGATACTATTCAGTGAGGTCTCAGAATTTATTTAGTTCTAGGCTCCCTTGCAAAAATCAGTGACATGTATGTAAACAGTAATTTTTCTAAAGTGTAAGAAAGAAAAAACAGTTCTTAAAAAGTAAGTTGGTTCATTTGGTATTTCTGAGTGGCTGTATAATGAAGGTAGAACAACATCCCACAGTTCTTTTTCTACAAGCCCTGTTGATATTTGCAGCACCTTTGTAGGAATAGTTTGGGACTCAAATCTGACCTTCATGTTGGTGGTGTTGATGTGTTTGGGCTGTTGAGGCCTCGCTCTCCCTCTCTAGTTTGGCACAACAAGCAGGGATGTTCCACAGCAGTCCCCTGACCCCTAGTGGGGACCTGCTGCTGTTCTGTGCTGGCAGTGTAGTGGCTGCAGTGAGTCCTGGGAGCTTCTGAGGTACAGATAATTGTCTGAAAGGCAGATTTCTACACTGAGGCAAATAGTTTGCACTTTGCAAGAATGTACAGGGTATTGGTTGGAAGTTGCAAAAGAAACTTCTTATTTTACTTATGGTTTTAGCTTTTGTTATTATTTGGGATAATTTTGATATATTGATACATGTAGTTTGGGTAACAGTTTCTCTTGGACTCCCTGACGGATTGAAGTGTGTGAAGAGAAGAACAAACTGCTCAGGGGCTCTGTCATGACTGTAGTACCTTGGTGCTCCTTCCCCAGGTGGAACAGATGCTGAATGGGAGCAGGCTGGTGCTGCAGCTGGGAGAGTTAATGATTTCCTTTGTGTTCCAGGCAGCTGATCCTGATCCTGGAGCTCTACAACCCCAACGATGTCTATGACTACCTGAGACACATTGCACTGACTCTCTGCTCTGATAAAGTCTCAGAAGTTCGGTGGATCTCCTTCAAACTGGTAGGGGATTGAGTTCCCTTGCTGGCAGGAGAGCAGGAAAATGATCCCAGAGAGGGGTATCTGAAGTCACTGTTTTTTCAGACAAGTAGGGTGAATTGAGACATGTTTTGGTAAACAATAGGGAAAAGGGTAAAACTAAAAGTTTATACAATATTTTGAGTTGTCCCCCTGCCACAGATATTAAAGTCTTCCTCTGTGGCTGTATGTGAATGATAAATCTTTTCATCTGAATGAAAGCCAGTATGTATAAGATTTGGAAGATCTTCCTCCAGTTCTGGGGAAAAAAACCCCCACAACAAAACACAGAACAACCAACTAGTGATCTTTCCTCAAAGTTGATTTAATTTCTTAGGAAGTTCATGATAATGCCATCATCCCACAGATGTCCTGAAGGAGTAGAAATATTCCTTCAATCTCTTCCTTTTCATGGCATCATGAAAAGGGGCATTATTTTCATTATGTTATTACTGGTTTTGGTTCAGGTGAGCAAACAGCTTTTCTAAAGCTTGGGCTTTTTCCAGAATAAGCACAGAAATATATTAAAACCTGCAAGCACAGCTGCCAGTGCTGCATACAGTGTTTGGTGTCCCCTTGTAGAATCCAAATGAAATTATGTATTTTTTTAACTCTAAGGGCTACAACTGAAGTCTCATCTCTTCTTTTTGTTCCTTTTCCCCTTGCTTTGCCCCACAGGTTGTAGCAATACTGCAGAAGTTCTACACAAACAATGCAAATGCACTGGGGTTAAATTTCATCAATGAACTTGTCGTGAGGTTCCGCCACAGCTCCAAGTGGGTTGGAAGACAAGCCTTTGCCTTCATTTGTCAGGTGGGAATGTTCTCTCTCTGTTTTGATGTGTACATTCCATTTGGAGCCAGTTTGGGGCTTCAGCAGTAATGTGGGCAAAATTGGAATTTGGACTCCCAATTTCTTTTGTCGTTTTTGGGCTCTGATTCTGTGGGTTGACACGGCTGGTCCAGCTCAGAGCTGTGTCTTTGTCTGGGGCTGTGCCTCCAGCTGCAGTAGGTGAGCCTTGGACTTCCTGGTATCCCAGTGATAAAGCCAAGAATTAAGTCCCAAACTGAGATGCTTTTTTTTTAATGCTTGGCCATGCAAGGATAAAGGGTGACAAGAGCTCTTCAAATTACCAAGGGGTGCTACGTGCCAGGAACTGTTTCCTTCTTTAATGCCACTTACCCACCCCCTCCAAACCAAAAACACTTAGTTCAGTAGCAATGAGGAGCAAGGGTTGAATGTTCAAAGGCAAAAGGGTGATGACAGCCAAGAGAGAAACGTTTTCTAAAATACACTTGAAAGCAGCTCATCTGCTCTTGTTGGATCATCTTTGGCCGAACTTTGGAATGGTAAGATGTTTTCAGAACAGGAGTTCAAAGGCTGTGCTTATTTCACCAACACAGGGTAGGGTGTAATTGTTCAGAGCATTTTTAATAGTCCAAATTAAGGACAGGATGGAAAGAAATGGCACACAGTGTGTTTTTAACACAAATCTTGCTTTCCTGTGCTGTGTCTGTCCCTAGGCCGTGGTGGAAGAGGAGTGTATGCCCGTGGACCAGTTTGTGGAGCACTTACTGCCCAGTCTCCTGAGCCTTGCCTCGGACCCTGTGCCCAACGTCAGGGTCCTGCTTGCCAAGGCCCTCAGGCAGACACTGCTGGAGAAAGGTGTGCTCATGAATTTCCTTGGGAAGGCCCAACATCTCAGGAATGCTCCTTTCCTCTGCTCACTTCATTGCAAGGCTCTTAAACAGGATCACACATTTAAATCACACTGCATTTAAATTCAGACTTGAGAGCGTAGATTTAGGAACTTTAGGAGTGGCTTTGCAGCCTTGGAATATGGGATGTTTATCCCTAGAGGGCCTGGAAGTGGCTTTGTTAATCCAGCAGGACCCACTTGGGGGCACTGTGGCCTCACCAACAGCAGCCGAGGTGGCTGCAGGGTTTGAGATCCATCGTGCTACAGTTTCCTGTGTTACAGTTCCTTAAAAATAACCAAAAAAAGCAGCTTATCCCTCATTATTCAAAGGGAGATGCACAGAAATCTCTCCTATCTTTTTTCAGAATAAAGTATGGAGAAGGTTTTGGATTGCATTGTACAGTGGTGGGTTCCTGAGCCTGCTTTTGCTCATGGAGACATTTCCGTTTAGGGCTCAGCAAAAAAAGAATTATCTTTAGCAGTATTTAGGTACCTAATAAGATGAGTCAGAAGCAGCATATTTCTCCTTCTCTGTCAGCTTCCTTGGCTTCCTGTAGTTTCTGTTAGGAGACTGTGAATTGGATAAGCTGCCCCAGATGTTTTTGGCATCCTCTGTATTTCTGCACTGTTTATCCCTAGGGTTTGTTGTTTTGGATTTGATTAAAATTGTCTTTTTTCTCTCCTTATTCTAGCTTATTTTAAAAGTGTTGGCAATCCTCATCTAGAAGCTGCAGAAGAGACCATTCTGGCCCTGCAATCTGACCGAGATCAAGATGTGTCTTTCTTTGCCACCATAAAACTAAAACAGGGTAACCTGGACAATATTACCATTGAGAAACAAAACTAACGAGTTGTTCTGCAGCAGGGGCTGAACAGCAGGACAGTTGTTCACCTTGTGGTCGTGTTGGTGTGAATAATGTGGGCAGATAAGGTGGGTTCTGTTACCTGTTTGAGCAGGAAATGTTACAGTCTTCATTTCACCACCTCGTTTCCTCTGCCCCGCTGTGTTTGATTCCCATGAGCAATCCCTTCTGGTCTTCCCTCTGTAGATGTGGGTGATAACTCTGATCTCACCTGCAGTTCAGTATTACCTGTAAAGTCTTACACCACACTCAGTGTTTCAGTGTTAATTGGAATTCACATTTCATTTTTGAGCAAAACATTTCCAGTAGCACCAGGCTGCTACAAGCTTAAAATGGTTTCTGAATCTTAAAACCTGGTTATAACAAACTTCTCTGAAGCTCTTTTTTCTTCACTTGTATTGTAGTTTTTGTATTGTTTCAGCTATTGCATTTATTTGAAAAAAAGTGTATATATGTGAATAGTTTTGAATTGTAACAAAAAATTAATGAACTGAATTCTGTATCAGTGGAAAAAGCTCCTAAAACATTTCATTTTTTAAAGTAGTTACACTGCTAGAATTAAGGCATGGGTCATTTTTACTTAATATGATGTGATATTTTTCAAAGCACAGAGAGCTCAAAATTCTTTGTATATTGTGACATTTCTATTAATTTGTTACTTCTGAGCTACACTCTTACAGGTGTTAACAGTCATAACAACAGCCCTGTTATTTCTGACCACCCTCACAGGTCACTTGGTGTTACTGCTGACTCCTGGGATAGGGAGACTTTAGATTTCCCAAGTGGAAAGTTCCTCATTCTGCCCCAGCAAAGGTCACTTCAGTTGAGGGATTCAGTTCCTGCAACACATTCTGTGTCTGTACAGGGGTGTTACAGGATGTTACAGGCTTCAGTTTGTGTTTGTTTTACTCACTTCATTTAACAAACACCTTTCAACCTGCCCAGTGTTTAAATCCCAAACAGCTTTTCCTGAAAAACAAAGGACCTCTAAATCCTGAAAACCCCCAGAACAGAAATGTTCCGGGGAAAGGTGGTGACACAGTTTGCTCTGTGACTTCTGTGGATTGTTTGGTGAGGTTTGGGGCAAACCCCACAGGAAGGTTACTGCAGGTAAGGTGAAGCAGGATGTCTCCTGTGTCCTGAGACAGGGGGGTTGGAAGAAAGGAAAAATACACAGATGCAGCAGAGTTGTGTTGGGAAAAATTAGTAACTTCAGATAGTTGGAAAAACGATAAAGCCAATACTGTTGCTGGGCCCTGTCTTCTCCTGGATCCCAAATCTGCAATGATGTGGGGCCTGGGGGGGGAGCCATTTTTATAGTGGGGATTGAAACTGTCCTGTTCCAAAACTAATGCTTAAATACTAAAGAGATGGTTCCACGTGGTAACAGTTCCTGGCTGAGGAGGGTCCTTTCTCCTGACCTGTGTGAGTATCTCCCCTCGTGGCAGTCAGAGTTCACGTGGCTGTCACAGAAATGGCTGTTGTGGCTGGCTGTGAATGGGGCTGGTCTGCAGTACCAGGAGGTTCCTCAGCTGAGTTCTGTGTTTTGGGAGGGCTCAGTTCTGTGTGAGTTAACCAGGCATGTATTATATAACCTGTACAGTATTTGTAACAAGTGGTTTCTTTGTGAGATCACAAACTGCTCTTTGGAAGCTGCAGGCAGAACTCTACCACTGCTACTGCAGCAAACAGTGTAAACTCTGTAAACTCTTTAATGTTCTGCATTTAATTTTTTACAGGTTTTTTTTATAATTTAAAACAAATACTTCTTCAGTACAGACTTTTTATGATTGCTATTTCTTAACAAAAAGACCCCTCAAGTTAATTTTTTCTAGTTCTAATATCTTTTTCTAATGCTGGCATTATACTGGTATTTTCTAACAGTTCAGATTTTTCTAAGGCCTTTCTGACAAGGTTTGACTTCTGTTTTTTATTATCAGTTCATTAAATTTCTCAGCACTGAACAGTTTTTTTTTTAAAGTGTGTGTATATGTAAGTATGTTTGAAATATACTGTATATAAATTAAATACCTTGAACATAACCCAACCCAGGTTTCTGTTTGTCAGATCACCTTAAATACTTTCCTTGACTCGCAATAATCCCCTGGAAAACACAAGCTTCCATATGTTTTAGCATGTTTGGTTAGTGTACACTAGGAGTTTTTAACTAGAACGTGTGTAAAGGGTAAACCACCAGCTATAAAAGTTCACTAAAAGGCTAAACAAAGCTCTTTGTTTTTAACAATATTTTGGTACCTCTCTGGCTCCCAAATTCCTGTCAGTTTTGAACGATATGATTTCAGTGGAGTGTTTTAAACCCTTCTGTTATACAACTCTACACTTGCATGTACTAATGGGGGCCATCACAGTTTTGAGGTGGGTTTTTTGTAGCCTGTGCAGGTCTGTTAAACAGATTTACCCTCTACAAGTTTGTTTTTTTGGTTGAGTTTTAAACTAGAGGTGGTTTCAGCATGACTAAGGCTGCACTTTACGTCTTGTACAGGACAAATGTATGCAATGGGCACAGCGGGGTGTTCACCGAGGCCTCTGGGCTCTTAAATTATGCAAAGAGATGTATTTTAAAAGCCAGATGGAGCAAAGGTGGGGTTTACAACAGCAGTAAGAGTATCCCTCCCTTCCTAGCCAAGGACAGTAACAGTGTGGGTGCAATATTGCTCGGGTACTGTAGGAAATGTCAGGCCTTGTAATCCAAAGCATGTTGGTGGTGCTGGGGTTTCAGCCCCTGGTGTCACTGGTCCCCCTGTGACATCCCCGTGGCATCAGCTGTCTGTGCATGGTGGTGTTTGGAACCCGTTAAAGTGGGGACACTCTGGAAGTGTCTCTTGTTTGTCAGAGTACAGAATCTATGTAACTTTGTATTTATCTCAATAAATCTGTGACTGTTTTATAAACCAGCTTGTGGTAACCGGCTTTTGTGGTGGCTGAGATGTGAGTGTGTTCCTTGGGTTAATGAAACATCTCTCAGGTGTCTGACCAGGGCTGAATGTGGAGTTTTTCATACTGAGCAGTAAATAAAATCCATTAGATAGCCAGAGATGTGAAGTAGCTCTTCTTGCACTTTTTCCTCGAAGTGAACATGTCAAAAGGGCTTCAACTTATCCTGATGGCTGGAAAATGCCTGAATTATTTTAATTCAGCTGTCTGCCATTTTACATTTCACTTTCTCAACAATATACTTAATCCAGGTGGTTTTGTATAGATAGAAGAAACAACACAAAGAATGCATAAAATCCTTTTTCTTGGTTATCTTAAAACACCATTAGAAGGTTGAGGTTGTCTGCTCTTGGGTGTTCCTGTGAGGCCAAGGGACTTGGCTGTGTTATGACAACCAGAGGCAGAAACTGTTTCACATCCCTGTGTATTAAAGGGTCTCCCTACCAGGTATAAAGCAGGAAACAGAAGGATGTGCCCCAAGAACAAAGGGTCTCCTTTAAAATGGAAGGTGTGTTGGCATAAGAGCCCCACAGAAAGATTGGTGACACTTGGTTTTTTTCAATTCCCCCCCTCCTCCTTATTTTCAAGAAATAACCGTTCAGCTCCCACTTAGAGCTGAGAAAACCGCTGTGGAAGATGCAGCCCAACATGGAAATGGTTTTGCAGGAGGAACAGCAGCATGAGCACCTGAAAATTGCTCCTAAGAGGCCTCTCAGCGACAGGCAGAACTGATGTTTGGGTTTATTACCAAAAAAGGCTCTTCCTGGAAAGGAGTGGGATACAGGATAGTTTCCTCAGGTAGCCTGGGTTTAGGAGCTGTCTCTGGAATTGAGGCCCAAAGTCTTGGCTGCCTCCTGTGCAGTCTGGGCTCACGTGGCCAGTGCTGTGTGTCCTCTTACCCCAAAAGCTCAGATCAGCTTCCAGTACATTTAAGAGAAGGTCAAGGACTGCAAGAAGGAACAATTTCTGGATGATTTTGTGGCACTTAATAGCTACAGATGAAAGGAAAAGACAAAATAATGTTCCCTTCAAGGGATGGCTGAGAGTAAATATCATTAGAGAGCAGAAAATCAAGATGGGGAGAGCAACAGGAAAGAAGCAGGGATGATGTAGCTGATCCAGGGGGGTTTATGCAGTGTGCAAGCACCCCTTGGTTGATACCTGAAAAGAATGGCACTAAAAGGTCTGTGTTTGTTCTGCAGAGCCCACCTGGGAGTTACTGAGGACTTCAGGGGCACCACACAGAGTTCCCACGAGCAGAGCAAGGAATGAGTGGCACTCAGAGCTTCCCTGGAACTGGCTGTGCCAGCACAGAGGTCGTGTGGGAAGTGCTGAGTTTCTCCTGAGAGCTGGTAATTCTCCTGGAACAATCCTGCTCTGGCACAGCAAACCCCCTTCCTGCTTCCCAGGCCCCACAATTGTCCCCGAACAGCCTCGAGTGTTTTGTGTCTGAGGTGGGGAGTGTGTTCAGCACATCAGTGCTGAGGGGGACCTGCAGACAGGAATAACTGATGATCTTTTACAACGAGGCATCTACTGATGGGACTTCCCTGCCTATGTGGATATAGAACTTATCTCAGGGAATTTTTAAGCAGAAAGAAAGAGAAGCTTCTTGTTGTACCTGTTCCCTGTTTATCAATAGACACCAGTGGTGCAGAACACTGTGGCAATCCTTCCATTCACTTCTTAAAGTGATCCAAATGGACAGAAACTGTTAAATGCCAGAGCACTTACAGCTTGTAAAACCCAACAGACATCAGGAAACTCGTACTGATTGGGCTCTTACATGTTTTTCTCTGAGGAAAGAGAATTGTAGTCAGCTTGCAATCTCCCTGACATTGTTCATGAAGGAAGCAGACAAAAAGTACCAATGAAACAGAAGGGCTGCAATTTAGTTAATTTATGCAAAACACAATCAGCATTCAAACTGGGAGTTACCAAGCAGAAATGTATTGATAGAAAAGCCAAAATATTCTCTGTGCATAAATTGTGAAATATTTAAAACAGAATTTGAAGAGACTCCTGGAACTCCCCTGACCATAGACCAGAGAAGATGCAGCAGTGAATTCTGCCACTACCAAATTCCCGAGGAGTGCAGAGTGATTTAATCCCTCACACCTCAGGCTGGACCAGCCCTGCTGGGACACAGGAACTGGTATCAGTAAGGAAAAACAAACAGCTTTTTCAGAAGAGAGATTAGAAGGGAGGGTGACTGCTTATAAAAGATGGTTGCAGAGGATCCCTGCTGGGGAGAGGGAAGAGCCGTGAGAAGGGAGTAAAGGGCAGAGAAATGGGAGGAACTGCAGGTAGGGAAACATGATTGTGAGGGTGGTCTGCCTAGAGCACAATCTGTGCACAGAACCTGTGCACACACGTTCTCTGCCTTCAGTTCTGGGCTCTGCAGCGTTCCTGAGCTGTGACCACAGCGTTCAAAGGCAGCCAGAATCCAGCAGGGAGCTGTGCCCGAGGATCCTGCTGACCAGGAACATTTAGAGAGGAAGGTGGTTTGCAGAGGGGAGCCAAAAGCTATTCATTTTCTCCTGTGCTTCCAGCAGCCCGTTTGGGTTGGTTTGGTGCCTAAGCCAGGCTGCAATTGAGGTCAGTGCTTTGGTTTCCCTTCAAGCTCCAGTTCTCTATACACTGTTCTGTTTGCAACATTTGCTTGACACGACTCTCTGCTCTGGGTTGATGGAGTTTTTCTAGAATTCCTGTGTGTACAGAAGCTCATAAAGGAACTGTCAACTCAGAAAGCCCCTCTTAAAATACAGTTCTCCTGGTTTGGGGTAAGAAATGTACAGATCCCTTGGCCAAGCCTCCTCTGTGGAATTCGTGATGCTATTGCAATTCCTTTGGTTTCCAGTAGCCAGACAAGCCCTGGGGTCAAGCAGAAGTCAGGGTATGACAATGGGTGGCTGTGAACCTCCTCACCTGTTAGCTGCCATAGGTTAGAGCATGGTGTGGACTACAGCAGTTCTGATCCCTCTGCTCATGAGTGTTTGTGTGCATAATTCAAATGTGTGTGTGTGTGTGTTTGAATTCCAGCTTTTATTGATTGAATTGGTCCCTGATAATAAACAGTATAAATAAATCAGTTGGGAGTTAAAGCATTGGGGAGGGGAAAATTAAATTCAGTGCAGTGACCTCGAGCAGAATGTAATTTCAAAAGTGCCTTAAATATGCTGATGGCATAAAATAAAGCTGAGGAAGTTGGAGGGGAGGGGAGAGAGGAACAAAACAAAATGATTTGGATTTATCAGGATTACAGGCAGATATGGCTTATGCACTTTATTGTAGGGGAGTGTCAGTCATGACACTCAGTCATGACATGAGGCCAGGAACCAAAAGTGATCAGAGAGCAGTGGGAATGAGGGTGGTGTGGATATGGATCTGAGCATGGGCAGCACCAGGGGAAGGCTTTTCTGGGGAGCAAAGCAAGGAGGAGGATGGGGGGGGATACAGCCATGCCAGCAGGAATTACAGGGACAGTCAGGCCTGCAGGAATCCTCTTGGGCTGGTTTGTTAAAGCAAAAACCTTCCAGAGGCTGAGATGTGTGTCTGACTGTTGCAGATGAAGAGAGGAGAATCCAGCTTTTGATGTTATAGGAAACATGATGTGTAACTGAGCTGCCTAATAGTGCATGGTTAGTTCATCACACTGACTTCAGGCTAGAAAAATAACAAAATGCATTGTTTTGGACTGAAGAGCACCCTGACAGCCACGGGAAAGCAAAGAGAAATGGGGGAGTCCTTCCAGTTGGCTCATGTAGAGGGAGACCCTGTGGGTTTGAAAGTATTCGTTTTCTGCTGGTTTCCTTTCCTTTCCTTTCCTTCTTTTTAGTTATTTTAGTTTTTTTAATGTTTGATTTGTCCCTTAGATTGTAAACTTTTTTTTCAGTTGTGGCCAAGTGGCTTTTGAAACCCAGTCAAAGGCAGAAGCACTAAAAGGAGAGCTCTGTGCATTGAAGTCCATCCATGTCCCTGCAGCTTCTGTTCTCTCAGATACCATATTGACTGTCCTTGTCTAAAAGGGCTTTCTCTACCTTGACCCAAATCTCTAAATGTCATTTTTACACTTATTTTTCTCAGAAGAAATTAGATATTTGAAAATATAACCTTCCTGTCTTACCTTTTAGCACTCCAATTTCATTTATGTCCAGAAAGATTCCCAATAGTTGATAATTTCCAGTATCTTAACACCTAGGGCATATCAATAACCATAGACTTCTCTTTTCCTTTGAGTCTTCCCTGCTTGGTGCTGCATCACATGAAATGTTTGGAAGCCACAGCTTCAGTTTGCCATAGCTGAGTAAAACAGTGAGGAGCTGCAAGGAAATCTGAACTGGGAAGGGCAGAAGCGAAGGCAAGTCCCAAACAACTTAATCTCCTACCTAATCCTCATGTCATATCAGAATTAAATCAGGGACTGAGGAAAGAATCCTTGGGGAAGCAAGAGATGCACTTGGAATTTTCCCTTTTCTGAGTCTCTTCAGGTTTTGGTGGCCCCTCATTGATGTTCTGCCTGGTTCAGTGTCCCTGCCCAGGATTGTGGGAGCAGGCTGGACGTGCTCTGAAATGTGTTCCACCCACACCAGAGCCGGATCTTCTGTGACTGCGTCTGTTGTTGCAGTAATGGTGACACAAGGGTGACCCCCACGTTTGTTATCCCTCAGTTCTCCACAGCAAGCAGGCAGCAGTAGCTGGAATCTGCATCCTTGGAGTTCTGTTGTCAGTTTGGGCTGTTGTCACACACTCTGCTGATACCCTCCAGTAATTTTATTTCTTATTCACATGCACACTTAATGTCCTTCGTCATTAGACTGAAAAATGTTAACCTTGTCATAGTTAGTGACTGGAAGCAGAAAAGTCCTTTTAGTTCTCAGGGGAATGAGTTCTAATTTTCTGCTTGTCAGAAAGTGACATTTTACATATTTTTCTCTTATTTTCCCCACCAGTTTAGTGCTAATTTTAAATGTGTGTGTCATAGGAACAGACCTTTAGTCTGTGCTAAACACCCCAAAAGCCTTGGCAGGTGTCCAATGTATGAGAGCCTTGACCAAGAGCTGCTGCTAAAGCTCATTTCATGCACTGCAGAGAAGGGGAGGTGAGGATGGGAAGTTGGAGATAAGGGGTTATCTCAGAGGGCACATTAACATTGCATGTCAGGATGCATAGTTTTTTTTCCCTAGAAAATATGGATGGATGAAAAGCAGCTCATCTGGAATAAAATGTCCAGTGAAGAAACAAATTATGTTAATCAAGCAGACTGGTATTAATGTTTGTCATAAAGATGTGACACCTTCTATTTAATGTCACAAACTACTGGGAGCCTTTGAAAAATGTACTGGTGGGAAGAGAAGTTCTCTGCAGATACTGAGTTCACTGTTCTATGAAAGGGAATAACTTGTCTTGAAAATTAGATGACATTTATGGCAAAGAGAAATAATCCTCCCACAGATTACAGCTGTTCACTGCATTGTTGTGCTGGTGGTCTTATCAGTGGATATTTTATAAGGTTCTTTCCTTTTTTTCTTTTTTTTTTGGATACATTTCCATAAGCCTGTTCTGAGGAGGACATTGTGTGCTGGGAGCTGGATGTATTTTGAGAAAGAGACACCACTACAAAGAACTCTTGAGTCTAAATTGCAAAGATGGATGAGGTAAAAATGAGGGATGGTTATTTTGCTTTTTACAGATGGGAGCTGAAGCAGGGGAGGTGACTGTTGTGGCCAAAGTCACGCTGGGGGTCCGTGGAATTGCATCCTGATCTTTGAAGTGCCGTTCCAGTATTTTACCATATATTGTCTCTGTGTTCCCTTGCTGATGAATGTGCACTGATATGCACATGTGTGATGAGCCAAACATGTTGTGCACGTGTTCAGGCAAGCTGTGACCTGAGGGCAGTGAGGGGAGCACTCCCTGCTGCTCAGAGTGTTTCAGGGCTGGGCTCAGCCCAGGGGCTGCACAGTGCTGGCATTTCTAGAGCCCCTCCTGGGCTGAACTTTGCTCCCCCTGCCTGTTTGGTGTTTGAGCCACCTCGGGGTTCTCTGGAGTTGTGGAGAAGCGCTGGCAGGGCTGGGTCAGGCACTGCCTGGCTCATCATCCGACCTCGTGCACTGCCGGCACAGCAGGTGCTGATTAATGATTAGCATGGAACTAATTAATAAATCAATACCACAAACGAATAAACCATCCATTCCAGTGGCCTCCCAAGTCTCTCCCCTCTGGGAGAGAAGGGAGCCTGGCAGGCATTCCATCCTGTCCTTCTCTGGAGGTGGATGGCTCTGCACTATGTGCCATCTCGACACCTGGCAGATCCGCTGGACGGATGAGATTATTTGTATTCCACAGGTAATTCCATATGTGCTGGGACAGAAATGGACCTGTTTGGTTTGGTTTTGTTCTATGCAGCTGTTCTTGCAGGGGAGGGTGAGTGGTCAGCACAGTCAGTGTGGGCTCAGGAGGAACAAGTCCAGTGTCCTGTGTTCCTGTAAGGCCCTGGCATCTCCCCATGGAGGGCTTCATCCTCACTGACTCATTTCTGACAACTCCCTTTGAAGTCTGGAGATAAGATCTGATTGCCTAAGCTCACTTTGTAGCTGTGTGGAGGAAACATGGATCCTGTGGGGTGTCATTTAAAGGTCTGAATTTGGACTCCAGTCCCAAATCATGATCAGAGATTAAAATGAATCCATGTGGCACATCAGACATCTCTGACCTGAGCCCCTCTGAGCCAAAATCAGGCACCAAATCGAGTTACTGTGTTGTCTTCATCAGGCTCTCAGAAGCACAGAAACTTATGTGCCTCTGGCCTTATTTTTCAAAAATAAAATCCATTTGAAGGTGTTGTGATATATTATGTCATACAGCTAATTAATGCCCTTGTAACAACCAACCAGAGAATTTAGGCAGAATTCAGAGGTGGTTTCTGAATCTATACAAACACCTCCAAATCCAGAATGGGACAGGGGAGGAAATACATTCCTGATGGGCAGGACTGATTTTTTCCATTCTTCTTACACAGAAACTGTGTATGTACTTCTGTGCAGTTCTTGGGGCATGATTTATGTATTGCAATAAATAGCAAGTGTATGTGTGCATAATTTAAAGGGACAATAAAGAAAAGCAGTTAATTTAATTGAATTATGCATAATGAAGCTGTAATTTTTCAGGGAAGGCTGAGGTCAACCAGGTGAACAAACTGACCTTTTGGAACCTGAGGGACAGGACCAGCTCTGCAGTCTGGCTGTCACTGCCCTGATGGGGACTGTTCAGTAGGCAAAGAGTTATATGGCAGTGCTGTGTATTTATCTATTTCTCCACATAAAAGTTGTGTAAATGATCATTATAGAGCCCTTCTTCAAAACAGAGATCTGCCTCACTAGGTTTGAAGACTCTCTCATATTGAGATGCTTTTACATGTCCATGACCATTATCTGCCTGTGCATCACTGGGCTCCAGAGCAGCTCCAGCAACGCTGCCAAGCACACACATGAAATGAATGTGAAACATATTCCAAATAATTGCAGTGTTTATGTGATTTGGTGTCTGCTGTGTTCCACAAAGCCTCAGGAGCTGGTTATCTCCAGCAGAGCCAGGGAGCTGATGGGCACAGCAGGGCAGGGTCTGGCTGCCCAACAGAACCAGCCTGGTACTGCTGACAGGTAATGAGAGACCAGCAGTGACTCCAACAGTGCGAATGAAAGGAGAATTAAAAGCAGATTTAGGCAATCCTTTCTCCTCCTTGAGTCCTCTAAGTGCAAACTGTACTCCCTATATGCATGCAGGGCACTGTAACTGTGATTTATTGAGTATGAAGAAGATTGTTCCCTCTCTAGTTAAACTGCACTGACCTGAGGTGGAGTTGATCTCAAGCTGTCCACTGCTGGTTCCTATCCCAGTAAAATGCTGATTTTCTCAGCACTCCTACTTAAAAAAAAATGGAAGGGCAAACAAACATGGTGAAAGACCTGTTTTGGTCAGACCTATGGTGAGAGCTGGTGAAAGTTTTCTCATTTGCACATAAATAACTGGAATTATTATGGACACAGCTTCGTGGAGAACAAAATAGTAAACACTGTCCCTCCATGCTGCCTCACCAGCCTGTCAGTTGTGTCTTGGCTTCTCCTGAGAGACTGTAAATCTGTGGGGTTTGTTCATTAGCAGTGTAATGTGAAGATGGAAGCTATAATGCACGTGATGGGAACACAAGAAATTACTTCAGCTTTCACTGAAACAAAGGACATGACTGTGCTCTGGCAATAAGAGCATAATGGCTGTTTAATTTTTCCAGACAGGGGGACTGGAGCTCACTGGGGGGTTTTTTTGGGCTCTTGCTTTGTTTTTGTTTTTGCTCCAGCTTTTAAGGACGAGAATGTTGTGTCTGACGCGTGTCAGCGAGCACAGGAGATTCACTAGCAGAGCTGGGTCCGTCTTGCTCCCCGGTGAGGAATAAAAGCATGAACCGTCTCTCACTTCGGGAGGAGAAGGGGGGGCTGTTTCCAGGCTGCGGGAAGTGCGAAGGCATTGTCAGGTTTGGGTCAGGCGCAGCCGGGGCTGTGCTGAGCTCTCAGCAGGACCATCAGCCGGGGTCCCTCGGCAGCCTGGAGGCATCTCCGGGAAGAGCCGAGACAGAAGTGTGGGGGGAGAAGGTGCCGTGTGTGTGGTAGTGCAAGACTGTTCTCTGTAACAATGAGCGTTGTGGAAAGCAGACACAAAAATGGATAAAAGAATAAAGAGCCTTTATCAAGGAAGCAGAGAGAGAAAACGGCCACTTTGACACTCCCCACATTTGGATGCTCAATAATGCTGTATCAGAGCTGGTAAAAACTGTGCTGAACAGGAGCTGTGCCCACGTTTAACCCCAGCCTGGTACCTGCAAGGCCTGATCCTGCCCTCAGCTGCATCCAGGGAATCTGCTGTCAGTGGGGCCACTGAACTGAAAAGGATGGGTGGGGAATGAAGATTCTGTTCTGTTTATTGCTTCATGGTTGCATCTCAGGTTTATTTCAATCTTTAGGTTTATTTCACTTCTTTAGGGAAGCAGATAAAGCAGGGAGGAGGGAAACATGAGAGACGGGGTGAAATCCAAAGCAGAGCGGCAACTTCAGGTGCGTGAACTCAGTTTTTGCCTGTGTTTAATTGAAAGTTTGGATAGTTGTTTTCCCAAAGTTCCTGATTTTGTTTTGCTTTTAGTTCTCAGTCCTTTAGTCCTTTCCATGTATGACAGCAGACTGAGGGCGATGTTTTGTTCACTGGCAACCCGGCCAGTTTCAGAGCACAACAGTATCATTTTCCAGCACAGTTAGATTTATTACAGTGTGGTCCTGTGAAATGGTCTGACACGCTTTCAACTATCCAAATAACAATTTGAGGGGATGTGGAAACCACAGGAGCCAGGAAGAAGGTGGGAGTCTGTGAGTGGGTCTCGTCTGTCCTGCTCCAGGGACATGGTTACACTGGGAGGAAAACACAACACCTTCAGGAGCCAGTGCAGGACGTGCCCTGGGCTGGGATTCAGTGAGGAACAGGATTTCTGCTCAGGTGCCACTGACCCTGTTGGACTGGTGTTCGTCACTTTGGTACTTTGTAGAATGTGGAAGAAACCACAATGAATCCTTCACTGCAGGGGGAAATAACGTGTGTGAAAGGGAGCCTGAGGTCTCTGAAAAGGGTTTTTAAAATCCTGGTTTGTACAGCAAACGGTCTCAGAACCGAAGTTACTTCAGGCTGACAGAGCAGCCAACAGCAGCAACTGGAGACAGGAATTTGGGCTGGGAGTGCAGTGGGGATCATTAGGAGTCACAGCATGGAACTGGAGAAACGTAGCAATGTGTCTTGCAGAACAGCGATTAGTTTATTCTCCAGGCACCCACCTTTTACAGTCACTGCATCACTTGCCTGTGCACATCCTGTGGCAGCTTTTCATTTGGGTTCTTTCAAAATGTACAGCAACACTGGTTTGGTGACTGCATTCTGAGTGCTACTTATTCAGAATCACCATTTCAACTATCATCTAATCAGAAATCTTTATTCTCTGATGCAAAATGCATTTTAAATAAATAATAATCTTTCGACTGAGTCCCCGGTACAATGTCTTATATTAATGAATTTATAAATAGCAAGTGCCAGTTCTGTGCCAATTCTAACAGCACAGAAAAGAACACACTGTGAAGGAAAACACACCAGGTTTTTGTCACCCAATTTTGTTGTTTGTAATATAAGTGCTTGTGAGAAAGATAATTCTGATTTCATAGTTCTTTAGCTTAAATCTGTTGTCTTTTAAGCCTCTACTATTGTTCCACCACGAAGCCAGGAAAGCACAGGCAGGCACAGGAGCTGTGCCGGAGCCATTTCCACGCCTGTGCCTGTCGAACAAATCCAGCCCCATTTTTGGGTGTGCAGTTCTGAAAGCTCCATCCAGAGCAAAAGGAGTCTGTCACCAAAGCACCAGTTCATCTGCAAACAACCCCCCAAAGCCACGATGGCTTCAGCTCCCTGAAGTTTAGTCAGCCAAGGAGGAGTTGCTGTGCAGAACCCTGTGCTCACCAAGAGCTTCTCAACGGACGACACCAAACGGAGGTTGGGTCGAAACACAAAAGGCATCTTGTTTGCATATCTGGGTCTGGGTCTGTGATTTTATATAGAATGAAACATTTCTTGACTTTTGCTGCATTTTTGAAGTTGTTTCATTTTGTTTTGAAGCACTGGCTGGTGTGTGCACTGGGTTTACTAACACTGTCCTGACCCTGGAGATGCTGTGATATTTTATGGTGTGCAGTGACATTTATGTGCCCAACTTGGCTCCCATAAATAAGTTAATTTCCAAAATTAAAGGGCAGGTTTGAAACATTACAAGGTGATGGAACAATTCTGTTTTGCCCTTGAGGATTCACAGTGGGGCCGATGACTGGGCAGTCCTTTGTCAGCTGCAAATCCACAACTTGTACACATTTTTTTCAGGTATAATGGTAAAAGTGAAAGTGCTGAGAAAAGAAATATTATAAGGTTTATAGTGTCACATAACACCAAAACCTTGAATACACAAAGCACTTAACAACACCTTTATGCTGGAGGAATGAGTTCCAATTTTAGACAACAGTCCTTGCACATCCCAAATTAGGCTGTATCAAAGTATCTCCTGAAGTAAAGGTACCTTAAATGACAGAAAGTACAATAAAACCCCCCTTACTGTTAGTGCAGAGTTAATATTCAGACATTGGGAATAAGATTCAGAAATCTCCAACTGTAGATGCTGGACAAAGACTTTATTTTGGTTTTCAAAATCAAACCATGGTTCATCTGGATTTGGCTTTCACTGCACACAAACATGCACTGGGTACCAGGTGCCAGCCTTGGTTCTTTAATACAGCTCTTTGAAAACCAGTGGTCTTGAAGTTCCCCTTTCATTTGGCCTGAATTAATGTAATTTCGTTGCTACTAAATTACAGATCAATCATTATTATACCTGTTTATATAAATCAGACAATTAGAGGATCCTATGACCTTAAAATAAACTGAAGAACCACATGATTAAAATAAGCACGAGATACAAAGCTGGCAATGACAAAAGAGCACAGATTTAAAGTACTGTTCTTACAATGATCTTGGCTGTTCAAAGAGCAGTTTACACAGGTTATAGTTAGTAGCTAAACTGCAATTTAGCTTCCATTTCCAGAGTCTGGTTCCAAGTTATTCTTTATTCTGGTTTTTAAGTAATGTGTCTGAAGTTACTCCTGCTATGTGTTCTCATTCTTGGGTAATCCTTCCAAAGGATATGAATCACTTCTCCATTATTTGTAAAGAATATGGAAAAAGTAAAATATTATTTTGTGGGCATTTGGAACTGGATTAAAAAAAAAAGAAGGTGGGATGTTTATCATTGTGAGTCATTTCTTGGGAAGAAGGGAAGAACAAACACTGGTTGCTGACTTACTCTATGAAAGCCAAGGACTTAGTGCTGACTCAAGAGGTAGATATTGATGGAGCACAAAGGAGATCCTGCAGCAGGATTAAAAAGCAAAGTCTTTCCTCTTGAAGTAATAAGGAGTTAGAAGGAGCTGCCTCTGTTGACTTCTTGGAGGCTCCTTTTTGTTTAAGCAACCTTCTAGTTTGAACATGTTGGCCAATTAGAATCATATCCTGCTGCAACTCACTGAGTCTCCTTCGAGTTTCCCAAAGTCCTGGCAAACCTGCAGGGAATGAAGGGCAGGACTGAACTCCACAACGTGGGGGAGCTGCTCCAGTAACTCCAGTGCAATCCCCTGCTGTTCTGAGGGTTTGATCTGTCCTGCTTTGACAAATATTGGCACACACAAAACTGAAGTGACATAAATGCCTTGAAGCCCATTTGCAATCTGATCAACTAAATTAAAAAAAACCCTGTTTTGATACCAAAACTGATTTTGCAAAGTGAGTTTGTGTCACTGTGGCCTTTGCACACTTTGTGTATTGGGAACCACTCAATTAGTAACTACACAAAACACCTGCAAAGAACACACAACACAAACCCCAATGTAATTTATGATAATAACTTAACTACACTTATGGTTTGCCTGCTTTTTTCAAGCTCCAGTGGACACACTGTGATGAAGCCTAATAATTTGGTTTTTTCTGCAGGTGTTTTTTGTTTGTTTGCTGTGTTTTGGGTTTTAATGAGGAAAGCTTCCTCCCAAATGCAGGGATGCAGCCCCATGGCAGCCTGAGCCAACTGAAGTCATGCCTGACACCCTCCTCTGCATCTTCTCATCCTCTCTGTACAGAAGAGCTGGGTTTGTGCCAGCACAGGCACCTGAGAACTCAACACGGGCCAGGTCAGTGCTCACTGAAAATTAATTCTACACGCAGATTCCAGCACTGGTAAGTGATGAACTGGGAATGAGCAGTGCAGTTGGATTGTCAGGAACATGGCAGTCTGTATTTATGTTTCAAGAAGCTGCTGTGAAACTGAGTAGAGGATCTCATGGAGAAACAATGATGGATGCCACAGATTTCAAATAATCACTAACAAGCAAAATGCTCCATGGAAATACATTTACCAGAATGATTGTGGATGTTTACCTAAATCACTTGTGAAGCATAAATATTGAACGGTCCAAGGGTCCCCTGCAGGGTGTTTTCCTAGGACTGCACATGGATCTGTGAGCCTAATCTTGATTTCCTGTCAGTCAGGGGCTCCCGTGCTCAGTTCAGACTCCTGCAAACGGCTCCTTTGCAGCTGTGGATCTGATAATCGATTTCCAGCTCCAGCCCTGGCACAGCTGATCTCCAGCCAATGAATCCCTGCGTAGTTTTAGGCACTGGAGGAGATGGAAGCACCTAAAATAAAAGCTTTGTGACTGCAACGGCTTTGGTTCAATACTAAGGGCTGTAGTGGCTTTATATTCTTAGGAGAAGAATTTTATCTTTAGCTATTTTCCATATAGAATAATCATCACCATCATCATCTTTAAAACTAATTAACTTCTCTAAACAGGAGAAATGGTGTTTTCTAGTTGCTGTAATATATTTGGTAGCAATGCAGCCATGGAATAACAATGTTATGTCCAAATGCTAAAGATGTTTCTGACCAAGCTGGCTTTTGCATCAAGAACTACTTACTCATTCCACCTTCTTTCTACTTTAAAAGATGGGTAAGCAGCAAGTTAATCTGCAACTAATCTACTAAGGAGGAAGCAAAAAAAAAGGCAGCAGTGTCTGTTCAGTGACTGCTGTGCTTACTTTGGCTGAATCATCTCTGTTGGGCACGTTCTATCATTTTAGCATCTGGGGACTCGGTAGAGAAATACACAGTGAGAGAACAATGTTTCAGTTCTCCTGCCAGAGTTGCTTCACTTTGTTCTTTGGCCAAGATTAGAAAACGTTTATGATATTTAGGTGGAGCAGTTCCTCAAAAAAGATAATTTTTTATGGCCAGAAGTGCCACCCACCGAGCAGGATAATGAAGGGAATCAGGTCCCACTTTCCATCTGGGGGAAGGGACTATGAAGCAGCTTTTGCTGCTCTGACCTAGAGAGCAGAACGGATGTGACGATTACCATGAAGGTCAATGTGCAGACACGGAGTTCTGAACAAGGGGGTAAGAAACTTTCTGAACATGTAAAGAGTGACCTAAAGCACAGCTGGCCCTGATCTCCCTCCAAATCCCAGGTGAAACCAAAGCTCTGATCCCTGTATCAGGGTGCACTGGGCAGAGCAGCTAACTGGGTGATTGTTAACACACCACCACCCTCACAGCGCTGAGACCTGACTGAAACGGTAACTTCACTGAAACTGGACCTGTGAGACTCTACAAACTGAACAACGAGTAGCACTAATAGCAGAAATGATGCCATTTCATTTCTCTGCCACACTCAGCACCAGCACTTCATTTTTGTTTCAATTTAATCTCAGTAAAAGCTTTTACAACTTCCTTACCTTATCTTCCCACCCTTGGAATCCTTTGAAAGCAAGCTGGTTCAGCAAGTTAGAATTTCCAATCTTTGTTTCCTTAATCTTCTCTAAGTGGACTAACCTTCTTTTATGTTAGCACCTCCTCACCCTTCTGTGAATATTCCTCTCCCAGTGCCACTGCTTTATTTGCCTGTATAGTTACCCTATTCACTGGTGATTCTCACTCAGTATATTTAGAAATTAAACCTTCACATTCTACTGTCCTTTCCAGCTGTTTGACAACTTCAAGACACCGAACATTTATATAAATCATATAATATTAAATCAAATAACTATTACTTTACTCATTAGAACTGGCTTCTTATTAATTTGTGCCACTCAAGAGGACAGTGGCACTGTCTGTGCCAACAAGAAGAGTCTCTTAAATAAAGGTAGAAAAATTACAACCACATCCAAAGGGCAATTCCTTGTCTTAAACAAATGCTTTTAAAGCATTGCTCGAGTTGCAAATGCAGTTTACTCTGACCTTTAGTTACAGACCCACCTCTCCAAGACAACTGGTTTTTAGAGCTTGTGTGATTTCTTACAAGAGTTGTTGTTGTATTACAATTTCAAATGTAATTTTCTAACCTTAATGTATTTTTCCACAGGTGTCACAGGGCGAATCCGCATGTGTTCTGGAAGCTCTATCTTGGGCTTTGCTTCCTTTTTTTCATCTCCTATCAACTAAAACCAAAACATAATTAAAACCTGGACTCTATATATTTTGAAATAGACTGTAATATGTGCTGTCCACACCACTCCCCTCATTGTTGCATCTGAACTTCCCGTTCTTTCCATCTCAAGCACTTATTTCAGTGCTTTGGAAATTACTGGATTTTTTTTGTTTCAGAAGGTGATGTAATTCTGAATTTCAGGTGGAAGGCTAAATACTGCTGCTACATCATGGTTCCAAAAAGAGCTGGAAATACATCTTATAAATGTATATGTCTTATATGAGTAGAAAGCAAACATTAATAAATGCTAAATACACATGTTCACCAATAGCAACTGTGCAAAGCTGGTATGTGTCCCACACCACAGTCACCCAGGGTGGATAATGAAGGTTTCAAAGGTGCAAACTGGGATGCCTACAGGGATTTGCAAAAAATGTAACATTATGTGCTACTATATTCTAACAACATCACTGAGAAGAGACATCGCTCCAAATATTTTCGTTTGTTGTAAATTCCCCCACTGACAATTTAATTAGCTGGAACCTTTTCCCCTAGATTTTTAAACTACCATATGGATAGACAAAGGGGAAATATTTTCCTGTCAGTGTGCATCTAGTACTTGTTAACACTATTAGGAGTCATGTTTCTCAAGAGAAATATATCAGAATATGCACAGCATATAAATTACCACTTGCTGTTATTTTATTCAGAGGAAAACTGAGTATTTGAACCCCCTGCAGTTGTTACCTCAGATCCCAGCTTAGCAAAGCACCCTCAGTACGTTTCTAGTCCTCAGTGCTCTCCTAGTTCTGTGTCCAGATAAACTTGTGTGCAGTTTTCACGTGTTGCTTACGTGCCACTCAATTTTACCTCCTCGAGAGGCGTTTTCAAGAACCCCCATTTGTCAGACCATCTTTTTGCAGCATCTCCTTCCTTTTCCACGCATTTTTTCCTGAAACCAACCGAGAAATATTCAAGATTACTTTGAAGACTTTCATTAAAAAAACCCGAATACACAAACCCAACTACTAAAGCCACAAAGCACAGCGGTTTAGCAGGAATCTTTAGATATTTAACTTAAAAATAACTTTTACCTTATTACCGTAACTTATAACTGCAAGTTTATGTGCGAGTTACCACCGTCTGACTCAGAGGTAACAGCAAAACATTTTCCATAGGTTTGAAACAGCGCGTGTGAACACAGTGCCTTTAAATTACATTTGTGAGGAAGCGGAGGAGGCTGAAAAATAAGCTGCAATGTTCTTTCAGCCATCCTTTCATTTACTGTGGACTGATTCGATGCCCCACACGCGGTGGGGGACGGAACCTCTAAATACCTTGATATTTTTTACCGAGGCACGCTTGTGAAAGCGAGCAGAGTCTTTAAACACACACGAAGTGAACTCACGAACAACCCCTCCAAGCCGCGGGGAGGGGAAGGCGGCGGCGGGAGGGGCAGGCGGAGGGGCAGCTGGAGGGGAAGGCAGCGGCTGGCGGGGCCGGGCTGGGGCCGGGCTGGGGCCGTTACCAGTAGTTGTCCCGCGCTATGAAGTTGCAGGGCTCGGCCCGGCCCCGCTCCATGGCCGCGGCGGGGCCGCCACGGGCCGCTCGGGCGCTGAGGGGCAGCGGCGGCGCCCGTGGGGGCGGTCACAACATGGCGGGAGGGGCGGGCGCTGCCGGGGGCGGCCACAAAATGGCGGGGGGCTCGCTGAGGGGGGCAGTGCTCGTGTCTTCCGTCATTTGTCCTGCGGCCGCTCCCCTGTGACGCCACGGCCGGATCGCGGGGGAAAAAGTGTTAGTTCCCCGCGCCGTGTTTCGTTGAGGCCCCTCAGGGAAACGG
>JAWWLV010000057.1:11297275-11309509 GCA_035041135.1 Platyrinchus mystaceus
GCAGAACTGAACACTGAGCTGAGAGTCTCTTCCAAACCTGGACAAAGAGAGTTGTTCAACAGCCAAAAGCTTGACGTTTTTTAATTGTTTGAAGTGGACACGAGAAATAGTTGAAGGACGCTGTTTTTGATTTCGTTAATCAGCTTGTCAGCATGCCCAATGCTCAGAGCGTATGTGCTATGATGAGTGTTTGCTCCTGCTTCCCAGTTTTTTATTCCTGATTCCTCTTGATACACACCATCATTATCTTTTGGTAATTGCAGTGGGACACAATATCAGTCCTGTGGCATACAGTGTCCTTCTGTTCTCTTTTTCTGGTAAATGTTCTTTATGAGCTACATGCGTGTGATGGAAGTTCTGAGAAAGACAACACACTTTATGGGTTCTGTGTGAGAACCCCAAAAATATTACAGCTTGTAAAGAGTCCACTGTGTTTCAATACATTAATATTTTTGGCTCTCCATCAATTTTTTGGTAATTTTGTTTTCTTGCAGTTCTTTAAAAACATTTCAACAGTGAGTGCAGCCAACTGGCTCTTTGCCCTCGTGGGTTTAAATAGTTCCCTGACCTCTTTCTTTTTGTCTGGAGATTGACTTGTGCAAACACACTGTAAAGAGTTAATGGGGCTCTCTAACACCATGGGCAGTTATTATCCTTATTACAAAATAAATTCAGAAAGGTTTGGACTTAAGCTGAGTGGTTTATAGGCAGTATGTTTGAATGCTTAATTGCTAGCTTTTTTTTTTTTCATAGAGTGAAGGATCTAAAGGCCATAAATACTTAAGTATGAGAAGACTATATACATTTATTAGTCATTACTCTATTTGAGTAAGAGGAGAATAAAAACTCATTCAGTAGTCCTAAAATAGCAATTAATACTGCTCTTCTGGGTCTCTAAAATCATTAAAGTATCAACAAATGGAGTATTTCACTTACATGCCATTTCTTGATTCTCTAATTGATAATTAGGCTAGCAATTAAATCAGCTGAGTCTCGTATCACACCCATAAATGCTTACTCATTGTCCTACTTAATTAACTCCTGCTGCTTAGTCACATTTATCTCAGGAGTCCTCTTACTGCACTAATGCTTTCTGTGAAAAAAGTAATTTGTTAATGAAACAATCAAATTTGTAGCTTACTGTGTCAGAGCTTAAACTGCAGTAGCATTTGTCAAGAGAGATGAAACTTCCCACACAAACATTGTGAAAATAGAACTTTAAATGTTCAAGCTTTTCTCTTTTCTGTACTTAATTATTTCTCAGATGAGGGAATGTAGTAAATTAGTAGTTAGTTTTAGATCTTAAGTTCTTATGAGCACAGGGCAATATTAGAATTGCACTTGCACTATGAGAAGAAGTGAAATAAGATTTTAATGAGCTAATAATGATACTGAGCGACAGGAATAAAGTTCCCTTGAGATTCCAAAATCATTTGCTGGAAGTCTGGATCTTGTAGCTACAAACAGCAGCATTTGTCATCACCTGACAAATGTTGAAGATACTCCATCACTTAATGTATTGTGTTTAAACAGAATGATGTCTCAATACTTGGTGCTTCAGATCGATGACCCTTTCCAACTCAGAATATCCTGGTATTCATGAATCCTAGATCTTCTAAAATGGGCGAATTCTAATCTGGATGTGGCCATAAATGCTGAAATTCTAATGCTTCCTGTCCTATTCCAGTTTGGAATTAGCCAATTATTCAGCTGTTCAGCAGTGCTGCTCTTCTTTAAGAACTTCCAACTGTTCTTCCAGAATTTACGACCTGCCTATAACTGGAGAGTAGTGGCAAACAATGTGCATCAACCCAAATGCAGTTTTCTGTTTAGCTGTACAAATGCTTCCAGCAGCACATAATGAGGCAGTCCACAAGGGTCCCGGTTTTTCCAAAGCTTCAGGATGTTGTGTTGACACAAATACAGGTGGTACTGCTCTGTGAAATAGGTCAGGGAACCAAACTGACTTAAACAGACTGTGCAGAAAGGGAAAGTCAGCTCAGTGTTTTAATCTCTTTCACAGAACAGCTCCACGGGCAGTTGTGCTTCTGCAATCCAGGCGGGAGACAGAACGGAGACAGGAAAAGGTGATGCCTGAGCTGAAGTGAACAACTCAGGGTAGGTGGATGTCTTAAACCTCTACTGCTACAAAAGACTGTGATGCAATTGTGGCTTTGGTAATGTCCAGAGTCTTCAAGATGTGAGTTAATTTTTGGGTTCTGGAAATCTCATGTCTGCCTTGACAGGAAAATGTTAAGGCTTTTTATATTGATTGTTTATGGAGCAAAGTGTCTGGATGAGCACACAAAAGCTTTCTAGGGCATACTCTGAAATTGTAGGAAACAAACCTGTTGTCTTTTGACTTCTGTGTAAATATTTGTAAGAGTTGTTTGTTTGTGATTATATCCCACTGAATATGCTGAGGTTTGCTTCAGGGTGATATTTGGGTTCAAGTGCCAAAGATGCAGCTACAAAATACCTTGTGCTTTACAGTGCTCTAAACCAGCTGGTCTGTAATCTTCAGCTTCAGTTACAAGGCCAGACTGAGATCATGTCCTCAATCCCAGCATTTTGTTATCAGCTGTGCAGGTTTTATTGCTCTTGCCAATAGAGACTTGTTTTCTGCCTTTCATCAGAGAATGATGGACTTAGAGCAGCCTTAGCCAGGTAAGGGATGTCTCAGCTTTGGGCAGACCCAGGTGTGAAGCAGCATGAAAGTGCTTGGGAGATTCTTCATCCGACTTTGTCCTCATCCCATGTTGTAGCACTGTCACTGTATCATGAGCTGCAATAACAGCCCTTGGGAAATGGGAAAGCAATAGTGAAAATGAGAAGTGGGGCTGCTTTTCTCCTCACTGATGTAAAAGCTTCCACGTTGATAAGGATTTGTCACTTAATGAAGCTTTGGATTGTGTGCTTGTTATCTGGGTAATTGTGAAACAAAACAGCAACTGTGAAGATCTGGTATAACAGGAACACATTTTCTTATGGAAAGATGGGTGTTATGGACAGTAATTCTCTCTTCATGGCAGCAGCTCCAGCACAGGGGGCTGTGCAGCTTCTCTGGCTCCTGCTGGGAGGGATGTTTGAATGCTGGTTTCTATGTGGGAAGTTCAGACATCCCACGTGTGTGTGCCACGAATAGCACGTGCTCGTGATTTGGGGAGTTATCCCAGAGCTGTGTCTCTAACAAGTGTGTGACCAGTAATTCCCAAACATTCCTGCCGTGCTACAGCTTTTGTTGGATGTCTGGCAGCTCTGCAGAGGCCACTGGCAGTGCTGTGACGAGGCTTTGGCTGGGAAAGTGGAACAAATGCTCTGCGCTGATGGGCGATAACAGCAGGGAGGGAGGGGGGATGTTGATGTCCCTGAGGAAACCCCGCAGAGCACCAGTCCCTGTTCCCTGGTTGTGTTCCTGAAGGCCTGCACTTCACACCCTGAGCACTGCCATCCTCACATATTTTCCTTCAGCTACACTGAGCTTGTGTCTTCCCTTCCACGTCAGCAGTGTCAGCCCCTCTGAGAATGAAGCTGTTTGCTGAGGGCTTTATATTTCCATTTGTGTATCTATGCTTAGGCCCTTGCATTGAAAATGTTTACCAAAAATATTAATTAGTACTGGCAGTTCTATGCTTGCTGGTCCATGCTTTGCAATACTGGGTGTGGAATCTAACAGAAGAGGTTGTGAGCATAACTTCTGTGCCTTTTGCCTTTAAATAGCATTTCAGATGTAGGCAGCCTGAGACTGCCTTGTTATGATTACTGTGATCTAAGTAACAAAATCCCATTGACACTATAAGCTCAGGCTTCATTCAAAAAACCTGCTAAAGTCTATCACATCAAGAATTTGTTAATATGTTAATTGGAGTTCCTGAATTTCCATTTATGGAAGGAACCCAATGGCTTGGTTAGAATCATATGTTGTGGCAAAATTTAGAGCTGTCATCTTATTGCGGCTGTGATTATCCAGTGGCTTTTGAAACAGGGAGAGTGTGTCTGTTTTCTCAACAATAATATGTTCCTTTTTTTCCCTGCATAAAATGGCACTTACAGCTACAGCTTTATGCACATTTCTGTGGACTTTAGTTGGGTTTGAGCTTTACACTAAACCTGCTGGATACACTTACATTGCTATTGTACCTGGTGGAATAAATACACATGCCATGCCCTCCAAACAAAATTATTTCTTTTACTGACATGGAGACCTTTGTCACCCTCAAACTGGAGCACATGTTTGTATTAAACTGCTTTAGTGGCAGGTATTGTCTCTGAGCACAGCTCCCAGTCCTGGCTGCAGAGAGCTGGCAGAGTGAGTGCTGCCCCACTGCAGTTTGAGTCTGGCCCCACTTCAGACTGCTCAGTGTAAAAATATCTGTAAATGCCAGTGTGCAACACTGAACAGAATTCTCCTGCTGCTCTGTGCTGAAGTACCTAAGCACAACATGAATTAAAGATGAAGGGAAAGGACACAATTTAAAATTTTTGTTGCATTGTATAAAACTCTTCGTGGTCTTTGAAAGTCTTTTTTGTTTCAATACAGTGCATGTTTCAAATCAGAAAGCCTCTCCTTTTTTCCTTGTGCCTGAAAGGCAGGGGGTCTAGGATATTTTAATAGCTTTCATATCCTACCCTGCAAATATATTATTGCAGCACAATAGTTTCTTTGCATGAGAATCGCTTAAATGATTCAAAAAGGATTGAAAAATATATTTCAGGTTTTAATTTTATGCACAGAACATTAATGAGCAGTGCCCCTTAGAGACTTGCTGTCAGTTTAACATATTCACAATAATCTCAACACAGATGTTATTCCATCTAAATCCTTTTAGAGGGAAGAAACCAGTAATTTTTCCTTGAAGAATGTCAGAAAATATGTTATTGTTGAAATTACATTTTGATCCCAGAATGCTATGTGAAAAATCACTGCTAGGAAGAATAAGTAGCACATTGTTTCTGAGATAAAATGCATGTGAAACTTTTTTTGAACCTCCTGTAAATTTTAAAACAAGTCAATGTTCTGTTAGTCTCATGCAATTTTGTTTCCCTTGAGGGTGATTGCAGGTGATGATGGAATATCAGCATCTAATTGTATTCTAATTTGAGAGTATTTGTTATAAGTTCAGATTTCTCTATTTGTAGCTGTAATGTGATGAAATGATTGTCTCTTTTGGATGCATTTCCCTGTGCACTCTCTGAGCACATTAATTAGAATACTTGCTCGAAAGAAAGTACATCCCTGCAATAACAGTTCCTGTTGAAAAATGCTTTGAGCTCTCCCTGTTGTGTGTTCTGTGCTATGCCTGTATTTTCTTTATTTGGTGCACTCACATTGGGCTCTGCCTGTCTGAGCACAGCTCTGACAGTGAAATGATGATGACACAATAAAAGGGGTAAGGTTGTAAATATTATGGTGAGAAATACTGGAGGAACTCTTTGTGTTCCACTTAATCTTCCCCAAAGCTGATCTGCAGTGGAGAAGCTGTAACTGGTTACGTGGACAGAGCCTGGCCATGTATAAGGGGTGTGTCAGCAGTGGGAAAGAGCACTTTAGGGCAGTGTTGGATGACTCAAAGCAGTGGTTCTGCAGCTTTCCCAGGTTCTAAGAACTCTTCTGTGACTCCATAAATAAAAGAATAATACTTAGAGTTGTTGATAGCAGAGTGCACAGTGCCCCTCAGCTCTGTGCAAAGAGAGCTGGGTGGGATGAGTCCCATCAGGTTTTCCTGAAGCTGTTTGGTGGAGAGGGGGGTGAGAGTTGGGGTTGCATGACCGAAAAGCAGAAGGAAAATTGCCAGTTCCAGTCAAAGAAGAGCTTCAACCTCTTCTTGGGGAAGAAGTGCAGCTCCTACAGCCACTTGGTGGGTACTATTGACAGAACTAAAGGTTGCAGTTGGGTTAACACAGAAAGGGACATCTCTGTTTCAGGGCTCAAGAAACTGTTTGTGAGCCCTGATGCACAGAATGGCAGGGAACAACTTGGGGAACCTTCAGGATAGTGCAGTGGAACATCCTTTATGACCATGTCTTTATTTTGTAAAGCTGATGTCTTGATGCCAAATAGCTTTGCATTTCTCCACTTTGCTGTTAAGGGTGCTACAGAGAGAATCACTGTTAATATGATGATATAAAATAGTTGCAAAACTATAAGCAAACACAAAGACAGAAATTCCAACCACAATAGCTGGATTTAAGTAGGATATATGTTACCTGAAGTAACAAACCTGGAGAATGGAATTCCATTCCTCTGTAGAATACAAAGAGAAAGAAATGCATTCAGCAGCAATCTGTTGTTTTAATAGTAGCTGCAGGAGGTCTTGGGATGTAAATTATTCACATTGTCATACTCTTGTCTGGGTTCATCCTGTTTTATACTTAGTTGCATTCAAAATGCTCAATATTTAGATGTGTAACGTTGCCATAGTGGAGAATGGTTGTACAGTGACTGTAGTAGAAAAAAGACCAGATTGATCTATTTTCCCAGTATCAGTAGTTCTGATATTGAGAAAATGTAGGATATTGGTGTTAAATTTAGGTTAGAGTTTTCTTGCCTTTGTTTATCCTGAAAGTAGAGAGTTTGGGGGTTTTTTTGTTATATATTTGGAAAAAGGTTTATTGTTATCAATTACTTTATTCAGGGTTTGGTAGCTTCTTTGATTTGCTGCTCCTTATTTAAACTGCACCTTTAAAATGATCCTGAGCAGGTTCATTCCTGTAAGGAAAATCAGTGTTTTAATAGGTGCTGTAACATGATATATGCAATAAAAAGGCAACTGATTAAGCATCTTAATGTAGCTACAGACTTGGGTTTAATAGTTCTTTGACTAACCCGGATTATGACATATAATTTGCCACATACACATCCCAATTCAATGAAAAGCTCTTTCAGTAGCATGTTAAATAGTGCCCACTCATGCAGACTTTCACATTAAAGTAATTATGGGGGAGGGGGGAAATTGTAAGAACAGAAAGAAAGTTTACTCTTCCTCTTTATAGTGAAAACAAATGTGTTTTTCTCCAGAATCTGCCAAGCCTGTGTTTTAATGATTTAACAGATGGAGTTGGCACATGTGAACCTGGAAGATGCATCTGTCTGATTTTTCCAGTCTGAGGGTTTTTTAACTGCATTAATGGCACAGACAATGGTAAAATATCACCTCCCCAGGCTGCTCTGCTCTCCTAACACATAATGTCTCTTAAGGAAAAAAAAAGTGATAGGAGACTGGGGTGAGCAAAAGGCCAGAGAAATGAGGATTTGAAAAGTTTAATATTTTCTGTCCTCACTGCATTGGGCTTTTAAGCCTTTCACTTTGAATTTCGTGTGTGTACGGGGTGGAAAGAGAAATTCTACCCAGACAACGTTATCTGTGATCTCAGGGTTCTGTTAATTAATGGCTCCAAATAAACACCATTTAAATAAGGAGACCAATAGCCACTAGTATTTTGCCTTTTGTAACTGAAATGACTGTTGCATTTCCAATTTGATAATTTTACCTTTTTTTTTTTTTAATTAGTTCTTGCAAAGGTCCTGCTCATGTATAACCTAGGATTTAGCAATCTCATTTAGCCACTTGTACTGTTCATTAAAGCAGGCAATGCAGATGCTTGACTGTTTTAACTGTTTGGAATGAGGGCCTTAATTTGAATTCCTTTTAGAGTGGAATCCTTAGCACTCACCTGGATTTTCTGCTGAAACCAATAACTGCATTTCTGGATGGAAATCTCTGGGTTAAAAGCTGTGGTTATTTGCAGTGTCCATTGTGCTCCCTCCCAACCTGCCCCACGCTGAGTCTCTGAAATGCCTCAGCAGTGCCCAGGGACGGACTCAGTTCTGCAGGTACCTCTGTAACAAAGTCCCTCTCCCAGGGGACAATTTCCCTCTTGTCCCAGGGCCAGGTCAGTCCTCACACGAGCTCCCAGCTGGTTGCACTGACACAACAGACAAGCACCTTCTTGCATGTGGAAGGGCCCCTCATTCTCCTTGTCAACAAAAATGTTGGGATAAAATGCAATTAATCTGCTCTGGGCTGTGAAGTGTCCACTACAGGCTTTGACAGCACTGTGCTTTTGGGTTCACTTCAGCTTTACTACTGCTGAGAAAGAAGATTTCAAGGGGAGCATATTTCACTGTTAATGAAATTAGTACAGATCTTCTGTCTGACATATTGAGAAAGTTTAAAATGACAGTGAAAAGGGCAGGAAAACTATTGTAAATGCTCTAGAGCTGCTTTTGCTGGAGGAAAAGGTCTAGTCAGAGAGCTGCACATCAGAAGCGATGGGCTTCACTTCTCTGTGTATCTGTCTCTGATTCCACACATAACACAGCAGCATTTTCTAATTGGTCTAATGAGAGGTGGTTCCTCTGTCTATGAACTTTGCCTGGCCAGTGTTATTACATGGTGTGTTTGCACTTCAGGAAAATCTGTTCCAGGTTGATGCAGATGCTCCCTCTGCACCTCCTGGTAAATGTGGAAGGAGGCAGAGCCTTATGGATCTACAGGTGTCTTGTCTGCTCTCTTCCATCATCTCCCATCTCTGTAGTACTCCAGTCTTGATGTCCTAGACCTGTTAAATTATTGAGACAACTTCTCCATTTCCTAGTATTTTGTAGAGCTTACATTGCCTCAGTTTATGTGCCTAAAAATTAAGTATGTAGATGAAGTGAGCTATCAGTAAATTCCTCTTGCCCTGGGCTATCAACCATCACAGGGTTCAGCACCCTTTGGAGGTGCCTGTTTCCTTTGACAGCAGCTTAGGCTACCAGGTTCCAATAAATTCAGAGTTTCTGGTTGTAGTTAGGTGGGTGTAACACTACTTTTACTACCTCTCATGTAAAGTAAGTACATAAATAGGAGGGTTTCACACAGTTAAAAAAAAAGACTTGAGCCAGTGCAGTATCAAACTTATTTGAATAGTCTGATCCCTGATTCACATAGATAGAAACAGAATAAATCTCTTCATTTTTAGAGAATTGGAGAGGATCACTAAAAAACTGCCTTCAGAAGCACCCAAGTCCCAGAAAGAAGGTCCCAATTTTCTGTAAGTCTGGGACACTGAAAATATCGTTGTGTTAACCATAGCAAACATCACTAGAACTGTTTGTTTTCTTGATGCCCTTTCGTATTTTAACAAATGGCTGGGATAATTTTCTTCCCCATTTTAAAGTTTGATTAATCAGTTCATTGTGTTCTTTCTTCAGAAGGGAAATGTGTTACTGATATCCCTTGGTATGAGTGACATATGGGGTTCTACTGAAATGATAGAACATCCTTTAATTCAGCAAAACAAAAATCTGCCTGGCACTCTGTTCCTCTGGGCTACTCTTGCAGCCAAATTTAATTTGCAGGAGTGATGTGGCTTCTTTGTCTTTGGCTGTGGAGACAGAACTTCATCTGGCTGAGATCCTGCCTGTGAGGTGTGGTCTGGAGGGCAGGGGAAATAATCACAAAGGTGACATTTCTCTTGCACTTCTCTCTTAGACCAAAGATTTTAATGTTGCAGCTCAGATCAGCCAACAAATAGAAAGGAACAGAAATATCTGCAAACATGAAAATACCCTACATTGGAACAGTTCTTTCCTTCCTTTCTATGTTTTCCTTTCAAGTTTTCTTTTAAGAATTCTGATTTTTTTTTTTTTTTTGTGATCATCTTCCAAAACACAGTAAGGTAAAATCCACATTAATGGGAATTGCCTTGAAAGGAGCCATGGAAATGACAAACTCTCCAGGATTCAGTTCAAGCCAGTTAATAATCTGGATGATTCCAGGGGTTTTTTACATGCTTTGCTGTGTGTGAGAAGACAATCCACTAAGATCTTTCTTTTCAAACCCAAAGCCTTCTCTCAACACATGGAGAATGAACATGATACTTGTTTGTTTGTGTCATGCTGAGTGTTTATTCTTTGTCACAGCTTGTCACAACACTGTTAATTATGGGCAAATATTTTAGGGTTCCTTTGTATGTCACGTACATTTTACCCCTCCAACAAATTCCAAACTGCAAGTGTGTTGCCAGGTCAGGGGTTTTTTATTAGCTTTAAACTCCTTATTTAATTTTTTTTTCCTGAACAATGATAGGTAGGATACTTTATTCATTTACATAGAAAGAGGGAGGTAATGCTCACTCAAAGCTTATTCCATACCAAGCAGGCTGGATCCCCTCAAACTCTGTTTGCAGGAATGGCTGCAGTGCTGGTTGGTGACCAGGAGCTAAAAAGAAGGTGAATAAAACTGTCTTTCTGAGCAGTCTTATGGTCAAAACTCATTTTGAAAGTCTATTTGTACCAGAAACTCAGGATTTGAGCAGAATGAAAGGACAGATCCATGGGTAAGAATTTCTTGGTGAATGACTTGCCATATGAAAACGTTACAGAACTTTGAATTTCCTACTAATCAATTCCATTTTCTGTGGAAGTCAGGGGGCCTTTCAGTGGATAAATCCATAAACATCACGTGCAGCTGACACAGGGGCTGAAGTGCAGCTTTTAGGAACCTTCCCAGAGCTGGTGGTTCTGCATCAGGCTGTGCCCACGTGTCCCTCGTGGTTGTTCAGAAACTGTTTGTACTCAAGCACGGATTTAGATTTTTTTTTTTAGTAATCTGTTTATTAATTTTTTCCAAGGAATAGAATAATTTGTGTGGAAAAAGTAAAGGTTACATAACCACCATCTCCAAGGTCTTACAATCCTCCAGTTTTTTTTTATCAAACCCATTAGAATGATGACAGCAAAACCAAGTTTAAAGTGAATAAGTTTATCCCTCATATATAGACCACACTGACAGGATTTTTTTTTTTTTTCAAATAGTTTATAACAGCCTTAATGTAATCTGTGATTCAAGAATTAAAAAATAAAAATAATAAAAATTCAGGTATCCAGAACAGGAACTTTGTCTTGTGTTTTATAAAATCTAAGTCACAAGGAACCTGGTTTCAGATGGGACACTTGGGTGTTGCTGTGCAGGCTGATAATCAGTAACAGGTAAACCTGGCACTCAGTGTCCCAGTCCTCAGTGTCAGTAGCTCCTTGTTTTAGCACAGCAGCTCACTCTGCTTTTAGTCATGAACTGTCACTGATGTAAGAGAAGTGAACAGCTCTTTCATCAGGACATTTTGGTTGCCATCTCTGTGGTGCTAAACACTCTGAGCAGACAAATAGTCTCTGCAGCACCGAGTGTGACTGAGTGCCTGTAAGGAGTAGAAAGTGCTAAATGACCTTTCATCACTTTAATCACTTGACTGGGTAGAAAATTTTTTAATGAAGGTCAAGACTGGAAAAATATCATAGATGAGAGTGTAAGTGGCATGTTCCTGACTCTTATGTGCTTCTCCTGATGCTGATCTAAAAATGTTCTCTGAAATCAGTCTCTTATTCTTTGGAAGGTAATACTTATAGTAACAGAATTTTAATGTACTGTGTGGTATCAGATGGTGAAGGCTGGTGATTCTTTAAAGCAGTGGTTGGTGTAGAAAGAAAATATCAGAATTTAAAGACTTTCTCTGTGCCAGTTGTTTTTGTAGTTTGGTTGAAGGCCTTTAATCCTGTTCCCAGTGTACAAAATAAATCACTGGTATAATTACTAGTGGAATTTTGTTGGATTCTCTTGCGAAGGTGGGAACTGCAGTTACATCCACACCTTACACGTTGGTTGCTTATCCCTGTAATGACAATATGAAGCCTCCTGGGTGATGTTTCTGTGGGCATGAATCAAGTGATTCTCTCCTCCTCATTGCAAACAGAACAACAGTGAGTGGGGGGAAGAAAGGCAAGTTCCTCAGTTAAGGGATTAAGCTGTAATAAGAGGCTGGGAGAAAGCCATTTAATACATTTTAGGCTGATGACCTTTCAAAGAGAGGCTTGGAAGGAGAGGAGAGCTTAGAGGTTTGGCTTCACATCCAAGTAGAGTTGCTTGGTGTAATCCTACAGGGAATAAGTGGTTGCTTACAAGGGTATTGGGCTCTGAAGAAAGAATATGCTATATTGAAATAATGTTAATATTTTTAGTTTAGGAGATTAGCTGGACTCGAAGTTTGTCCTCTCATCTGTAACTATAGAAGCTGAAAGAAGATTTATTCAACTGAAACATGGTTGGTTTTCAGTTCTGTTGTTTTTTTAGAAGAGCAAGGAGTTGTCCACTGCTGTCATGAAGATGATAATCGAGAGTAAAAGATAAATCAGAAGTTAAATATTCAGGAGTAACAGATCGAAGGCAAGATGACATTTAGTTTTCAGGGATGGTG
>JAWWLV010000057.1:11309609-11340793 GCA_035041135.1 Platyrinchus mystaceus
GAGCTCTTTTTCAGGGATGGTGGAGCTCTTTTTCAGGGATGGTGGAGCTCTTTTTCAGGGATGGTGGAGCTCTTTTTCAGGGATGGTGGAGCTCTTTTTTTGTGCAACTCGAAATACTGGAGACTGTAGTGCTGAGACCACCCTGTTTGCACACCCCTCCAACTCTGCTTGCCCTGCATTGCATCATGGGCCCATGGTGGTAATTCCTGTCTCTGTGTCCAGTTCCATGGGATAAAGTGCCTGCATTGTCCTTTGGATCTGCTCTTTTCTGATATTCCAGGACTCGGCTCACACGAGCTCATTTCACAGGACTACCTTCCCCTGTACTTTGAGAATCCTTACACAGCGATTTGAGAGTTGCTTTGTTGTTCCCCTTCTAATTGGTGCAATGAGAGCAGTCTGCAGAGGCATCAATATTAAACATCAGGAGACAGTTTTCTAAGTGGAGCAGCTGAGGAGGCACGTGAGTGTTGCAGGGAAATAGGTCTGTGCTGGCATTAATAAATGAAAACAGCCCGCCCTGTTTGAACAGAGACAGATGAAGCATCTGCATCCTTGGTGATTTGGATTCTGGCAAAGGAGCCTTGTTTGTCAGTCCTTTGACTTCAGACACTGTCTTATAATTTTCACTGAGCAGAATATGTACTAAAGAAAAAGAAAGGCAGAGTCTGTTTTTTATTTCTCTGCATACTGGGCAGGACAGTGATTTGTATGCAGACACATCCCATTGTTGCTCTGGCAGTGCAGTACCATGAAGTGTGATAGGCCTTGAAAGATGAAAATGTCTCTATGGGACAGTCACTCTGGGGGAACTCATTTATCAGTTTGTTCATGCCTGTCCCAGTCAAACCAGAGCAGCAGCAATCCCAACATCTGTGGTGCGTGCTCTTACTTTTCAAAAATCCAATATAAACATAAGCAGCAGGAATCCTGTTCCTGAGCTGAAATCTATGAGCTTTGTCATAGTGTCATTAATGTTTTGTGTTTCTGGGCACGTGTTGACTGTTGCTCTGTGACATTTGGGATTTGGGTTTCGGAGGAGCTCGTGCAAATGTTGCCTTCAGTTTCTGTGTTATGTAAATTCATTCCTTTTGCATCACTTTTTTTTTCCCCACCAAATTTTACTATCATTTGTAGCTTCTAGTGGACCCAGAGTGAAAGTAAAATACAGTGGGGAAGTAAAGTTTTCATCTGATTCTGCATGAAAGTCATGTGTACACAAACTTTACAGACTCAGCACAAAACTGCAAGGCCTTGAAATTTGCTTAAGTCACACACTTGCACGAAGCTCTGTAGAATTTAGTGAAGTCTCTTTACTTGGAGTTTGTCACCTAATTTGGAAGCTTAATTACACTCCTGAAACTGCTGAGGTTATTATAATTCACCATGTTTCCTTAGCTGCAGGTGAGGCAAGGGAAGACTGCAGAAAGAGTTGTGGTAAGGCTTTCACTTAACATGCTGAGATCTTCCTGTGTTTTTCCCATGACAGCTTGTCTGCCAGTTTACATTCCTGAGCTTCAAATATCACTCCAAGCTAGACATCTCTTGAAACCTGACCCATTTATTCCATTCCTACTCATCACATCTTGGTGAGGAGGCTCACATCTGACTGTAGTCTGCACAGCAAAAAGCTGAAGGAAAACACAACTTTTATAAATCTTCACTGAAGGGGGATGGGAAAGCTGCTCTGCAAACTGGAAATTTTCTGATTGAGCACAATTTTTTCAAATCTCAGGGTGCTGCAAATAATGAGCATAAGAAGAATGAGAAAGAAAACAGTAAGGACAAAATTCTCACTCTTATGAAATCTGCTCTCTGGTACTGCAGTGAAGTTCTTAATGCACATTAAAATCAGATCCTAAAACCATACTGAGCTTTCCAACTAATTTTTTGTTGCCCACAGACTTGCTGCTTTTTGTTTGATAGTTAATTGTGGACTGTTGTATATGTGCAATCTTCATGAATAAATGTGAGCTCTTTTTCTATTTTTAAAAAAGGGGTATTGCCTGCACTCCTGACTTTTCCCAGGTTTCTAAAACTAACACCTATGTCATAGTAACATCTGGAACCTGCAGCAGTGGATCAGGGTTGTCCAAGGTGCCTCATGGGCACAAATGGCAGCTCTTGTTCTAAATAATTTCCTTTGGCCATAGGTACAATCAGCTGGTTGTGTTTGGCTCTGTTCTGGGGAAGCATTTCAGCACATTGAGTGTGACATTATAGAAAGCTGATGGGCCAGTTTCTGATTTCAAATGTGATTAGAAGTTGTGGAATTGATGTCTCAATTATGCTTTTTCTACTTCAAGATCGAGATGGTATCAATGTACTCTGATGTCATTATATTGTGTACATTTGAGGCTTTGCTCAAATAACCTCTTGAATTCATATGGTGTTAGTTTTAGTCTGCCTTTTAAACTAAGTTTCTAGTCTTATGGCTATTGAGAAGTTGGAAATCCATGGTAAAATCAACAAACAGATTCAGAAAGAGCTTAAATGAAGCTCCTGCTGGAGCAGACACCCTCCAGACTGTACCTGTGTGAGTGCACTTGCAGGAGGGTGTGCCTGGAGTGGAGGCTCCCTTTACCCAGCTCTCTCCAGGGGTGAATTTACCTGGGCTGTGTGTTATCCCAGCCACAGCTGCTGGTGTTCTGTCATAAAATGGAAAGTAACTTCAGAGACTCAGAGTCACTCTCCAGCTTCAAAGCCAGCCATGTCTGACAGGTGGGGGAATGGCAGATTGCTACAAATCAGTCTTTGATTAAAATCTCCTGGGCTGTTCAAACAAATTTGCAATTTTTACTGAACACAAACTCCCTGTGCCTCATTGATGAGAACAACATGTATCTTATTTTCATGCCCACATCTCGCTGAAAGCTGATGCCACCTGGCACCAAGGCTGCCTTGGAGCTCTTCTTCAGTTCATTCAAGACTTGATTTTGCAGTTGCTGATGCTTTTTAAGTGCCTCCTCCCCCCTCCAACTGATTCTATAAACTTTTCTTATGAAAGCAGAAAGCAATGCTCCCAAAGGGAACAGGATGGCCTTTCAGGAGAGGTGAGCCCTCAGCTGGGTCTTGGAAGGAGCAGAACCTACAGGTTTCTCTTTGACTCTTCACATCTTGTTCTGTAGCTCAAACCCAGCACTGGTGAGAGAAGGATTTTAAATGCCCCTCAGCCTTCCCAGGGAGGAGCTGATGCCGTTCTGGGAAGAGCTGGGTTTTATTCCTGGGAGCCCTTTCACCCTGGGGCTGCTTCCTTAGCTGAGGGGACACATTCAGCTCAGCCACCTCTTCCCATTATCCGTGTAACAGCTGTGCTGCTGGAATTACCTGATGGTGTTTGGATAACACTGTGCTCTTCCACGTCTCACCTGAAGGTTGGGCATGTAAAATGGCATCAGTAATGTTATCTGATGCAAAAATTATCAGTTTGTGCAGCTGTGGTGCAGCGATTATGAAAAATCCCTGAGGATTTTCTGTAGGCAGTGTGAACTGGGATGGGTCTTGAATTTTGCTTTAGGCACAGTCCAGGTGCCACTAAGAAATAAATAGAGAAACTGCAGTGAAATGTGAGGGCTGAATTAAGAAGAGGAAGGTCCACAGGCAAGTAACAACACTATTCTGACCATCTGATGGAGACAGACATCAGCCTGCCTGCATGCACACATTTGCTTTTGTGATCTGTGCAGTGTTTTTAAGTGGATCTTCAGCTCTCCTAGGAAACCATCATTAGGCCAATTGAAATGCTACTTGTGCCTTTAAAATAACAAATGTTGTGATACATCTTGAAAGCCTTTCAAACAATGGCATGACATTCATGCAGGATATCAGGTGCTATATATATATAAACATTTCAAACACTGTGAAATAAACTATTAATGTTTCCAAAGCAAATAGACTTTCCTTGTATTTAAAATTGATTTTTTAAATGATTTTACAACATTTCCCAGCACAGTGAGGGTAGAAGTAGGACTCAGTCCCAGAGAAGTGACTTCTTTCCTAGGGAGTGTTTAGCAGTGAGAATTCTTTGCTTCTCTTTAGAGAGCAAATGGTTCACAAATAGTTACTACCACTGCTAGTGTATCCCTGTCAATTGAGCTAAAGTTTCATCTTCTCATTAAATAAGAACATGGAACTAATAATCTGTTACATCTTTATGGTAACAGAAGACAAGAATTGCTTTTTGTCTTCTTTCTTATCATGGGATGGGAATGGCATTGTCTCTCATGAGACCACCAAATGTCCATTTGGCTTCCTCTGTGGATAAAACATGAGCCCACTTTGGAAAGCAATGTATTTCTTCTTAGAAAAGATGAAGTTTTGCTTGGATGGCTTGAAAATTAAAACACATTTTTATCAAATTTGGTCCATTTTTTCCTACAGATGGTGCTATTTTCCCATGAAAAATCCTAAAAGTTTGAAAAGTCAAATGACTTCAGTACAAATTCATTTTTAGCCCAAAATAAAAAGCCAGGATGTTGCAAGGACTGTTAGGCAGATGATGAGGCTGCATTGCTCTGGTAGGGGATGAAAAGCAAATGGAACTTCCCCAGGAAGCTCCTCAGAGTTGTCCCTCTTGGTTTAGCCCAACCAGCCCCTCAATCTGAGCTCCTGGAACAGACAGTAAATACTGGGATAGATTCATACAGTGCTGGTATTTTAGTTTCATTATTGAGGGTTCATGCATGCAGACAAATTGGAAATATGGCTTCCAGAACCCTCCAGGTCTGGATATTTCTGGATCGATTTTATCCATCATTCTGTGTCATGACTCACCCTTTTATTGCTTTGGGAATATCCTGCAGTCACAGCAGGGAAGGTACTGGAGGTTTGTTCATTCACCAACCAGAAACTAAACAAATATGAATGTTCTCTGCAGGTACAACTTTTAGGTATAATTACAGTGCACAGGAGGCTTGTGCTGCTCAGCCCTTTCCCCTCCTCTAGTCCAGCCTTGCAGGACTGAGATGATGCTCAGCCTGACAAGTAGGAAGGATGCATTCCTACTACCTGTTTCTTTTCCTGCTGACAGACCTTTGACTCAGTCTGTTCCCCTTAGAAACAGTTGTAGATATTTTTCCAACACATAATGCAAAGTGACTGATCCAGCTCATTTCATGAGATTGTTGCTGTGGGATCTCTGTTAGGCAGGTATAAAATGATACCTGAAGACACTCCTTGTAATAACAGCCTATTGCCCCCTTGTACCACTCAGTGCTTTTTCATTTCCATCTTGTTTTGAGTCTCAGTGGAGTTTGCAGTCTCCCAGATTGCTGCTCATACAGAGGGCCATTATATGGGGGAAAACGGGAATTTGATGCCTGTATTAAAAAGTCCCCAAAAGGCATTTGTAGATGTAAAGTCAAAGTAAATTCTAAAAAGGCAGCAACAGCCCATATTGTGTTTTCTGTCACTTTCTGAAAATCTCATTCTGGGTGTGTGCTGTGAACAGGTCTTGTTGCTGCTGATTCAGGCTCAGTCTGAATCAGAAATTTGTCAGGAGAAATTTCCGATACAGAACCTGAAATGTCAACAAGGCAGCGCTGCAAACCTGTATTGGGAGGAGCTGCCCCTCCCTGCAATCACACAGTGGGAGAGCAGAAAGGAGATCTCATTTCTCCTCATTCCACACCAGTGAGGGTTTTGTTTGGGGTTTCTTTTTTAACTCAGTGTGTGTCAGGGGCTGGCGAAGGCTGAATGTGTCCCTGTGTGGAGACAGTCTCTGCTGGAAACAGGCTGTCACCAGCAGAGTGTGGGACCAAAACAATACAGTTTCCTTTCTTTCCCATTTTTCTCTTCTCAGAACAACTCCTAGATGTTCTGTATACTGGCAGGCAGGAGGAAAAGACAGATGGTGTGACAGTGGGAGAACAGTCTATTTTAGCACTAATAAAAATGGGTCTGGAGATTCATGGACGGCAGGAAAATTTTAAACTGGGCATACCAGGGATGCAGCAAGACAAGCAGTGACCTTTCAGTGTTACAGAGCTGCACAGTGATGTTTTGTCTTTTGCACTTGAATTTTGCAGTCTTAGTTTTCTTCTCTTCAAAATATGTACCTGGGCAAGGGTAATCCTGATGTACAGTTTAACTCCTGTTTCAAATATTAGTGAGTAAAATATAATTTGGTTACAGACAGTAAAATATTCTCATGTTCAAAAAGAAGGCTTTTTTTCACCTGCATCATTCCTACAACTGCTTATTTTGCACATTTCCTATTCTTAAGTATCAAAAAAGAAAAAAAAAAAGGAATAAAAATGGATATTGCCCCATGCTGTGAACTCCAGTGAGTTCCTGCCTACTCCCATGTCCCAGCTGGAGCTGTCACTGGGCTTGTGCAGCTCTGAAGGATTAATAATGGCTGGGAAGGAGAGTGTCCATTGCAATTCCTTCTGGGCATTCTCACTGTGCAGCCACGTGCTCCATTTGAGGTTTTTTCTCCTTTAGCATGTTTTGCTGGGAGGGGATGAGTAACTGGAGTGTGGGCTCTCATAGAAGGAAAATAATGGGATTTTTTGTTCAGGCAGTCATGAAGTCTCACCTCTTCCTCTGGACTGAGGTTCCTGCAGCCCCAGGGATTTTGGATCAGTCTGCAGATTGGTAGCCACGGCTGCCTGGGGATAAAGGCTGTCAAAATGAAATTGGGATTCCTCTTAAGAGACAGGTCAGCATAGCTAGGCCTGTCTTCACTGTTTTCTTTGAAGGAATTCACTTTAAACTTCCTTGAAATTAGCACATCTGGCAGGAGGGAAGGGGGCACTCAAGCAAGACAAGCTGAGCTGCTAAGAAGGTACCACTTCCATTGCTTGATGCCACCAGTGTGTCGATCTTCTCATTGGTAGAAAGGAAAATATTTCCCCTCTTTTGAAATACAAACACAGCTCCTTCCCTGGAGCTATCACTTGACATCCCACAGATCTGACATCTGCAAACTGATTAAATTAATATTTGGGCTACTTTTTTCCAGAGTTGCTAAAGCTAAAATAGTCTAATTAAATCACCTTTCCTGTTTGCTTCTGATTTAGTTCTCAAACTAACACCGAGAAACGTCTGAGAAAAACAAACACTGTCATTTTTCTACACTTTTCCCAAAAGTATCATCACCTGAAAAGCAATGTCTGCCTTTTGTGGCCGGGGTGAGCACAGGGGGAGCTGCTGACAGGAGCAGTGGGGATGTTCCCACGGGAATGCTCTGCCAGGCCTGGCCTGCACAGCCCCTGCAGCCAACCTGGGCTGCACTGCTGCACCTGTCCTGCACTGACACTGGGCTGTAAGAGCAGCTCTGTGTTGTACCCCACTGCTCCCAGAGTGTCCTCAGGGGTGGAAGGAGGGATAGAAAAAGAATGTTGTGGAAGGAAGGAAGGAACAGAAGCCAAATTCAACTCTCATGAAAGTCTGCGGGAATTTTTCCGACGACTTTGTGGGAACTGAGTTAAGGGGCTGGTGAGAAGCCATGTTCAAAAAACCCTCCAGACCTCCTCTTATATTCTACATCTGCACTGGGTCTGGTGAATTTATTAGGAACAAAACCCTAGTTTACAGCATGTGGAAAATAGAGGGGGTGAAGGTTATGAGAAAACCCCAAGTTACTGATGTGGGAGTGGAGACGTGTTGCAAAATAAACTGCTTCAAATGTATTAAAAACGTGCTCCCCCCCAGCACCCTAACCCATCCTGCATTCATAGTCACTGACTTCACCAGTTTCACAGCATTACTTTTCACTCAGCAAACATCATAAGCACAGGAAGGCAGATTTATGGCTGTTTATCAGCCAGCACCATTACTGTATTTACTGTAGTGTGAAAAAGGAAATCGGGGAAAAGTGCTATAAATCTCAGTGGCTGCAACCCAGATGCATTTATTTACTTACTGGATACTTCACTAGTAGCTTAGCAGATGCCTCCTAGTTTACACTTATATTTTGAGCATATCAGCAGAATGCTCTAGAGGGATGGGTGTTAAAATCCTGCTGGGGTCTGCTGTGGGCACTGCTAGGAAGGAGCTACTGAAATGTGTTCAATTTAAGCAGCTAAAATAGTTACTGAAGAAACAGCAAGGTGATAACCACTCACTGCTTATTTAAAGGGAGTATAATTATAAATAGAGGAGTATATAAATATACAGTCTTGCAATAACAACGGGAAGACAAAGATCTGGCTATTAAAATAATAGGAATAAAAGCAAGACATCTCACAGGATTTTCTCTGTTCAAAGAAGAGCCACAACCTTCAAATCTTTATTTGCAGTCCTGGAGCTGTAATATTCCTCTTGTGCTGTGTAGGGGGATGGTTTCAGATGGGAGTTCTGTTTTGGGGCAGCCCAGGCCCAAAGGTTGGACTTTACTATTGGAGATGTAATTGTTTATTCCAAGCCAGTCAAGTCACCTGACCCTGAGTGACCTACTGCAAAATGTTATTGTGTGTGGTTGTGTTCAGATGTGATAAATGCACAAGTGCCTCCTTCACAACACTCCTACATTGTGCTCAGCAAACTCTTCTTTAAAATGAAGAACATGACTTCAGCAAGTGTTGCATTTTCTAGGCCTTTTCTTTACACCCTCATTATCTGGAAAAATCTAATTAATGAATGATAGTTAAATTAAATGTGTTTCTGAAAGTGTGTCTGAAAGATCTATTTAATTTGTCAACTTTTCAATAAAAGCACAGTTTATTTTATTCAATTCAGATTTGTGGTCAAATGCAAAAGGCTGGATCTGGACTTGTGGTGAAAGTCCAAATGTATTTTTCCTAAGGGGAGATCACAAATCCATCCAAGCCAATTGAAATATCTTCACCAGTGTTCAGTGAACCAGGAAATAATTCCCCCCAAAACCTAAAGGGGTTTAATTGTTACTTTACCATTTTTTTTTTACTTAATGTTGGCTCTTATTGTTAATGCTGTTTTTAAAATGAACAGTAAAATGCAGAGAGTATAAATTATAAATGAACAGTTTCAATGAGGCTGTTGATTGCAATGACTGAAATCTAATTAAGCAGTTTAAGATCTAAGTGATATTATTATTAAAGAATTATGTTAACAGAGCATTTGATCAGCCTCTTAATTTGTTTTATGTGAATTATACTTAGGAGATAATGCGATTCCAAGTGACAAAAAGATCAATTCTGCTTCTTTCCTCTTTTTTAGAGAAAACTAATGTGCTGTATTTAAATTGAAATAGATTTGTAGAGAGGTCCCTGGGAAACAAAAGCACCATTTTAGCATCTTAACTTTAACTGACTTCATGTAAGTACCAGTACTGACTGCTGGTTTTGATATGACATTCCCTAATTTCACTGTTCATCTATTCCTATAAACAACCTTTCCAGCGCCTCAGTGGCTGCTGCCCTTGCCTTGGATGCTCCTGTAAGGTTTAACCTTGTTTGTGTCCAGAGAATGTGAGTCTTGTCCCACCTGCCACAGATGGTTTGGGGACACTTTGGTCAGCCCTCAGAGAATGAGCAACTGAAGGAACAGAAAAAGGCAAAAGGGATCATTTTAAATAGAATTGGACACCAGGAACGAACAAAATACTGTATTTTTGTATTGGCTTCCTTGGATTTTTACTCTGTAACTCTTTAGGTTTGGGTTCCTTGGTTACCATGGAAGGAAATCAGGCAGGATTTCAGTCTTAAAATTTCAGTGTCATGTAACTGTGGGTTTGTTTGGAACCAACTGTTCCATTTCAGTGCACAGCCTGAGTGGTGCCCTGGGGAAATGGGCTCAATTCCAGGGAGACAGTCCTGTTCCCAGGTTATGTGTGTTGTTCCATGGCTACATGTAACAGCATTCCCTGTCCACCCCTCTCTCCCATGGACATACCTGGGATTCCTGAACCAGCTCCTGGAGCTCTCTTGGTAAATGGTTCTCTAGTGCTGCTGCTGCCTCTGCCCTCCCAGTCCTTGTCCAGTTATTTCAATGCAACTGAAACATTGCTGAAGGATTTACTTGCAGTGGATGGTCCCTGGCACACTTTTTGGTTTTAAAACTTTCAAAACCAAACGGGGCAGGGGATGGAGGAGCAAATCCTGGGGAAGTCTGAGATATTCTGCACTTGAAACAGAGGACTGAGGGTGCCAAACACTGCAGAGGAAAAGGAGGAAGTCATGAAACAGAAAATGAGACCAAGCAAGTGACTGGTTGATTGGCTCTTTGCTGTGCTGTTACTCTGTGTATGTCAGCACTCACAGCAATAACCAAACCCTGAGTCCTAAATCTCTGCTCCCTTAAATCTGTGGTGTTTATTCCCATATGGTTCATTCTCTGTCATTCCTTGAAGACAATCTCTAATGAGCCAAAATGCACAGTATTGTTTTGAATCCCTTCTTGGTTTTCTTTTCATGTCTGAGAGGATGGAAAATTAATTTTGCTCTTGATCTGGTTCAAAATCTTCCTCCCACACTGTGGAGCCTGGATGTGGTGTTGGAAGATATAGTGTGTTCTGGCTGCAAGCATCAAAGGGAGATCCAAAGGGCAAGCAGCTTTAAATATTTAACTACTAATAATCTGGTTCAGAAAACTGACTGGGTGTTTATGGGAGAGAGCATTGCTACTTTATGCTATTGATCTAACAGATGCAGTTAATTCTGTATTTTTAGAATATAAAAATGTGCAAAAGTGATTCTGGGTAGATAAAAAGAAGTAACTCAGCACAGTGCTTTTAAATGTTGATGTCTCAGCAGCCTTGCTATCTGTCATTAGCATTTTTTTCTTTATATCTTAAATATAATCAATACTTTTCTGAGGTTATGATCAAGTAGCATAAAACATTTTACAAATTCTGTTTGCATGTGATATATTGTGTGTTTTCTGAAGGCTCTGATCTAATAGGTGATCCAGCAGCATTAGTAACTACTGACACACTATGGCTTAAATTAAAGGTGAATGACCACTTTTGGTGTTTCAAATTTTAAGCATTAAACCAAACATATTTTTAAAGAGATTTAATTTTCATCAGTCAGAACTGAGTTCTTTCCAGAAATCAGGCAACTCCTGAGGTCCCAAATCAACTTTTTCACTGGAAATCCCAAGAATCACATAAGAATTTTCAGGCTTACTGCCTCCAAAATCTTGAGATTCCAAAGTTCAGGTACAACAGAAGAAGAATTGTTTTGTTAGTATGTGAGGTGACATGTTGATAGATAGACACCTCCTGAATGGTGGTTTCAGATATTAAATGATGATTATCCAGAGCTCCAAGGCACTGATTCTTTGAAAGGGCTTTCAATATTGTGGGAGTAGAATGACAGGGGCTGATTGCACTGAGTGCTAATCTGTACATTCTTTGTTCTTGCCAAACAGTATAAATGCAGTGCTGTGGGAGAGGGACCAGCCCTAAACTGGAGGCCAGTGGAGAGGCTGGCTGGGAGGAACTTGCCCCACCACACTCTGGGCCTCTCCTGCCTTGAGCACCTCCCAGTTTCAGGGCCACAATCCACTGCTCTTCCTAAAGGGGGGAAACTTGTGAGTGCTCTGTGTGCAGATTGGAGGGGAAATCCAGACCAGAAAAAGCACAGGATGTAAGTAAGCAAGGTGTGAGAATACCTCTGGTTATTGTTTATACAGACAGCATAGGATGCACCCACTCATTAACTGAGTGGAAGAACAGCAAAATGTTTCTTCTCGGAGACTCCTGGGGCAGTGCTGCAACTCTTTCCAGCCTTTCTGTACCTCTCACTTCAGCTCAAGTTATCTGGGAGATCACAGGTAGAGCAGTAATTTGTACAAGAAAAAGAACAATCCCCAGTCTGACTGTAGCACAGCTTGAACTTTTAACTTTTGTTTTTACAGAAGTAGCAGTCAGCTGCACAATCCCTCTCCATTTTTCTCCCCTCCAAAGGTCAGATACCACTTTCCTCTTCGTTATCTCCTTCAGCTTTTATTCAAGCAGCTTCTGCTTGAAAATTTTCATGTATCACTTGTACATCTGGAGGGTGAAACATCTCTCTGAGGCATCAATCACTCTCCTGCAGTGACACCTGGTCATAAAGGTGACCTATTTCATATTAACAATCCATTTCCTTTCCTTGTCACCACCAGGATAAGTTCTACCTCTCCCTTTCCTTGTCAGAAGTGCAGGCTTAGGGGTTACATTGTGGGTTCTTTGAAAGTAAAGGGATGATTGTTTGACTCTTTGCATCCCTGTACTCTGTCAATTTTAGTTTAATGCTGAGGAAAAATCCCCAAACAAATATTACTTTCTGACAGAGGACACTGGAACACTGATGTTGAAGTATCACACTTTACATTGTTTCCATAATGCAAGGGGTGTTATATGAATTCTCATAAATTACAGGGCATAATAACATGTTATTGGAGTTCTTTGTGGGATTTCAGGACTTTGTGTCTTTTCAATTACTTGGAATATGGTGCTAAATCGTGGAAAAACTAATTTTAAAATGAATTTTAAAAAGAGTTATCTCTTGCAAGTTATAGAAATCTATGTTATGCAAGAGAAAACAGAATGAGCATAACCTACCATGTTGCTGACATCAGTCTGAATTGCTGAGCACTCTGTGCTCACACTGTAGGAGACACAATAATCCTCTGAAAGCTGCAGCCTGTCTTGGGACAAATACACTGTTCAAATCAAGCAGATGCCTGCAATATATTTGATGTGGAGATGCTTAGGAATATGTAGCTCTTCTGATTGTTCTATTAACAGTATTTATTTACATTTGTATAATTCTAACTGGATTTCCATGTTCTAGTAGTGTTTGTAATGAAAAGTGATTTGTAGTATTTTATCATCCCAGGGTAAGACTGGGATATCTGACTGACTAAATAATGAGTGATAAATGTTATACATAAACTTGGTTGTACTTAGGATTTTGGGTGTTTTCAGCTGCTGTGAACAGCTAAGATGGGAATTTTCAATATGTTTTCCTAGTTAAAGATCTATCTCAATACTTCATTATTAGCACTCACTCAAACAATTCTGGGTAATTCCATTAATTTTCTTTTTCTCTCCTTCCTTCTGTCTCATTCCTTCTTTTACCTTCAGGAACATCTCCACAGTGTTCAGCCTGTGAATTTGCCACCTCAGCTGTCTTTGCCTTGTGCTCTGAATTGGGTCACAGGCAATTTTGCAGTGGTACAATTGTCCTTTTACGTGAGAACCATTCCTCCTCAACTTGCTTCCTCTGCATCTTCAGCCTGAGCACTATAAATAAAAGATGCTCTAAAAGGAAGGCAGAATTCCTTTCTTTAGCAGTTTCAGGATGCAACATTCATAGTACTTTTCCAGAAATCCACAAAACTACTGTTTCAGGTTCCCTGGTTCTGAGGAATTTGAGCAGAAATCAATCTTCCAAACCCAGGTGTGACTCACCCAGTGTGTCTTGTTTTCTGTGGCAGTGGAGGAAATGCTGCCCAGCTTCAGTTGCTGCACAAATACTGTTGCTGACTCCTGAGAACAAACTTCCCGTGGCAGGTACAGGTTTTGAAGTTTATGATAGTGTGAGGCAGCAGTGTATCAGATGAAACTACCAATTAATTATGATGCTAAGACAGGAAATGTACCATTATACTGTGATGGCTGTGGCCATCTAGTCCAACACACACCTCTGACAGAGCCCAGTCCAGTCCCACATGAAAGAGTTGCCAGGAAACCCTCCAGCAGACAATCCTGCAGTTACATGTTTAAAAAGGGCCAGGCATGTAGAGGCTGACTTATACCCTCAAGCAGGACATTTTTATCTGTGATTTTTCCCTCTTCAGAAAGATTTAAGCACAAGATTTTCAGCTCTCCTGGATCTCTCTCTCACTCAGTTGTTCTAAGGTATTGAGGAGGTGTGAACACTGAGTGTGAGCTGGAGAATGGCAGTGGGAGATGAGAAATTGTAACAACCACTGAAACCAGCAGTGTGTGTCTCCAGTTTGAGTCCTGTCTCACTTGTTGCAAGGAAGAGACTGAAGAACCAGATGATACATGTCAGAAAAATTAGAACCCTCATCCCTTTGCAACAAGAAATATTGCTGGTTTCCCTCTGAATGTTTAATCTTGAAAAATATGTCCAACATTGTCTGCTCCTCTAAAAGTCTGGGCACTGTCCAGGATGAGACAGCAGTGTCAGCACAGAGTTCTTGTCTCCAGGGAGTTGAGAACTGAGGAGCCCCAGAGATCCCTTGAGGTAAGACAAGCTCTGAGAAACTGAGCTACACAGCACAAATGAAGGTGTTCAGTCCAGTCATATAAACTTTTAGCCAATTGCTAAATTAGATTATTCATTTCCAAAGCTTTGCAAATCAACCTGTACCTTTTGTTGAAAGTGTCCTACCTGTTGGACAAGAAAAATTAGCAGCTATTACCTGAGGACAAAAAGGCACAAGCACAAAGGCAGTGTCTGAGCCTGGCAGTGATCACAGCGGGGGCTCATCGAGGCTTTCCCGACACACGTGGTGAGCTGGCTGAGAGCTGCTTCACTCGGGTCCTTTCCTGGTCCTCCTCTGCAGCTTGTGGGAATTGGGGCAGCTGAGGATCTGGACAAGGACCAGGCAGAAAAGCTGTGCAGCCTTTTAGCTCTGTGTGCTTGTTGTGCAGTTCAGAAGAGCCCAGTGATCCACAGCCCGCGGTGCTGATGGATGGGGTGTACACGGAACACGGAACGCAGCACTGACATGGCCTTTGGGTGCTTCTGTCATGTCTTTTAAAAAGTGCTTTTTAAGGCATCTTTTTGAGTAAAGGATGGTTTGATTTCTCTCCTCCACCTTCAGAAATTAACTTTAAATGCTGTTTCAGAAATAGGGAAAACACCCTACCTTCTTGCTTAGACACAGGGAATGTTTTCTTGAGGGATCAGATGTCTGGAAGCTTTCACAACACGCACGAAACAACTTCTGACAGAATAACAAGCTGCCCTGTGCCATCACGGCAGCTGGCACTGAGTCATTGCTCCTGGCCCTGGAACGCAGACCTTGCGTGTCTGGGCAATAATGCCCAGCCAAGTGTGATTGCAGGCTGTTATTAAGGCTTTATTTGTGAAATTGGTGTAGCTGAGGTCAAACATCTTTCTCTGTGTTTCCACGTCGTGCTTTCAGACAGCTTTCCATAACGATTCCATTATACCCCGACTAGGAGGATGTTTTATCTCTTATACAAATTGCTGGTTAATTACTGAGCTGTTGTTCACATCTGATTCTGCTTTTGAGGAAGACAGTATGACATTGAGCCAGAGGCAACCCTGATACAGAAAAAATGGCATTTGAGCTTTAAACTTCAAGTTAATACAAGAATTTCTGTAACACACGAATGCAGCCCGAGAGTTATTGTGGATATTGAAAATGCACTGTCTAAAAAGTGAAATTATTTAGAAGCAGTGGTTTACCTGCAGGTCTCCAGGTGATGTGATATGTTTTATTTGCTTCTTTAAAATGTTTTAGGTCCATTTTATGTGATAGGGAGGTAGAGAATTATTTTACTTTTAATAACAGCAAAGTCAGAACTGTTCTCTGATTTATGGACTGCATAATGTCTTAACAAACCCAGTGGGGACCTGGGAGCTGACTGTGAACAGAGGAGGATGAGGTGGTGTCCTTAATCTCAGAGTAGTTTCTTAAGGTCAAGGACAGAGAGCTGGAACAGGGATATTTTAAAGCATCCCTGGGATTACTGTCAGAGATACCTTATCTGGGATGACTTTCTTCAGATGTTCTTATTTCTGTTCTTTGGCTGTAGAGGGGATCTGCACAGTGGGCACTGATGTTTAGAGGGACTAGTTAAGAGAAATACCCTTATTGCAGTTTAAAGAGCTCAGTACCTCGTGTAGCTGGTCCTAAGAGATGTATTTCAGTCACAGAGGAAATCCAATAAGCCAATAAGAATATTACTGTGAGTCAAATTTGTAGGATTAAGTCCCAAATTTCTGCTGAGTTTGAATTCTTACTGTTACAAAAATGTTGATATGTCTTTTTCCTTACAAGAACTGGACAGAGTTGTAGCAAGGCACTGGCAAACATTTGAGAAAAGCATGTTATAACAGTAACCTTGTACAGAAATACTGACTGCCAGTACTTACCAGTATCACCTGCCAGAGAAAACTTGGCAAGCCTTCTAATTTGGTCAGTGACTATTGCTAAGGAGAAAATGAATTTGAGAGACTCATAGCTCAGCAAAAAGCACTCTTGGTCCCTCAGCTGTGTATTCTGGAAGGGGAATATTCAAATAAATAAAATAAACCCATCATTTCGTATTTACAGCGAGAGGAAAGGGACTCAGGAGGTCTTTTACAGTGCTAGTAATTCTCTTATTTACTTTTTCACATATCATTGCTTAGATAATAGTTTTTGTAAAAGCACCATGATGACTTTACCTCACTGAAACTGTTGACTTTATCTCTGCTTTACACTGCTGTGAATTAGGAAAGAATCAAGTTGCCAGCATTTGCCAGGGGAAGTTTGCACCAGTGTCAGTCCATGCAGCCCCTTGCTACTCATGAGGAAGGATTTGCCTCCTTATGAAGGAGGAAATCTAAATTCTTACCTCTGCTTACACCCATTCTTGCAGAAATGGGTCACCCCAGCAGGATTGTTCCTAAGGGATTCCAGTCAAAATCCCTGAGGCCCCACAAGGATGTGAGGGTTCAGAGCAGAGAAGGAAGGTACCGATGGGGATGGGCCACTCCCAGCTGGCATTGCAAGGCCTAAGGCTTCCAAAAGCCTAATTTTTTGTTAATCCTTTATTACTTCAAATTCTTATAACCTGCTTTGGGCTTCTGGAGAGGTTCAAAATTGTCATGAAATCCTGTTTTCCTCCTCCATTAGTGTTCATCCTTTTTTCTTCAGTGGTAGCACTTCTTCCTGACTTTGGCTGAATTGTATCTGTTTTGTTCTGAAAGCCTTTTGCTTGGTTCCTCATCATGTCTGAACTGCATTCTTAATCTCTTTTTTTTTTCCCAGCAGTGGTTAATTTATTGCAAAGAGTGTTTCATAGTGAAGAATCCATATTATTTTAAGGTAATTCCTTAGTGGGTTCTCTTGGAGATAAACACATGCAGAGAGAAAGGGGCTCTGGGTAAAGTCCATGGGCTAAACTGTTTTTCTGGAGTAATGCTACTGAACTCCTTTGACATAAGATTAGATGAAAATTTGGCCTTCCATCAGGAGACACCCTAAGTTGTTTAAAGGCTAAACTGTGCAAACAGCATGAAGAAGATTCTCTGGCATGAAGGTCTAGTTTGATAAAAAACCCAAGAGATTTGTCTCTTCCTTCAAATTGGAACAAAAAAGGGCTGGGAAAATGACAGTTTTGGCAGGATTTGCAGTTAAGAACCTTAATGCTGAACTTGTGAAGTCCTTTGAAAAGTCTCATAGAGCACTAACCAAAAAAATGAAAATTGGAGTGTCTAAGTCATAGCAGCCTCGTGTAGAGAGGAATGAGTTGCCTTAAACAGCGACCTCTTGTGATGTCCTAAAACCCTTTGGCAATTGCAAGGAAATAAAACTCAAACAGAGGAAATAAACCTCAAACAGAGAAAAAAACCCCTAAAACCTAAACCCCAGAAGAGATTGTTCAGGGAAGGGGTATTTCCATCCATAATGAATGTCTCAGCCACCACTATGCTCAAGGGTTTTTGAGTCTTCAGTGTCTTTGTGCCCTCAGAATTCTCTTGCATTACTGCAACAATATGGAAGTTGTTGTTCCAAAAACCCTGAGCCCAACTCCAGATTCATCATGTGAACTTGAGAAAGCCAACATGCTTTAGAGTTACAGAAAGAGTGCTGGATTATTTATTTATGTAGCACCTATAAATTTACAGGTGGCTTTACACTCCAAAAATAAATTCTAGTCCATGGAAGGGTGGTGCCGCAGTGAATTCTGGCTGCTTGGTTTAAATGGAAAAAGAAAAAAAACCTACAATAAATCATGAGAATTTAAAAAAAAAAAGTAAAAAAATCATGTAACTCATGTCTGCCATCCTCTGTATTTGAAATATTTCTGCAGTGAATTTAATTTCTAGCCTAAATAAAATGTAGAGATGGTGTTTGCTCCTCAGGTCTTGTGTCTTTGTCTTCTGAGGAGGGAGACAATTCAACAGGATATAGAATTTCTTTACTTTCTTTATTCTGATTCCTGTTACTCATTTTCTTACATGTTTGATAAGGTGGCCACCCACACATCTTTCCCTTTGGTGACTAATTCACTTGTCCCTGACATCCCTGATCAGCTCTCCTGCCTGACATGGAATGTGGTTACACTTTCTGGTTAGAGCTCAAAAACATGAAAAAAAAAGCAATAAACCCACAGTGGAATGAAATGTGGAGATTTGTTATTAAAGCATACAGTGGTCATATTTAATCTTCTGACTGTTGACACCTGCTAAAAATTTACTGTTCCAGAGGGATTGGTGGGAGTTCTGTGCTGACTTTACTGGTGTAGCAGTGACAAAATTCCAGGGATTTCACTGGGGAAATATTTAATGAAAGTTTTTCGTAGCTTTAAAATTGTACTTTGAGGTGTCTGAGGGTTGTGTGCTTTTGTTCTTCTTTCTTTTCACAGTGGCATAATTATTGGTCATAGTCCATGTGAGAAATCAATCCAAACACTGCAGACAAAGGCCGTGCTTTCCATGTGCTGTCTGGGTGTTCCCAGAATAGCTCCTTCACTGTTATTCACCTGTCACTTCAGCTGGGTTTGAATTCACAGAAAAGTAAGAGACATCTGGTTCTTACTTTGAATTCTCCATGGGAAACACAATAGCAATAATTTCACTGGAGGAGGCTGTTACCAGTTAGTGATGATGGGACTATTTCGGGTTTATTCAGCTGTACAGTGGATGCTTTTCTTCTGCAGGTAGTGGTGCCTCAGGTTTTGGTGTACATTTCTGACTCTCTCCAGAGTCACTGTGTGAAAGAACTTGAAGGAAGAATTCAACCATAAACCAAAAAATACTGTGGGTTTTTTAAACTTCAGTCAGGTCACTTATGGACCTCAGTTAGGGACAATAAAGGCAAATATCAGATGGTTTTTCATTCCCAATCATGATTTTAGTTGCCATCTCCTGTGACTTGCCCTAAAGAAGACAGGAATTCTGTTTGTGAAGGAGTGAGTCGAAACCAGTTCTTCAGTCTCAGTCCAACATTTATGCTGGGGACTGTTCTTTCCCCCTTCATAGAACTTTGGTTTTGCCAGAATAAAAAATGAGTCAGGAACTTCTGGAATTGGTCCAGTGGAATGAATATCACTGACATTTGACAGTCAGTGTGACCTTTACCAGTTCCTCACGTTACTGACATAAAATGGTTGCTCACAAGGCTCTGAACAGGGCCAGACTCAACCCCCCTCCACTCTGAATCATTCTTTATTCCCTTCTTGGAAGGATTCCTTCTTTGCTTCCTTTCTGATTTCCAATGATCTGCGCTCATAGAAAATGATGGTGATAAAAACGATACAATTCAGGGTTAAAACACTGTATTGTGAAGGGTGAGTAGGAAGAATTAATGCTCTGTGGTGGTGTCCTGGGCAATGGGATGCTGAGGGAATGATGGACTTTGAATGGCTGATCTGTGTGGTCTTATTCCCATTCTCTGGACATCAGAAATCATAATGAAGAAATTAATCAGTTTTCAGAAGGTGTTTTGACATTGACATCAATAATGAATCCTGTCACTGGTGTGTCCTTACTGTGCAGTCTCCCATGTGGCCCCAGTGGTGTTCCATGGGCTCTGTGTGACTCTCCATGGATTCATTCTCCAGGAGGGACGAGAGGATGGAGACTTTCCAGCTGACAGGAGAAGGATCACAGTGAACAGCTCTGCTGATCCTGTATCTGGTCCACAGGAACAGCTGAGTCCTCATCAGTATCTTGGTGTAAATGCGAAGAAAGCATTTAAGGAGAGCAATGGGAGGTATTTCAGAGTTCTACAGGGATTTCCTTTAGAACACGAACAGTGTTCTGAGCAAATTATTCTGAGCCATCACTGCTCCCCTTCTTCCTCCCTGCCTTTCTTTTCTTAAACTCCTACTCTTTATTTTGTTGGAAAAGTAGAAGTTAACTGTTAGGCCATTGTGTTCTCCAAAATGAGTCAATTCTGCCATCTCCAGCAGAGTTCACTTTGAGTTTAGCTTCTGACTAAGATGAAGTACAATTAAAATGGGGAGAGTGGCACAGTGCTTGGTACTGTGTCTGCTAATTGCTGCTGTACTTTCATTTCTTGTGACAGCTCTCCATGATGCATTAGCACTCTGGTGGGTTCCCCCACCTTTAGCAGCTTTTCCTTAGATTAATTTCTCGGTGTTGCTGCTCATCGGTGTGCAGAGCACTTGGCACAATTTGCAACTATTAAGTCTGGTCCTGAGTTCGCTACAGTTAAAGTTGCTGTTTGATCCTCTGCCTCCTGTAATGACGGGAGTTGCCGTGGCTTTGTTCCTGCTCTCATGTTCCCTCCTTCCCCCTCTGCTCTCCCTCCTCACGCCCTGCAAACAGATTGTTCCACCCTGAGGGAATCGCAGGGCTGATGAGGGATGGTGTCATGGAGGAGACACAGGGAGAAGAGACCAAGAAAGCAAAGCTAAATATTACTTAATGCACTGTTTACAGAATAAAAGCATTCATATTATTAAAAATAAATTATTAAAAATGTGCAAAAACTATAAAGTCTCTTAAGACACTGACTTTGCATTTCTGGATGTTCCACACTCACCTGAGGAGTGCAGACTGCTTTGTGTCAGGCTCAGTGGGAGCAGAGGGTAGTGTGGGACTGAAAGGAAACAGAACACCAAACAACCACACGTGACACTTTAATAGGGTCAAAATTATATATTAAGATTCCTTGATGATCCTGTATTTGTCTTTTTTTCCAGATCCATCCTTTGATTCTCTAAACTCTTTTCAACTTCTGGGTTTATTTTATAAATTTGTTTCCGTTCTTATTTTTATGTTCCACAATTTCCATCCTTTTTTTTTCCTTTAACAACTTTCCTGAACTCTTATTTTTCTCCATTGTTCCCCATTTTGTGTCTTTCCATTGTGTTTGGCACAATTTGTTTCTGTCACTGTTGTATTTCTTGTCTGGTCTTCTCAGCAAATGCAAAGTTGTCCCCAGACTTTCAGTAAGAAAATAAAAATTAAAACTTGCCAAAAGTTCAGAATATTCAAACATGGGAGGGGAGAAGAATCTAATTTTATATCTTTATTATGATCTTTCAGTTATTTTATTGGTATTAGAACAAGGGATTTCTACAGGTGTGCTGTGTTCTTGTGTAGTAAAACCAGTTCTCCTCTCTGGGATTTAATTAACCTATATAAATAAAGCAGAAATAGGTTAAATGGGGAGATGAGGGATTATGAAGGTAAAATTGATTAATTTCTCTAAATCATCTAGGAAATCTGAAACTACATCTTTGGAATCCCATTCTAGGATCTTAGTTACCTTCTTTTCCTTCTGTTTAAATCCCAGATTTTGTGTCCACCTTCCCCCTTCCATTCTCTTCTGGGCTCAAGAATCAGATAATCAGATGACACTCTTGAAAATGTATCCCTGAACTTTATGGCCAAACTTGCATTAGGTCCAGGAATTAACTCTGCATTTTTATGGGAAGAGCAGTGATCTCAGGATCTGGTTAGACAGTGAAAGCATGAGCTGCAAGATCCCCTCCTCCTGTGGGCAAGACCAGCTGGAGAGCCAAAGGTCTACCCCTCATTTTAGGAATAAATCCCAGGCCAAATTCTGGTGCATCTCCGCTGATTTTTGTGCTTAAAATTCACTCCCCATTAATGATTCATTTCGAGCCGCCTGCCCACATAAGTGCCTGAATCAACCAGTTATTCCTACACAGATCACAAATTTCAAATGAGAGAAGCAGGCATTCTGTCAATGGTTAAATGACTAATTTGACAGTAGGGCCATTCTTTGAGGAGTAAAATGCTCAGAGAGAAATGAGTGGGCTCAGAGGGAGGCTGAGGCTGTTGGTGATGCCAAGAGCTACACATGGTGCTCACAGAAACATGTCCTTAATAGTTACTCTTAATACTTCATTGATTGATAGGTCATAAACTTCTGACACTGCAAGTGCAGAGATAATGAAACAAAGGGAGTTTCAGAAATGGAACTAAAGCCAGGGAATGTTTCCAATTCAGCTTTTCAATGTACAGATCTATATTTCTCTTTGTTTGCAAAGTTCAAATTCTCGAGCTTGCCAGATTTGTGAATAAGAATCTTTTGTCCCCGTCCAGTGAATGTCTTGATAATGTTCTTCATGTTCACCATGTCCCTCTGTTGATAACAGGAGAAGGGCTGGGCTGACACAAACACATCCTATGAGGAGTTCTAGTGACATGATCCATGTCCAAAAGGAAATTCAAAAGAGACAAGTTAGGTCTGTTTGAACACATCTCTGATACCAGTGGTGCATTGCTTGTAGGCAGGAATTAGAATGCAGATGTAATGAGTAGCTGTGCTGCTCCCACTGTATCTGAACCATGGAAATATGGGACTTCCAGGGCCAAAATTGAGATAAAAATGTATGCCATTTAGGAACCCACATAAATGTCCCGATTTTGAAGAGTACATTTCAGTAAAGGATGGCTTTGTCACTCAGCATGAAGCATTTTTGGAAATCTGGCTGTCCCACAGGTGTTTGAGAGGGACATGAGCCCCTTTGAAAGATGTGCACAAAAACATTCCTCGGGAAAAGCCTTTGTCAGACAGGACTGACCAAATCCATGTTTTTCAGGTAATACCAAGGTTTGTTTTGTGCTGGGTTAAGACCACACTTAAACCTTCAGAAGGCATCTACAAACCATGGGATACCATTTTCCTGTGGAAGTTTTGGAGCTGCTGCATTTTGCTCCACTAATTGTGTCTGCCCTGGGTTAAGAGCTCGACCCCTTTCTCTGCACCTCTTTCTATCCCTCCCCCTCCAAGGAGGGAGCTCTTCAAAGTGCTGGTGGAAAAGTTAGCAGTGACTGTCTATAAACATTTCCTCTTGGATGCTCCACCAGTGACATCTAGTCCTCAAATTGCAAGTCTGGATTAAGAATTTCTTGCTTTGTAATTTAGTTTCTTTTTCTTTCTTGCATTCACAAACAGGAGTTTCAGAGAGCTCTGTTCTTCCTGAGGTGGAACTCTTTCCAACACCTCTACATTTTGTTTTATTGATTTGCCCTCTCTTACCAGAGATAAGGCACCAGTCATTTGCAAAAACAGTTGAGCAGGTGCTGATGAGTTGAATTGTGTGTAATTTTCTGTGCTTCATACATTTCCTGTTCTCCTGAATTAGGAATCTTCATCTCCCTGTGGCAGTGCCATAACCTATATTGCTATCACACCAGGGCCACCTTTTGTTCTCCATGGGAAGGCAGCAGGACAGAGCGCTGCTCTCACCATCTGAGTCTGGACCTCACCGTGTGTGCTTGGCCTGGGGAGAGAAATGAGCTCCCCTGGATTTCAGCACCTACCATGGGTTATTTGTGCTGTCTGGAGAGTGTATTGGCTGAGAAACATGGGAGAGACATTCGAACTGGGCACTGGAAGTAAAATCCCTCACTAGTCTGCTGTGAAATCGCAGAGACAGAATTAAAATCCTGGCCAGTAAAATGATGATTTGGGATCCCTGCCCGGCGGGTCCAGGGGAGCGATGCCCTCGGTGCCCACGCGGGGGCGGCCGCGGGACCCGAGCCCGGGCCGGACTTGGCTTTTCCCAAAATCCCGGGTTTAGGAAGGAGCTTTGACAACGTGCAAAGGTCCATCTGGAGCGGTGACATTTGCTCCTTATCACACGGAGCTGCTGCAGCTGTGTCAGCCTTTCGAGGGCTTTGACTCAGCTGCATTTTCTCTCTCTCTGTGAACTGGCAGTTTTAAAAATACTTTGTAAATCTCAAATCTTTCCCTATATAAATTAATCTTTGATATCCAAGCAACCTGAATTCTCATCTATTTTTTTCAACCCTGTATCCCCTTATTATATCTTGTTAAGGCATAATATTTGCTAACTGTGGGACCATTTTTCCCCCCTTTCTGCCTCTCCGTTATTTGTCTCACCATCCATCTTTCAGCAGAATCCCGGTGTTTGTGCCTGTTTTGATGGGTATCTGTTCTCAGAAACTCCTATTCAGAAAGACTTTTCTCTCCCACACTTTTTCCTATGTGCTGTTTCCATGTGGTACCATCCTCCCTCCAGTTGACTGGTGTCAGTGGAAGTGCAGGTAGTGGCACAGAATTTATCCAAGTATTTCACTCAAAGTTCAGAGGAAGAGGACAGGGACAGCTGACAGGCAGAAGCTGAATCTTACAAGGTTTGCAGGTGTATTGCTCAGGCAAACCCACAAATTATAAATGCAGCAAAGCTTCCTAGAACTTTTGTGTTGCTTAAAAAGAGCTCCAGACCCTTCATGTTATGATGTAGGCTGTTGGGGTTTATTTTTTCAGAGTCCTTTTCAGATCTTAATTGTTCCTTCATGAAAGCACAAGGCTTGGCTCTAAGTTCTGTATGTCTTTATGAGCCCACACCCTGAACACAAAACAGTGTTGAAGATCACTCCCTTGTCTCATCCTGCCAAACACAAACTTTAAAGAGGTTTGGGATATGGATGTTCTTTTGTCCTGCTCAACAGGCCCCTGACTGAGATAATATCCTTAGGGTTATGAAGTATTATTGAAAGGAAGCACAAGAACACTGTGCTCTAGTTCTGCATGTGGCTTTAATTATAGATTCTCCTGAATCCTTTTCATACCTGCCCTTAAATTTTTTTTTCTTGAAATCTCTTCCACTCTGTAATGATTCTGTTCAAATGAGTTACTAAAATGCTATATAGAATTAAGGGCTGCTGATATTACCTTTTATCTTCTTGTTGCTAATTCAGCCTGACAAGCTGTGCAGAATAGCTTGAAGAACAGGGGCCTCTTCCTCACAAAATCACCTATAAATTAAAAGCAAAGAGTTTGAGCTGCTTTTCATTATCCCACATCCAATGGCTGAATTAACACACCAAACAAAACAGTATCATCATCTTACAAAATAATGTTTGGGGAAAACATATGTTTCAGAATTATTTTTTTTTGTGTGCACAGTAATAGCAACACTTCATTTCTTTTAAATAAATATTTATACAACATGCTCTGTAAACCAGGAGAGCCCGGGGTCTGAGGCCCTTCAGCAAAGAATCTCTCATTTTCTGTGATGAGTTTTTTTTTCCTGAGCTGTTTTATAAATATTAACCACTGAGGGAATTAAGAACCTAAAAAAAATATCTTTCAATACTGCACGGAGATCAGTTCCCTTTTCCTAGACGTGTATTCAGTGCAAGCTACAGCCTTCAGTAAAAACAAAGTGTACATTGCCACACATGCTGTAGAACAGCTGCATTTCTGAAATCCTTGGAAACAGGGGAACTTCTACCCCTGGACTCCCTTCAGGTGTGTCAGAAGTTTCTGGGACCTGGCACTGTAAGGATATTTAGAAAAATTCTGCTTAAAAATTGGATGCCAGGAAGGTCCTAGTTTTAGGAAAACACACCCTCCCCCAGCCCCTTGAGTTCTTAAGTACTTTTAAAATCAAGGAGCGAATCTGAAGACGAGCTGGGAACTCCACTGGTCTGTGTCAGGTCAAACCATCGTGTCTGATTTGGTTTTATATCTTTCTGATGATGGCAGTCCATTAAGAGACTTGGCCTTGTCAATAAAAGACCAGTTCGTTGCTCAGAACAGTGATTGCTGTTACATTCCAATCCACAGTTTTCCAAACAACTCCTGTGCCTTCAGTACCTGCTTTTACAGGCATTTATTATGTGAACAGTTGAGTCCAGGGGCAGATATTTTAGGATGAAGGGTGGCAGTTTCCAAAGAGCCCAAAGAAGTTATGCTTCCAGCTGCAAATGAAGTGGATCACAGTAAACTGATATTTTCAATATCAGTTTGGGACAAGATAACTTGTCCAAAACTATGTCTGAGGCTAGAAACTGAGAAAAATTCAGTGGAATTTTGACATTAATCCCAAAGCTGCTGCCCTGGAGGCATTTCAGGGGGATTAACTGGACACCACAGACAAAACAACGTTTCTGCAGCAGAGCCAAGGAAAAGCTGGGGAAGAATTGGCCACCTGGAATTCTGGGTGGTCCTGTGAGCCACGTGCTCATATGAACAGAGAATTTACCATCCTCCTTCTCCAAGACAGTATTCTGGGATATAGATTTCTTTGTGGACAGGCTGTTGGGATTCTGAGAGTCCCAGATCCTATGCTCAGACAGAACCAGCTTTGGAGCAAAACCTGAGCTCTGGAGCACCTTTGCTTCAGGCACAGAGTCCCACCTGAGTGAGTTTTAAGTGCTGTACAGCAATTAAATGTTGTTTGTAATCTCAAGGCTGTAAAATCTATCTGTAGCTGGTAGTTATTTGAGAGAATGGTGGTGTCAACGTGGCAAAACTGTGAATTATCCCAAAATTGGAACCTGTCTCTGGAATGTGGAATGAATGAACGGGAGGACTTGTAGTGTCAATAATTTTAAATTTTCCATTATTAGTGGGCAAAATGCCAAGTTTTGGTAAAATTTTTGAAAGCTGGGGATTGCCTTCTGGCCCCACACTGCTTTTTAATTAATTCTTTTCTGTTCTGAGTCCTTTTTCATATTTTCCCATGACAACAACTGTGTTCCAGGAGAGCACTAAGGAAAATAATTCACATCTGTGACTTGAGGACTGTTCTCCTCAATCCTTGAAAATTTTGACCACAGCTGATTATACAATTTTTATTTCAGCTTTAATGCTGTTGTAATAACTTTTATTAACCCCCCTAAGTCTGTAACACTACAGTTCCTTGATGTTTCCAGCATTATTGAGGAGTTCACTCTTAGGCCTGTTCCTGGAACTGAACTAGTTTGCTGAAATAAAACAGCTTTCTAAATAAATTCAAGAGCAATCCTATCCACAACCATGTGTAGTTGTAGTAGTCTTGATGTAGTGCAAGAAAAATGAAATGAAGGTCTCCAAAGTAATTTTGTGCTCATTAAAGGAATTTTCCTTGCACACTGCTGTGTTCCTGTGACAGACTAAGAGAGAAATTAGTGCCTGAAAAATGGCCTAAAACCTCCCCTGTGAAGCTGTTAACCAAGGCAGTTGTGTCAAGTCTGGTAGTTGTAGTTGGCTGGCTCTGTATGTAGCTTTTCTTGGTTTTGATTTGTGGTTTTGACTCCATTTAGAACTGGGCCAGAACCACAACTGGGGATCCAAATCCCCACAAATCCTGCCCCAGATCTGAATTTTTCATATTGGGTTCATCTCTGATTCAAAAAAACCCCCAAGCTCTTGGCAAAATTGTACCAAAAACCTCTAAACTCCACTGTTTGGAGTACCAAGCCACAGCTCAGCCCAGGTTTGTTTGAAAATGGCTTAAAACTGGTCACAGATTCTGCTGGATGTGACCCAAAGTTGAATCATAACATTTAGAAACTTCAGCAAGTGAGCACAGAACTCAAGGGTTGCAATCAAACCAGAATGGAGGGAATATTGTGAGCTCTGAATTTCCTTCTGTGGCCATTTCATGCAGTTCAGCAAACCCAGCATGAGAACTGCACTGATTGAGGGGAGCTGCCAGTTCAGAGAACTCCTGTGCTCCAGAGTCGTTCTTAAAGAGCTGCAAGAAATGATGGAAATGTATCAGTTTCCTCTCGTGCCTTTTCCATTTTTAGTGGAGTTGCTCTTGTTCTGTTCTGCCTTCTGCACAATTAAAATAAAAGCCTTTGAAGTGTCTGAATTTGCATAGTTTATTTTTTTTCCAGAGACTTTGTCACAGCCTCTTATGGAAGTGATAGCATTAAATTGGAGCAGTACAATGAATTCCAGGAAGCGAGTAATCTTCATTAAGCTTGTTTATTTGCAGGAGCTCCATTAAATTAAGAATGCTTATCAGGATATGTGTGCACTGATGGAACTGGCTGGACTGTCTGCCTGAGGGATTGGTTCCCTACCTGACACCTCGGGGTCCTGCACTCCAGTCAGGGCTTTGGCAAACCCAGGAGATCATTAGTTCAACACTGACATTTAACCCCCAGTGCAAGAACAGTCTTTGTAGTGATTTTGAGACAATCTCCATTTTACAGATGAAGAAATAGGGATACAGCACAAGGCAGGACTTCAGGAAACCTGGGGCAGAGGGAGCAGGAACATCCCTGTCCCTGAGTGCTGCTTGGTTTTAAGACACTCCCCTTGCGGTGAGGGCAGGTGTGGTTTTGGACCAGCCCAGTGTGAGAGGAGAATGCCTGTGCACTCTCCTAAACTCAGAGGCAGAAGAGAAAGATTAATCAATTCTTAATTAAACAAATGGCAGAACTCCAGTCTAATACCTTGAAAAGCAGCTCATAAAAAAGGAACCCAAATTTAATTTCCCGCGAAGTGTATTTAGTGACGACTGTAAATCACCGGGGAGGTTTCTCCTCTGAATTATTTAGGCTGAAATTTACCCTTTTGTGAAATACCAATGCAAATGGTTTGGATGTGTTTGATTCTGCTGCATTGCCATGCAAATATTTGGAAATATTCCCCCCTGTGGAAGGGGAATTGTTGTGGTGAGTTGGACACATTATCAGCCACAGATAGGAAGCCTCCAAAAAGAGGCCTCCCCATAAAGACATTTGTGCTCTCACTTAATTAACCCAATGGCATTTGGTTCCAGCAAAGCTGTCCTGCTACATAATGACAAGAAAAATGAGATATTAGTGAAGATCTGGGAAGAGATGAATACACATCTGCTTATATTTGCCCTCCTGGCATGACCATGGTTGCTCTTTAGGACTGAAATTAAAAATGTAGAGAATTGTGCATTTTGATGAAAAAAACCCTCGTATCTTCTCCTAATTGAAAATGTAGAAAGACTTAATGGTGAGAGGCTGAACTTGTAAATGCTCTGGGTTTGTGTTCCTATTGCAGGAGCTGTTGTGTGTATGTACCAATTATAAATATATATCTGCTTTTACAGTGACAGACTATTTTAAGGTGGCTCAGACAGTTATTGGTACCAAACTGCTTGATAATGAATGTCTGGAAAACTGTGATGACAGATCAAAGGATCAGCATTTTAGGTTTCCATTCCTGATGTATCTCGTTTAGATTGACTGTAAATAAAGTTCTAGTCAAGTTCCAAATGAGCAAGGCAGGGTCTTGCAGGGTAGGGTAGCATTATCTTGGGAATCCTGCTGAAACATCCTTCTGGAGGAGGCTGATCTGTGAGAATTGTGGAGAGATTTGTAAGCCTTGATTTGTAGTGAAAATTGCCTAAAGCAATATTAATTGAATATGCATCTTTCTGATAAACATACTGTACTTCTGAAACTGTTGCCGTCAACATGACAACAAATGAACGTGGAGAAATAGAATCCTGGAGCAAGAGGCAGATTGGCAGAGGAGAAATCCCGCTGGGAAGTGGGGGATCCCACGTGTGAGCAGCTGCACCCCTGTGGTGGGTCAGGTGGATGCTGTTTGTGTGCAGAGGGGTTGGGCTCTGCATTTGTGACACAGTGAAAGGTGGAAGATGGTGAAGAGTTGGCAACAAAATGAGTGTGCAAAAAAGGAGGAATCTGATCCAAAGCAGAGCAGTAAGTTAGGAGAGGACACCCAGCCTGGCCTGTGCTCTTGCACTTCTGGGATGCTTGAGCCACTTCCCTGCAGGGCAGGGTGAGCAGAGGGGCTGCAAACACTGCAGACCTGGTCTCCTGCTTATAAAGAAATGAATCTGCAGCGTGAAATCAGAATATTTCTTCTCTGAATGCTTTGTTTTGCAAAGTATCCAACAGCTTCCATATGGAGAAACTCAGTGCTAGATTAAACCACTGTGCAGACTGTGGTGGGGGATGGCCCAGAGCTACAAACTCAAGTGAATGCCACAAAAGGAGTAGGACAATCCTAAATGTTCTCTCCTCTGGAGTGGCAGCTCAAGACTTTTTTGGAGGCACAGGCACTTGTGGGTTAAACTGAAAACAGTTCACCTGAAACCTGCTGAAGGACAGTGATTTTCAGCAATTAAATGGTCACATGTTGCTCTTGACCGTGTGAGGGTTCTTTGTGAAGGACTGGTTAAAAGGACAGGAGTTGTGAGTTGTGGTTTCACGTTATGGATTAGTCTGTTAGAGTTTATTTCCTGTTTAGGATGGTTTTTTCGGGTTGCTTTTCTCATGTGTGGTCTTCACTCAGCAGAGCTTGTCTCGTCTGCTGAGGGCTCCCTTCCATCTGGCTGTAGAGAAGTTCTTTGGATACCTGTTCCCTGGCTACGAGGATCTCCAATGATACTTGTCAGGGTTTCTGAATTACATGAAATATGGAGTTGAGAAGAATGCACTTATAAAGGTTTAGGTTTCATGCTCCTTTAAGTTTGCAGGGACTTGGTTGCACTGGTGTCCATGCAATCTTCTAGAAAATGTATAATAATTTGGAAATGAGGGCAGAGAAATCCAAGCCTGTTCACTGCACCTGAGTGATGAGTGCACTTACTCTGTGATAACTGGAGTGAATTTGAAAGATCTCCTTCTGCCTTTGTACAGATGTGTGTGCTGTAAGAGTTATTTATAGGATTCATTTAAATTCCACATTTTCCCAGCACATTTTCCACCTTCTTTTTCACTGTACTTACTTGTAAAATCAATACTCTCAAACAGCTTTACTTTTTAAACTCCCCCTACCTTCCTTTAAAGCTGTCTTAGAGGGCTCCATGTGTTTCCATGGAGCCACTTTGTAGGCAGATAGAAACAAACTCAAGCACAGAAGTTCATTTTGGAGGAAAGTTGTTGCATACTATGAAAAGCCTAATCATGCTTGGCTGCTGCAGGTGCAGAGTTTAAAATGGAATTGTCAATATTCAAAACCCCTCATGTATGTTTTTGTTGCAGATATGGGTTCTACACCACAGCTTGATAAAATATCCTGGGGAAAGGATTTCACAGTCTACTACGAGATCTGTGTCCCTCCCTTTTAAATCTTCCCATTTCTCTAACATCTTTTATCCCCAATCTCAAAATTCTTTGCCAAAACAGTGAATTAAACCTCAGAGCAAACCTGAAAATGGGAAATCTATTATCTGTGATCCCTTTTCACAATAGTTAGAAAAAACCCCCATGTTAAAGTCAGATTTTCAGCTGAATGTACTCCCTGTTCAGACCCAAAACACTTGACCACAACTGTGCCACGGAAATGGCTGAGGAGGGAAATTTATCTTGCATTTAAATCTGAGCCAAGCTCATTTTAAAATCCCCATAGGTCACAGGCACGTG
>JAWWLV010000057.1:11348758-11361169 GCA_035041135.1 Platyrinchus mystaceus
TGAGGCACCAGCTTGCCTTTGCTGCTACTTATCCTTACCCATCCACAGGATTCCACTTGGCTTCCAAAGATCTCTGTCATTTTAACACAGCAAAGCCAAAACTCTTTGGGATGGGTGGTTTGCTGTGGGATATGTGTGTACCTGTATACTGGAATTTGATATCCAAGAGTGAAAGGCAGCTGGTGGATCTGGAGCACAGTGGGAGGCTGGAGCTGGAACTCTGTACCTGTGGATTACTGACATCATTTCTGTTCTTGTCCCATCTCTGGGTGCTGCAGTGGTGGTGCTTTGGTCCTCGGGGAATTTTGCTGCCCTCTCTCTCTTTTCTAATTAAGAGCATTTTCCTGATTTGGCGCCTTAATTTCAAACTGTGGTGCTTCGTGCTGTGTATTGTGTTCCGAAGCTGGGAGTGATTCCCAAAGCTTTCAGAGCACACTTGGCTTCTCCATTAATCAGTGGGAAGGTGCTAGAGAGACAGGCAGCTAAATTGCTTTTAATAGGACTTTTTTTCTGAGATGTTTTAGAATACGGTGACATCTCTTTCACTCTGAACTTTTCTCTCCCCTGTGCATAAATCCTTTGCAGTTCTTTAGACCTTTAATCTGTCTAGTATTTTTGTTATAATTCAGAAATGTTTGCAGGAAAGACAGGAGGGAATTATATGAGTCAAAACGAGATCTGGATGTCAGTGGAATCTGAACACCAGATTTTCCAGCGTACCCAGCTGAAATACAGACCAGGGACAGGAATGTTAAAATAAACTTGTTCAGCTAAATCTGGCAATTTGGACTTCTACCTTGAACCCCTAAACCTCTCTTCCACTGTAACCTCCATTTGCCATAAAAAGGAATACTTTAAATTAAAGCAAGGGAGAAGGTAAATTTTCCAGGGCAATCTTGTTTGTCTCTCCTCTGAGGATGCCAAACCAATAACAAGAACCTTATTATTTGTAGATGTATATTTAAAGTTGATTTAATTAATGAAACACGTGGAGTCAAACCCCTAATCAGATGCACAGAAACAAGAAGCTGTTTTACATCTGAAGGATATAGAAATGAAAGGTTTGCTTTCAAATTTATTTTTAAGTTGGTGAAATATTTGTGTGCCCGTAATATCCATTTAATTTTGGAGTTTGGTCCGTAAGGCATGTTGGGACAAGATGAAAAGTAAATGTAGTTAAAGAAGGGGTCTCTTTTTTTTATTTATTTTTTATATGATCTGTTTGTTTGCATCTGGCTGGAGTTTTGCCTTCTCCAAGTCTCCTTGGGGCTGCCCATGAGTTGGCTTTTGATAGTTCACCTTCTCCAGTAGCAATTCCATATTTACAGCCCCGGGTTTTCCCAACATGCCGGGAAACTCGGCCTTTGTGAAATATTTGCAAATATCCAGTGATGTGAAGGAGACTATAGGGCTTTAAATATTTCATTAATTTGCCAAGGAAATCTGGAAAACAGCTGTCTCCACTGTTTGTTCTTCTGTTGCTTTGCTTTTAATTATCCCCACCTCTTTTTGATGGAACATAAACTACCATTTCACAACTTTATAGGAGCCACCAATCCGTAGACAACTGCCGTGACATTTGTAGGCCCCTGGACTGGGCCTTCCTTCTCTTCCAGATGTCTCCTGTGCAAACATTTCCAAACTAAATACTGATTAAAAACAGTTTAAGGAATAAACATAAACGTTAAATACCACTGTGAAGGTCAAAACAAGACTGGTTTAACTTCTGTATGTTTTTTCTGTTCCATGGAAGGGGAAGGATCAAGGTCCATAGTGACACTTGTATTCATGTGTGGGCTCTGCTGGCTGTGCCTTTATACACCTTTATGGGACTCCTTTCCCTTCCACAGCAAGACAAAAAACCAACTGGCTGGTTTTTCCATGAGTGGGAGCAAATGGATAAGCCAAAAATGTAGCTGGGCAGGTGGGAGGATGTGGATCCCAAGTGTGGCTCGTTGGCACTGCAGAAGTCTTTCAGCATATTGGGATTTTCTGTGTCAGATGAGTGGAAGAACAAGTTGCAGGTAAGGGACACACAGTAATAATGATGCAGATTGTTCTTAGAACAAAGCCAGTCCTGATCTAGGCCTTGTCCTGCTTAGAGACTGGAACTTGTTCAGCAGCTCCTTCCGTAATGTCTTTGTGCACAAATCATTTCCTTCAGCTCTTTGCAGGGTTTGTCTAGTTGCTGATATTTGCAAAATGGTTTTTTCCAGTCCCTGCACACTTACATGTATCATTGCAAGTGTAGGAGAAAATAAATCCACCTGCTTTCTGAAGCTGATGCAGAGATAGGAGGTGATTGGTGACATCTGTTGTTCTTTGAACAAAAGAGTGAGCACAACTTCCTTTCAGCAGTGCCAAGTCTGGTCCAGAGAGCTGGAGACCAACATCTGCCACAGCACGAGCTGAGCAGGGGAGTTGAGGCAGTGCTGACCAAGGGGGAAGGTGCTGTGTTTCAAATAACAATGACCAGGTCCTTCCTTCTTTTTCTCAGGAGCTGCTTGTGTAACTTCTGAATAACACAAAGAACAGGCATGATTAGGACATGATTTCACTGCTGATGGCTCTATTATAAACACTGTAATTTGGGAAAAGAGCTCCTTTCACCTGAGAGTTCATGAAACTGGGCTCCTAATTCTGGAATAAGATAGCTCTGGGTCACTGGCACTCCCAGGAAACCTTCTGCATGTGCAGAGTTAAAATCATTTCTGTTTGGCTTCTTCCCACAATGCAAATACCCACCTGTGCATTACTGTGAAGAACTTTTTTTCCGAGGCATCTCTTCCTATGGGTCTTGTATTGATTTAATTGTGGGTTTTGGCATTACTTAAAAGCCTGAAGTGTTTTTAATAGATAAAATATGTTGTGTCCTTTATTTGTGTCAGCACTCCCTGGGGAATCTCAGTATTCAGAATGTTTTCTTAGAGGCATATACATACACAAACCCCTGCAGACGTCAGTCCAAGCCCTGCACCCAGGGAATAATGACTAACAGACTTCAGACAACCAAGAATCCAATTTAAAATCCAAAAGTGGATTATAAAAACCCTTCGTGTTCTTTGTAGATTTCTGTAACAAATGAAATCTCTTTGCTATTCCTAAATATCTAATTATATTCATATTTATGTGGGTTAGTCCCCAAGACCACAAGCAAAGCAGATTGGAAAGGAAGTTGCAGAGCTCACATCTCCAATTCTCCTGAGTTTTGAGATGGTGATGTTTGTACAGCACGAGAGCAGACACTTTATAAATGATGCCTCAGCTCATTCAAGTAACTTATTTGAGAACTCTTTGAAGTCTCTGGAGATTTTCTCCTTTCAGGCTGACTGCTCTGGACTGGGGCACTTTACAGATTATTTTGGGGGCTGATTCAGGCCGTTGGTTCATGGTGTACTATGACTTTTTTTTTTTTTTTTGTAATTTGCTTAGTGAAAGTTTACAGGAAAGGAAAAGAGTATTGCAGTTGTTCCATTTCCCTGGTCATTGTGTCCTCTTAAATCCACTTCTCCCCAAAGGCAACATATAATTCTGATTAGATTTTCAGCTTTGATCTATGTTTCTGTTTCTGTCAGGTGCCACCCTACCCCCGTCTATCAAACATGGGCAATATCTGGTTTAGGTCACTTAATGTAAAATAATAGTGATTTTCCTACAGGATTCTAATCCTGAAAAATAGAAGTGTGAGTGGAATGAAATGTCCTTAATGAAGCATCCTTTTGTTTGCCTGAGATGTTGGAGTTAATAAACTTGAACCTGTTTTTTGGGGTGAGCTCAGTAACTTCATGTCAGGGATGTTCCACACTCTGTTCATGCAACATGGAGCAAAATTACTGCTTTTCATCCAGCATTAACCTTCTGGTTTTACTGAGGTATATTGCATGTTGGCCTTTTGCCTTTTTAATTTAAAAAAATACATTTTTAAAGGGGTGGAGATATCTCAAAAATCCTCATTATTTATTTATCCTATATATTTTTTCCTTCAAGGATTTTACTGTTTTGCAGCCTCCAAATAAACTAAATGAAACTATCAGGAAGTCACAATTTTGCCATAAAACCACAAATTCACAATTTTGCCATAAATGTTGCCATGCAGCTGAACTATATTTTATGTTAAAGATGTGCAAACAATGCAGGTGTTAACATTAAAATGCACTTCAGCACTGTTACCAGCATAGCCATGTAATGGGTATGGTCTGACAGGTTTAACTTTTAAACTCCAGAGCTGCAGATTTTCTTCTCTTCCTTTGCCTTTACTACAACACCCACTCTCGTTTCTGGTTTGGGTGGGGATGTCCTGCTGCTGTCCCACCAGTGCTCCCATCAGCTGCCCTGGTTGATGAGTGTCGGGAATTTGGGGAAAGAATCCCCCTCAGGCATATGGAAATTTTCAGGCCCTGATGTGGCAGCGTGTGTTAAAGTGAGATCTGAGCAGTTCACATGCAGCTCTGCCTGTCCTTCCCTGCTGGAGGAGGATCACTGCAGTGTGGGATCTGAGCCGGCCCCCCACCCCCTGTGGGATGGAAAACCAGCTGAGGGGTTTATTTACCACAGCTGCCCATGAAAGCTGCTTTAAAATCAACATCCAGAGAACAAGCCGTGGGGTTCCAACGCAGGGCAGAACCCACCAGAGAGGAGAGTATTGCTCTTGGACTGGGAAAACAACCACTCTGTTTAGCAAAAGGTTCTGAGGGTTTGAAGTGTATTTATTTTCCGATAGGAAATGACAGCAAGGCCTTTTAAAATGCTCTGAGACAGGTCGGTAGATACAGACCCCAGGGCTGTGTATTTTATCAAGGATGGGACAATGGGAGGTTTCGTCCCATGGAGTGTTATTTCAGCTTTGGAACTGCAGCTTCTCCAGTTATCTCCATATTGTACACAAAGTAATTTTTGTTCAAACTGACGTATTTCTTCAAAATCTTCTGCTTTCTGTAAAAGGTTTCATGGGAAATCAGCTCTGCTTTTACTCAGTGACCCAGAGAAGTTGCTGTAGATACACACCTTGTCAAACAAATATGGCAATGCAGATGGCTGGGGACATGTAGGAGACGAACAGAAACGGTGAGAAACAGAAATCCCCCAATGCTGGATCGGGATTTGTGAAAACTCCACAGCATCTTTGGTTTTTAGAATGTTTTGCCACCTCTCCTCCAAAGGAACCTTGGACCTCTGAGTGAATTTATGGCCATATTTGTTTTCCCTCTATTATTTCTGGGCAAGTATTTTTTCCTCTTAGAGATGTGTCACTGCTTTTTGATGGAGCTGAGTTTTCTGTCTGAACAATCTTGCTTTAGCCATGTTATTCCACATTCCCTTTTATTTCCCTTTTTTCTTTTCTTTTTAGATTCCTCCTGTCCCTTTTGACTCATCTGGTTCATTTTCAAGGCATCCTGTTTATTTTTCCAGCTATTTGTTTGTAATACGTGTTATCTGACCTTTCCTGTCTGCTCTTTTGGGGATGTATACAAAGCTCCTCCTTTATTTGCATTTGTTTTCCTTCTGCCCTCCACTGTACCTAATGTTCACCAGTGGATCCCAAGAAAAATGGGAAGAAAAATCCACAAGCCCACAGAAGTTGATAACAAGCAAAGTTCATTTTCGCTGTGCAGGTGTGGGGTTCTTCGAGTCACTGCTGTTCTGGGAGTGCAAATCTTACACCAGGCCCAAAGAGAACAAAGGGGAAAATGCTGTTTTCCAACAAGCTTCCTGTAGCTCCAGTCTGTTTGCAGTGGACTTTCATTTTCTGCCTGCTGTTGCACAGCTTTCTTTGATCATGCACTGTTCAACACAACCCTTTCCCTCAGACTTTGGGCAAATCTAGGGCAGGGCTTGATGCTGAAGCCATCCATGGGCTCGTGGAAACGGATTGAAGCTGCCTCAGGGGAAGTTCAGATTGGACATTAGGAGAAGGTTCTTCACTGAGCACGTGGTTTTTCACTGGAATAGACTCCCCAGGGAAGTGGTCACAGCCCCAGCCCTGCAGAGTTCATGGAACACCTGGTTGCCACCCTTAGTAATGTGGGTTAGTTGGAGGTGGTTCCGTGAGGAGCGAGAAGTTGGACAGGATGATCTTTGTGAGGCCCCTCCAACCTGAGCTGCTGTGTCTGGGCTGGTATAACCATGGCACTGAACAGCAGCCCCGGGTTCCAGGGCAGTGCAGGGAGGCATCTTCACAAGAGCAGGCTGACAGAGTACTTGCCATGTGTGGGACAGTTCTCAAGGCAGGAGCCTCGAGAGAATCAGCTCTGTTGCTGCTGGCCCAAATCCACGTGCCAAAACATCTCCCTGAAGGGAGCACACCCTTTGTAAAACAGGCATGTTCCCAACAATGTTTGCTTTTAAAAGGCAGAGCACCGTGGGGGGCAGCCTGTCCTGAGGACACAGCCTGTCCTGGGGATTGTGTTGTGCTCCAGGCCTGCTGGAAGGGAGGTTTGGAGCAGCATCCACGTGCAGGGGAACAGACTGTGCGATGTCACAGAGCTCACAATACTGTGCTCCACTTCCACACCTCTCCCCTCTCATTTTTGCTGTTCCTGTAGCAGAAAGTGGAGACAGCACAGCCAGGCCAGGGCTCCTCTCCACAAGTCGAGGTCTGTTCATCTCAGCAAGAGGAAAACTCAAAGTATCCCCATGTCCATGGCCTTGCTTTTCCCATATTGTTCCTTCTGCTGCTTTGCTTTGCTTATGGGAAGGCTGCAGGAAAGGAGTAGTGAGAAGAGCTCATGGCTGTTATTTCAGCTGGGCAAGAAAATACCTAAGAAAATGAATTGGGAAGAAAAGTTCTATAAATTCACATGGTAATCCTTTTAAGTATGTGAAATATTTTTACTAGAATGGTTTTGTTTGTATTCCCTGCTTCAGCTGGGTGATATGGAAGAGCACTGTTGAACCTACATCAGTTGTGACTGAGATTTCAAGTATCACCTTCCTGATTTCCTGCTACTGGACCATCTTTTTTGCTTTTATGTGATTGCAGTTCCAAGTGGTTTTATTAGGACCTCTGATTTTTTACTTGTGATTTAATACTTTTTAAAAATAGCTAATGCCCTGACTGGGGACCTTTCACTTCCAGGTTTAAGGATCAAACCCACTGTAACTGGATGTATTTCATCTTTATTTGTACTTACATAGCACTTAGAAACTCAGATTAATACTGTAACATTTTTCCCTGTAACTTCTGTTGATATTTTTCAGCCCTGAAACTGAAGCACTTGTAATTTTTCTGCCATATGTCTTTTAATGAAGTCTTATTGGTTTTGGGGAAAATAAGATTTTTTAAGAAGAAGGTATTATGTGGTTCAAAAAGCCTTTTTTTCACCTCTGAAGAACTGTGTCACTGGAAGTTCTGTGAGGAGCCAGGACCTTTCAGTCACTGCCACTGGCATCAGGCCTTCCATAAGGGAAACCAGGAACAAACTCTTCTTGGGGGGTGTCTGTTCATCTCCCCTGGTTCAACCACTCCAGAAGATGCAGTGCAGGAAGCAGAACTGCTCCATAAGAGGAGTTGCTGCCCTTGTCAAATCCCCTTAAGGAAGTTTTTGAGGCTGGGAAAAAAATATCCCACATTGGTACCTGGATACAAATCTATAGGAATGATTTATTGCTGTTAAAATCAGATTCAATATTTTAACCTTTAGGGTAAACTTTCATTGTCTTTATAAAAGCATTGCTTGCATATAGAGCAGAGAAATTTAAGCTCTGCATACCATGTTTCCCCTCAGTTTGTTGTGTGAATGCTTTCCCATCAACTTCATCTGCAGTACATAGAAAATGCTTTCTGTTTAATTAGTTACACTCTTGCCAAAATTAATTTCTGTTCACTCTATACATCTTCCTATGAATGATAAAACATCTGGTAGATGCAGCAAAATTTATCCCAGTCCTGTTCTTACTTTGCTGTAGACAGAGATTAAATCTTTGGCATGCAGGTCATTGGGGATGTTTGCTGTAGTTACTGACTGGGTTTTTAATCACTGGACAAATTCTTTGCCTGTACAAACTCCTCCCTTCCCCAACTTCCAGGGCTGTTCATTGAGATAAAGCAGAGGATGTTGCCATTAACATGGCACTGATTTCAGTCCTGAGCAAACATGTTCCTCTGGTGAGCACTTCATGTCACTGGAATTTCAGACATTCCTGAGGAAATGTGTGGCACGTGTGAGAAATGGGTGCAGCTCATTGGGGGAAACCCCCACTCTAAACACTTCCTTTGGAGCTGCTTCCTTTTTGCCCACTTTCTGCTCCAAGTCTGTCCCTCTGGGCTCCTGCACAGCCCCCTGCACAGAGTAACACACACTGTTCACTGATGGGAGGAGAACTAAGTGAAACCACGTTCTGAGAGTTCTGCTTCCACCAGAGAACTTGTGTTGGCTTTTTATAGAGCAGAATGGAATTGTCTGGGTTGGAAAAGACCTTTAATATCATCGAGTCCAACCACAAATGTGGCGCTGCCAAGTTCACCACTAAACCAATTTTCTATGTGCCACATCTGCACGTCTTTTGAACACCTCCAGAGTTGGTCACTTGACCACTTCCAGTCAACTGGGACCTCCCCAGTAAGGCAGGAGTGCTGCTCAGTGATTGTGAGTGGCTCGGGGAACATTCCCACCAGCTCCCACACATCCCTCAGGTGGATCCCTTGAGTGTGTCCAAGTGGTGCCACAGGTCACTGACCTGCTGGGAACGGAAAAGTGCAAGACAAGATTGAAGGGAACAGGGGGATTCCTGAGTGTCTGATCAGTGCTTACTGTTGGGGTTCTCAAAAACACAAGGAAGAGACATCCAGTGCTGAGGATGAGCTGGTGATCAGACACAGCAAAAACAGATTTCAACAGAAGCAATCTTGCCATGCACTGCTTTTTCCTGTTGAAAAGATGGAGGTTTGTTGGCAGGATGTTTTAAGATACTTGTCAGGATTAATATTCTACACTGGTTGAAGGTTCTTGACAAAACCCAGCTTGTGCTTGTGTGAGTGTCTGAGTGGTGCTTTTGCTGGCTGGAGTTAAACCACGGCATCATCCAAAGCATTTCTTGACAGAATGTGTTTTATCCATGAAGGGACTTGAGCAGAACTGTGTGGTGGCTCATGAAACACGGCAATATGGAGTCCTAAAAACCTGACTATTAAAAACAGGACCAGATAACTTAGTGCTGTGGCAATCCATTGGGCTCTGAGTGGGTGGTGAGAGAGGGATGGGTGATCTTCTAATGGGAATTTAATGATATACCTTCAAGAAATAATGGGAATCCAGAGATGATTAAGGAAGAGATGAGAAAGAAGAAGCATTTTGGTGAAATTTCCTCACAGAGAGAATGATTCATTTTGGGCTGTGCTGTCAAAAGGCAGCTATGGAAACTGCAGCTGTGGATGTATTAAATAGGAGTCAGGCAGGTGCTTACTGGAAAAAATGTTATGGATGGAAACAAGCACCAGGAGGAGTGGGAGGAATCTGCAGAACCAGCTTCCGTTTTTCAGTTACAGCAGAATAAATGTGTTAGTCTGCATTTGCATTGCAGATACACAACAGTTCTCAGCCTCAGCAGATGCTTGGCTGCCATGGGCTTTCATGAACACGTGTCCAAGGGGCCATTCTCACCTTCCACTAACAGTTTTTGAAAGGAAGGAGCATATTAAATGCCAGGACGAAGGGAACAGTTTCAGAATGGAAAAGGTTGAGTAATGGTGGTGTAATAGAAAGCAAAATTTGGCCCAGTTCGTTTCCTGCAAGAGGACAGTTTTTTCCATCAGTCCTGCTGGCACTAAGGAGTATCTCTGAGGAGGGACAGTGCAAGTTTAGCCCTGCAGAGAAAGATAAAGGGATGGAGATGTTTGTTAGATGTTGGGAAGGAAAGCAGGAAACAACAATGAGGATGGCTCTGAGTATTTTAGCAAGAGGAGTTCAGAGGGTTTAAAAAGTTGCAGCCTGTTATTGGTGCCATTTGCCTTCAAAAGGAGAATCTGATGCTCTGCATCAAGGGACTTGTTGGGACAGAATCTGTAGTGAAACTAAAGAAGCTTCCAAGAATGCTCCTTACCCAAACCTGCTGGTTGCCCTTCGCTCTCACACCTCCTTTTGCCTCTCTGTCCTGGCCTCTTGGATTCACATTCCATGTAACTGCAGGTGTTGCCATTGGTTTCTGTGAATTGCTCCTATTTTTGCCAGAATTAGCAGAGGAGAAGTCACTGATCATAAGGAAAGAGAACATATAAGTGTAAACCTCTAGAGAGACTCACTGAGGCTGCCACTGCTCTCTTTCCTGCTTCTGAGGCATCAGTCCTTTGACTCAGGGATCGGTCTGTATGTCTCTGGGTCATAATGTGGAATTATTCCAGATTATCTCAGTGCAGTTCCATTCCACCCCAGTTTCTCTGTGTTGTCCCACTGCCCTGCCTGCACAGCAACAGCACAAAGATAGCCACAAAGTACAGCTGTGATAACAAAAGCTCCAGGTTATTCCAGAAGTCCAGGAGCCAGCACAGATCAGCGCTCTGCAGAGACCCCAGTTTGACACTGGATGAAGATTTGTCCCTGAGATTTCTTGGTGCAAATGGCACAGAGGGAAAGCTGCTGGAGGGGGCTGAGGAGAAAAACATCCTATTTTCTTTTGGGAGAGTTTAAGACTTGCTGACTCAAATGGCATCCATCACTTCATTATCTCCTGAATCCTGGGGATACAATTTGCTAGGTAAAAACCACATCTGTTCTTCAGCTCAGTTTCCCCTCTTTGAAGGCAGGTCCAAACTACCTTCCTAAATGTCTCCATAAAATTAGGTTTGGTTACATATGTTTCAGTGTGTGTTGCATGTTTCCATGGCACACTGATTTGCCAGATAAAGCAATCTGCAGCCTATTTAGTCTATCTTAAAGCCTTTTAAATCTGTCTCCCCTAAGCTTGAAATTCTCTCATTCAGGCATCCAGTGCTGTCGAACCCCCCGTGCCAATAATTCCTAATGACGTGTGTGTCTAGCCAAAGTAATTCTCCTCATTCAATTTGCAATTTTCCAAGTCAATCCTTTCAGCATTGTGACTGGAGCCATTCATTTTGCATTCTGAGACGTGCAGCTCCTAAACAAAACCATCCTGACTTTATAGGCAAAATGGTGTCTTATAATGAAGGGCAACCAAACCCAAAGTTTGTTTTGGAAACCAGGGCCAGTGTGACCTTTTCTTGCTCCCCTGGCCTTGAAGCAAACTGCCCTCTATGTTCACAAGCCTCTTCCCTTGGTGTTTGACAGAAAGGACAAAGGCACAACCATTTCTCACTTTGCAGTGTGTTTCCTCCCTACTCTCGTTCCAAGAACCTGTTGCATGTTTGGAAGCATCTGCAGTGAGAAGTAGAAACTCTGCTGTCAAAATGTGGACTCCTGGTTTACAGAAGCAGCATATTTAGGGCATCCTGATGGAAAAAAGAGAGGCTTTGTAGTGCTTAGTGGGCGACCTGAGCCATCTCTGAGAGCTCAGTGATGGGCTCAGGAAGGATGTTTTGCAGCTGCTGATAAAGAGGATTGCAACAAGTTGGGTCTTTGTGAGGAGCTGAGGTGAAGATGATCAGGTGGGAAATGGGGGTTCTCATCAGAACAGAATGGGCACACGTGGTTTTTGTGTTCAGGAATCATTATGACTTACATGCTCATTTTGTCCTGGAAAAAAGAAGCTTTTGATCCCCACGTGAGGAAGATTTATGTGAGCTCAAGAAGTTTTCCTTTGGTCACTGTGAACAAAAAGAATTTATAAGCCTCCCTCATTTAATTAATTTATTTTTGCCCGTTCTTCAATACCTGTTGAAGGAACAGACACAGTTAAGGATGTTTACTTTAAGTTGGTATTCTGGATTGAAAAGCTTTTCCATCTGTTTCTGCCCTGCCTTGGATATAACATTTTGCAGATGGCAGCATTTATCAGAATCCCACTGCAGAACTACTTACTGGCTTTGTGCCTTTGGGAATGGGCCGCTCATCACCGCTGGAACTCCACTGAAGGTGGTGGATTGACACCATGGATAAATCTGACCCACCATCTCAAGAGCTTCCTGAAGCACCACCATGTGCTCTGGGTGCAGTGGCTGTGTCTTGGTTGACTTGTTTAACATAAATATATTGAATTATATGTAGTTTTCATGATTACTCAAGATTGCTGGTTTGCTTTAAGAACCTCTTGGTTCTGATTTTCCCAGTCCATGAGTGATTTAAGGAGCAGCTTTGCCATCTCAGATTGCAGGAAATACAAGCTATTTAAGCAGGCAGACATTGGGAAGGCACCTGTTGTCTTGACTGAATCAAAGGAATGGTCAATTTGGACAGTTTTTCTTTCTTTTTTTCACATATTCCATATATATATATGTGGAAAATATAACACCACTGCCATGTTGTTACTGTCCACCTCCTTTCCTGATTTTGTCAACATTCT
>JAWWLV010000057.1:11361269-11428863 GCA_035041135.1 Platyrinchus mystaceus
ATATATATATGTGGAAAATATAACACCACTGCCATGTTGTTACTGTCCACCTCCTTTCCTGATTTTGTCAACATTCTCCCAAATTATGTGTTGCATAAGTCCCTTGGGATGCTGGTACTAAATCCTGCCCTTAGTCATGAGGCACCTTCCCTCTCTAGATGGTCTTGGAGATTTCCTTTGGAACAATTTTTGGAGTCTGGGCTTAAGATTTACAACTCCATGTTCAGGTCTCAGGATCAGTTCCTTTGGAACAACTGTTTTTCATTTCACTGTCAGATTATTTTTCCCTAATACTTCAGGTACAGAAAGGTGCAGAGTGGAGAGCTGGAAGTGACACAGGTCATGAGGCCAAATAGCAGGTTCACTTAGGAAGGAACATTTCCCCACTTTTTTAGCTTTCTGGGGAAAAAAAAATATTTTGGGACCAAGCTTTTCGTGCCACCTTCAGCCAAAATGTCACTGGCTTTGGAAAGTGTGAAGAAAACGGGTTAAGAACCCGCATTACTTAAGGGAGGCTGGAAGAAAAACAAAATTTGACTTTTTAAAGTAATTTTCCACCCTGCCCTGTTATGTGGAAGGAGTGGTCAGGAGAGAAGGAGAATTCCCCATTGGAAGTGTTTGCCACAGCAAAGCTCAGAGCCCTGTTTGTGCAGTGCTGCTGTGGGAAAGGCCAGTTCCCCTCGTGCTGAACATTTACATGGACTGACAGAATGAAGATTTAACTGCCACTTTTCCACGGCCCTGCTTCTTCTCTCCCTTCCCTCGTTTTCCTTATGCTTTGACAGCATTTGGGAAAGCACTTGTTTCTTCCCCTGTGATTTGATTGCAGGGCCCTGGGTGCCTGACTGGGCTCCCTCACTGTTATTTCAGCAAACACTGTTGATAGTCGGCCTGGCCAGCACGTCCCGGATGGCATTTTGTGTGAGTTACAGGAGGCTCCATGAACCACTGCAGGGAAAGGAGATTGTCTCCTAAACAGAGCCCGTGCAGGAGCCAGTGCTGGAGAGCACCCAGGCTGTTCTCAGCCAGGCCTTGGAAAGAACCAGAACTGGAGTGCTGTCGGTGTCCCAGCAGTGCCTGAGAGTCTCCTCACTGCTTAAGCACATCTGAGGCATCGAGATGGAAAAATACTTGAGACATTTTGTAAGCTGCAGGAAAAGTTCCAACTATTTAGTGGAGTTAATGCTGAGCTCTTCTGACTCACAGCACTAAAAAGCTGCTCCAGCCTCACTGCTGAATCAATTAGCTCAGCCAGCACCCTTCCCATCAAAGTAACACCTTCTCTTTTTGCTCAGTTTTAAGACCTAATTCAACAGCTTCAATAACAAGAATGCACAAAGCTGTGTTCCCTTCTGTACCCAAAGGTTGCTTCCATGTTTTGCTTTGCCCTACTTGCACACTTCTATGTTTAGGTTCCCTTCAACCCACAGTTTGGGGCCTGTGCTAGAAATCCAAGTCCTTGCAATCAAATGAACTCAGTTAATATTTGCAGTCCTCCAGAGGAAATGCAGTGCAGGGATGTTTGGTTGGGATAACTCAGGATCAGAGGACGCTGCTGTGGAAGGGCTCAGGTGGTGTGACACATCCAGGGGAGCTGCTCTGGTGACCAGAACTGCCCAACTCTGCAGTCTCAAAGCTGCAGCTGCAGGGGCTGGACTAAAGTCCAGGGGGTCTGCAACCCTCAGCCAGCCCTGGATCCCCTGGGGACGTATTTCACCTCTTATTCTAAATGTAACCTTCACACCCATCCTGGCTCTTAGTTGTCTGTAGGTCTCTTGAGTATGTCCTTGATTCCAGCAGAATTTTCTCTGTGTGAGTAGCTCTGGTAGCAAACTTTTGGCATTGTAATTGTTGCATCTATCTTATTTTTATTTTTCTAATGATTAATTAGTCAATTATATGAAATTACCATTTGCAATTAAAGCATCATTTAGAAAAGAACATTGAGCACATAATGCTCGTTTGTCACTGAATTGCTTGTAACTCAGGCTGTTGTACAGTGAGGTGTTTCTAGTTTGTGTCTTGACTGCTGGATGAACAACAGTGATTAAAACCCCCACCCTAATATAGTGCTTGGAGTGACTCAGTCTTGTCCTTCAATACTTACAAGGAAAAGGATTTAGATTTGCAATTTATTTTGGAAATAAAGAGCATTTGGGCTTTGGGAGGTTGATGCCTCTCTGAGCTGAACTTTTGTTATGTGGAGTTGAAAGGGCAATGGATGTAACTGAGTGTTATTTAAACTGTCACATAAAATGCATTCTAAAATATGGTACCTTGAAAGTTGTTTCTGTTCTGGAAAGGGAAGGACGAATCAGTTATTGCCTGGGTAATTGTTTAGTTATCCATCAGATTGCTGCAAACTGCATGTGTGTACTTTTCCAAGTGCTTTGGTGTAGACAGACACAGACCTTTGCTCCTGAGGAATCCAATGATTTGCCCCCTGGGAATTGCTGGGCTTGCCGGAGTTCACTTAATGACACTGATGGGTCAATTCTCTGCCAGAGCCGACAACTCATCTTCATCATCTTCTCAACTTCACATCCACTAATGATCAGTCCTCATAATGAAGGCATTTTTCACCCTGCCAGGAGTCACAAGGAGAAAAATTGATTGACAGAGTTATCTGGATTGTAGTAATTAAATCAGGGCAGACAAATCCCTGCTCTCATTATATTTCAGACATGTCTGAACCATGAAAAACAGAGCTGAGGCTGATTTGCTTCCTGCAGTTCAAAATGTGGCATTAAATGCTGTACATGATATATAGGGTTACAATACATGAATGTGAACAAATTAGAAAAGACACCAGTGGTCTAAATATGGGTGTTAGTTTTAACCATCCTTAGTAAAATGTGTATATCAAATGTCTGAAAAAAAGCCATTAACATGTTTCCGGAAATGAATCTGAAGGTGTGCCGTGCTTCCAAGCACATCCAGGCTTCCTCCTGCATGGGAATGGCATTTGTGTGTTCCAGCAAGGTAGCAGGGGGGGCAGGTAGAGACAGAGACCCAAACAAGTGACAACATGGACTGTGGAGAACAGGCACAGCCACAGGTTCAGTGCTTGCCCAGCCAAACACAACTGGGGGGCTTTGAGCTCTCTGGTGTGCAGAGAACACACATTTCCACTGCAGCAGCCAGGAGAGGATTTCAAATACTACTGGAACTCTTTTGTTGGTGAATTGCTTGACGTGCAGCACTTGCCTTGGAGGAGGATTTGTGTGCAGATGTTCTTTGGGTAAAGCTGCAATCTGGATTCAAGAGTTGTCCCTCAATTCTTTTCAAAGATTTTTTCTTCCCTCAGTTCATGAAGCTGAGCCATTTTTCAGATACTGTAAAATATTGTACCCACTTAAAACAGAGGAGGCTGCTTGAACTTGAAATAACATTAACCAGCTAATTAAGCTGATTTGATCTAGTTAATATTGGCTATATAAGATGTGCTTTTAGAGAGAGGCAGATTAGGGTTTAAAGCAGGAAAACTAAGTAAAGAAATCTGGATTCAGTGGGACAGATGCTCAGATAATATAAATTGGTGCAAATTCACTGAGCTCAGTTTAAAGCATTGAATTGCATTGAGGGGATATTTGGCCCACTTATGATGCATTTGAAAACAAGCCTTAATAATTCAGAAATGCAGATGACAAGAGTGTGTTAACCAGAAAATCCTTTCAGAAGCAATGAAGGTTTTGGGGTACAGTGCCCATTCCCTTCACATGGCTGCTTTTGTTGACCCTTCCAGTGTAGCCTCATGAGTGATACAATCCTCAGCTGGAATCTGCTATCCAAAGCAGTGTGGAAATGCTTTGCCTCTGGTTCTGCATCTGTTTGGGTGTGTAGTGGTGCTTCTGACTTTCTGGCTCTCAGCATATATTGTCAGCACTAAAGAAAGGTTTTAAATTTATTTCTCTGCAGTGTAATGTTTTGCAAGACTTCAGTCACTCTTGCCTTTCACATTTTTCAACACAGGACTTTGACATTTGATATTACAGGATGTTATGTAGGACACTCAGATTTAAAAGCAATCGTGGTTGGGGGAAGATTCCACTGCTACTTCTCACAAACTGTTTTGCCTGTGAACTTCGATCCAAATTGACAGAAGTTCTTCTCTAAACCTTTCCAAGCAGTGTTAACTGGACTAGGGCACTGGGCTGGGGATCAGGAGATGAGGCTTAACTCTCAATCACTGAAACTGTGGAACAGCCAGGGACTACAGGAGGCCAGGAGATCAGCAGTTAAATTCTCTTCCCAGTGCCCTGCAATGTGACTGAAAAAATAACTTTTAAACCTCCCTCAGCAATTTTTTTCCCACTAAGAATGGACAACTGTCAAAAAAACAAGCCTCATGTTGGGATAGTTCTGGTGTTCTGTGTATATAGAAAGAAATGTATCCACAAGAAAGGGGTGGAGAGGAAAGGAGTGTGGGAGCCTTGGTTAAATCCTGTTTCTGATGCTGGCACTTGTGAGAACCTTCAGCATTTCACAAAACTTGTCTGTTTGAATTCTTTTTGTATGAAACACATATAAACATTTAATATGTGCCTTTTAGTGTGGGTGTTGGGTGAGTCTGAGATTGAGGGGGGATCATGTGAGGGTGACCTGCCTGAGCACCCGTGTTTGGTTACTGGGGTTCTTTCTTCTTATGCTCCCTGTCAAAATACTCCAACTTCAGAGCCAAGGGTAAATATCTGGAAAAGCTAATGCTACTGTGGAAGCTCTAATTTCCATCTTGAACAGGTTGAGCATCTTAGGAATGACAGCTGGCATGTCATGACAGTTTCTGTTGATGAGTCCGTCTTCTAAGAGCCTCATTAGAGTTTTCACTCACATCCAAAAGGATTCTGGGAAAGAATTGTTCTGATATAAGTCTAAGAGATGTGCACATTGCAGAGCTACAACTGACTTTGACCTGTCAGTGTCTGTGTAAGGCAGATTCCCTGCTCTTGGCATGTTACTGGACTTCCTTCGTTACTGTCTGAGGGGTTGATATTAAAACACTCCCCGCTCTCTGTATCAAAAGAGGTTTAGGATTATCCTTTTTGGAGATGTGCTCTAGTGTAGACTGGTAAACTGCCAATGTTGAGACCAAACTGCACACTGAGGACAGGAAAGTTTGTTCATGTGGAAGTCACTGTGTGAACATCTGGGGCAAAACGTGGGAGGGGGCGGGAGAGAAAAGATGGGCACTGTAAGTCAGGACACAGGGGGTGGATGTGCAGCTGGGCTGAGCAGTCAAGACTTTTATTGGACTGATGTAAAGATATCTCTAAAAAGGGATAATAACCTGGTGATAATGAGGGAGAAATCCAGGGAACAGTTGGTCATTTGGCTACAACCCCAAATATGGTTTGCAATCACACTCACCTGCAGGTATTGAGGACAGCTGGGCAGCAGAGGTGCTGTGCAAAACAGAAAGCACATTTTACATTTACTTCAGTTGTGCCTTCCTGTATTTCCAAGCAGACCCTTTGAAGGCCTGGGATGTGCTGCCTCCTGTTTGGTTTCCATTTGTCCCATGTCCTTGGGATACTCCACCTTCTCCTCTCAGTAGAATTCCAATTTCTTCCTTTTTCCTTATTGTCTTTCTCTGCTTCTTCCCTGCCCACTCCAAAAGGTCAAATCCAGCTACTCCCTTTGTCACAACAGAACCTGGGAAACTGAAGGGTAAGAAGATTCTGGGAAGCAATAAAGTCATCAGATTTTTGTTGTAAACGTTGGCACTGACTCCCATGTGAAGCAGTGACCAGAGAGATGGGGACAGCAGGTGTGGAGAGCGAGATTAGACTTCAAAGCACTTTCCATAAACCCCTCTGTAGAACTTTCCAAACATCATGGAACAACAAATGGCTCAGGGGAAACAACTTCCCCAACCTTAGCATGGAAAGGGAGCCAATGAAATGTTCATTTCTTCAGGTGCATCCTGGTGGTTCCTGCTCCTGTTCCCCATTCCTTGCCCCATCCACAGCCCATCTTGCTTTGTTACCGCGACACAAAGAGGAGCAGAAAGGATGCGCTGCTGGGAGATGAGGGAGATGAGAGGCAGCCTGTGGCTTCCTCCCAGCCCTCTGCATTCCAGAAAGGGATCTCTCATTTGATGAAGATCCTTTTTTCTGTTTAGTCATAAACAGATGAATCCCATAATAGCCTCTGTTTCCTCTCCTACAGGAGGTCTGTATGATTAATAAGATCTCCCTGTAGTGAATGCCAAGCCAAACAGATGAATGCAAGGCGCATCTGCTGTAGATTAAACATTTGGAAAAAACATTTTATAAATATTTTTTTCCACAACAACATATCCATATGGCAGTTAACTGGGGTATATATTTAAACCCTTGCATGTACAGTATATCCCCATGCATATGTATTTAATATACTTATTAAATAAGTACTTATGTTGTCACTCAACAGATAGCTTTTTGATATGACTTTTAATCTCTTCGAGATGTCAAATCAGACTGTTTGAAAGGACCACATGTGCTTTATTGAGCAAAACATGAGAAGACACTGCTTCTGAGTGGGTGGGTTAGTGGGAAGCAAATCTTTTATTTTATTATTTCTCAGAAACAAGGATGTGTGAGATAATTACCTGGTTAGGATGAGGTAAGTTAAAATAACTTACACTGAATATGGCTGGAGAGATAAGGTTGTCCTGGGTACCATGAAAACAGATCCTGAGGAGCCAGGAAAGTTAAACTAATTTGATATTTCTTAGCTGAAAATCCTAGCATATAAATTTAGCTTTACTAATTTCAAACAACTGGAATTGTATTTAATTATAATTAATGTTTTAGATTTCCTTATCTAACCAGAATGGGTTAAAGGACTTTACAGAAATAAGAAAAAAGTAATTTGTTTTCTAATCCTTATTGATAACGGGAAATCCCTTTTTTCTTTCTGTGTCTCTGTGTCTGCCTGAGAGGACTGGACCATAATTCTGGATTGATGAGAAATGAAATCTGACAATTTATCTCAAACTAAAACCAAACTCAACAAGTAAACTTTATCTGTTTTAGCTATTGGCACTCTCACATAAGTCAATCTTGTCTTTTATTATGTTATTCTAGTAAAACTTAGTAAGCTGATTTTCTGACAGACTGGGAATTCTGATACTTGTCCTGAAACCGAAGATCCTCATACGTGATTCAAAGAGCCCCATTCCTGAAATGTTTCCTGAGACTTTTCCCACCCAGGAAACAGGGAAAAAATGAGTCCTTGCAGATTCCACACGTTGTTTGCTCATTGTCTTGTTGAGGACTGAGACCCGCCGTGTGTGTGCGCGTGGAAACCTGGGGCACTTGTGCGAGGAGAAGGGCCTGGATGGGACGTGTGCTCCGGGAATGGTCGGTGCCTGTCAACTCCTGCCTGTCTGGGCTCCAAGCATGCACATCTCAAACCTTGCAGCACACGAACTTGCAACCAGACATGACGTTTCTTTTACCCAGATTGCAGAACAGAGGAAAATAATTGCCTGCCTTTGCTTTTGTCCCAGCCCATTGGGTGCTTTGCCGACTCAAACTGCAAAGACAAAGCGCGCCTCGTGTTCAAGAAACTCGTAATATTTGTGTTCGTTCCAGTTTCAGACTTTGCTGCCTCAATGGTTTGTTTTCTGATGTTCTTGCCATAGTTTTCCAGACGCTTCTCTGAGTGTCCTGAGGGCAGATGGGATTGGAGGTGGGCAGTTCCCTCTCTTTTGAAATAGTGCCTTGGTGACTCATGGCTCATTCTGCTTTACAGACTCATTTTTTTATGTCCTTGCTTTGCTCCTGAACTGAAAAATGCTGCTTTACTATTTAAGAATTTTTAAGTTTTTAATCAAAATGTCTGTGGCGTCTTGGAGCAAATCACTGCACAAAATTTTCAGAAACCTCTTGGAAATGGTGGGGCACTGGTGGATTTGATCTGGAAAATCTTAGAGTGGTCCTTTGTGCATCTGGGTTGAAAACAAAAGGCAGAATGTGAAGCTTTTCTGAACACATCTCATTTCCACAAGTCTCTCTCCTTGGAGTCCTGGTGTGAACCCTCAGTAGCTGTTTGTGGTGTTCACAGCAGGTTTTTGACTCCCTGTGTCAGAACCATACCTTGCATTAGTTTGCAAGTAGATTTAGTTAAGTGAGTTTAAAGAAAGCAAATCTTACTGTGCTTTAGTAAAGGATTATTTTAGACTGGTTTTGATTTGTTCCCAGTGAATTAGATTTAAATGGATATAACGTAGGTTTATATTGATTTAATGGTGTCTCACAACCCTTTGTACTGGTTTTGTAGTAAGTCCTCATGAATCCTGGATTGCAGAAATGGGTAACTCAGCTCTTCCAGCATTACCATGGGGCTGCAGGACCTGCAGGGCTCTGAGCTGGAGGATTCCCTGTCCAAGCACCCTCTGCACACCAGAGGCAATAAATGATGCCAACACCTCCAGTGTTCCTGGATGAACCTCCCCTGCACGTGGGCACACAGTCCATCCAAGCAGGGAGCTGGGATCATTTCCCAGATGCTCCCACAGCATCCTGTAATAATATGGCAAGACCATTGTGAGGAGAGAAGGTGCCCAGACCAGTCCCTTGCTTTGCCCTGTCAGTGCCTCCCACAGTCTGACATGATTGTAGGAGAAGACAGGAGGGTCATCATGGCAAAGGAATATTTCCTTGGGGAAAAACAAATTCCCTGTTTGATTTTTTTTTTTTTTGCTGAAGAATGGCTTCTTTAAGTGATAAAAGGAGGGGTGACATGGGTTGACAGACTGAATCTTTATTTAAAATATTACTGAAAACTTTTTTAAAACTGAATCTTTATTTAATCTGTTGTTTTCGATTGTTTCACGTCAGGGGTGAAATGGAGTTGGGCAGTTGCTTCCTGAGGTGTGGATTTCCTGGGCAGTGAGGCAGTGCCTGTTCTCTGCTGTTGGCAGCAACCTGTGTGAGATGTGGCTGCTTAATTGTTCAACACCCTCTTCTCTCCCAGTTAGAATAAGACTCGGTTTGCCTCTTGCTCTGAGTCCTCAAGATCATCACAGGAATTCCTGGAGGCTTTGAACAGCCTTCAGTCCTTCTCCTCTTTGCCCAAATGCCAAACCACAGTTACCAGCAGAGATTATAGAAAGAACACTTTTAACAAGAAACTCCCAACCATGAGAATATATTTTCTAGGAAAATGTTTTCTGTTCCGCCATAAAAAGGGTTGTTGGAACTACAAACCTTCTTCATTAAAGGCAGTAGTTGGAGAAATCCAAAGTGTTCTGCTTGTGGGACTTCTTGTGAAAATAAAAATAGTTTTTATTGACAAAAATGAAGGAGAAAAAAGCACACCATGTGTTCACATGATAAACAACTGCTTTCCTGTTCATGTAGAGTTCAAACAACAGGCAGGATGCAGTTTGGCTGCCTATGGCTGAGGACTTTTAACTTCTCTGCTTGGCTGAGGATCCAACCCAAACAGTTTGCTCTGCCTAAGGTGAGAAGTGCAGCCAGTGAATAGGAACAGTTCTGGGCTGGGAAAGGGAATGACAAACTTTTATCTGCAAATGACACTTTAAACTCTCTGTGTAAGGCACCCATGGTTCTCAGCCAGTATGTTTCTGTGATTTAGCCACGTTTCCTGCCAGGTTATTCAGCTAGATACAGATCCCTTGCTCCTGCAGCGTGGAAACCTGAATAATAATTTGAGCTGCAGAAAGCCCTGGTGACTCGCTGGCCTACTTTGCTGTCCCGAGAGGAAGGGGCACTTCTCTAATTCAGGAGCCATGGCTTTGGCAGATGGCTCTATTTACTCCAGGAGCAGGTCAGGACAAGAGGAAAAATGGAATGTAATCCAACAGTATTCAATTAAAGGTAGCTCTGTACAACTGTACCTAAGTCACTGCTGTCACATCCTCTAGGGAGTGTGTTCATTTGTCAGCCTTGTTTCCTAAGGAAATGAGGATATCTGCCTGTCTGCCTGTCTGTCAGCATCTGTCCTCTCCAATTAATTTATTAATCTCTTTGCCATTATCAAGGAAAAATGGCCAAAGAGGAGAGTTTTCAAACATACAGAATTCCAGCAGAGTTGACAGAACTTGGCAACTGAGACAGAAGGAGATCCAGAGGGTCTCCATGGAGGGAAAAGCAGATGGAACCATATCTACCCACTGCCAGCCTGGAGAGCAGATCAGAGCTGTTGGTGTCAGCAGGCACGTTCCACCTCACCAGGCTGAAGCAGGAGAGTCCCACCCATCCATCCACACAGCTGGGAAATGTGGGAGCAGACTGGGGGAACTGCAGAGCACAAGATGTTAAAGACCTAAGAACAGATAGAGTAAGATAAGACAGAAAAGCTCTTAGGAAAAAAATATTTGAAAAACCAACCCAGCAAACATTCCGGGTTCCCAAAAAGTTGAACCTTGGGGGTATTAAATTTCATCTCTGTTTTGACTAAAGCTCGAGACTGGTTTTGGAACCAGATGTAAACATTAGTATTATTATGGCTTTTTTAAGAAAAATATCATTTGCTTCAGTTTTCTTGGAACCGAAAGAACAGGGAGAGGTGGCAGAGCAGGTTCAAGTTCCAGCTGATTATTGGATTCATTAGAAATGGGCTGTGTGAAGCAAACAATGCAGGCAAACCCTGGAGGAAGCAGGGTGAGAGGGTTTGGGCTGTTTCCTTTGTATGCTGTCCACCCCCCCAGCAGATCAGATATTTGGAAGTATTTCCAGACATTTTTCATTTTGTTGGTAAATAGGCATGCACTTGTTCTGGGATTTCAGTCCCCAACTGTTCACTTTATCCAAGGGAGAAAGGCAAAAACATAAGTGAAGCTCAAACAATAAAACCTCAGCAATGGGTCAGGCCAGTTATTATTACATGATTTCAGGCTTGGAAAGGTCATTTATGTTTTCCAAGTTGGATTTATTTTTTACACTTATTTGTAATATTACCTCGCTGTGTTTCATAATGTCAGGGAAAATGTCTGGTTTCAGGCCTAAAATGTCAAAGCAGCATTTTCAAAATCACTCAGCACTGAGCCAAATGTTTTTCTGCTGGAGTCAGTGGTAATGGTCCCATTTGCCTTTGCAGGCTCAGGGTAGTGCTGAATGTTACAGAAATCCACATTTATTACCATTTTTGCAGGCTGCATTTCTGCACATTCCCCTTCCTTCTGCTCTTCCATAGACCTGCTCCTGTGTGGAAAGATTCCTGGTATGAAAGGTAAAAGCACAACAGCTCTGAGTCCTGGATTCACTTCCAAACCTTCCTAATGACCATTGGTTGAATCATGGAAGTGTTTTGTGCCTCTGTTTACCCCAAAGTGCCACACAGAGTCCCCAGCTCAGAGGGCTTCCCCAACACCTGGGAATGCCAAAGCTGCTGCTTGAGCAAGTGCCAGGTATCATGGAATATTATATTATGGAATAAACTGTTCCTGTGGCGTTGTGAGAAGTCACAGAGATGAAGCTGATGCAACGCACACACGTGTCTCCATCTGTGCCTCCATGTTAGGGAGCTGTTCTGATACACTGCCTGCAACAGCCCAGAATTCCCCTGGCAAGGAAAATCAGGCTTAAAAAAACTTGACGAGAATCTATTGTTGATATACCCTTCCAAGTGGCTCTGCCATTGGCTTTGTCGTGATGCAAACCAAAAGGGGGCATAGAATAAATGAATTTGCTGTTCCAATAACTCTGATTCAAAGTTAGGTGGGCTTTCTAATGCCTACATGAGCACACAGTGAAACAGCTCTGCTGCAGGAGTAGGTAGGACATGCCCAGTGCCACATTCTTAAGGACAGCTTTGTTTTGCCTGCTCTAGAGATATCTTATGTCTTCAGCTGTAAGTACTGCCAGATAAAAACCCTCTTAGCACTGAGATTCTCTAATCCTCCAGACAGGATAAAAAGCCCCCACACTCCCCTACTGTTGTCTGCCCTCTTCTGTGCCTTGCATTGCTATCACATCAGCTTAAAATTAGCTGATAAGAGAAGTAGGGCTGTGCAATAAGCTCGTGCTTCTATATGGCAGGAATATTTCCTTTGACTTGTATTCAATACCTTGGTTTATGAACATTATCATTCTTCCTCATCACCTGGTTTCCTGCAGAGAATTGCTGTGATAGAAGGGTATGAGCCCTATATTATACATATATTTTTTAAGGACATGATCTAGGAGAAGGCATGAATTAGAACCATGTAAGCTGAAGCTTTAATTAATTACTTCTGAAATGAATAATATCAATTGATATTAATACACATTTATTAACTGGTGAAGGTAGGGAGTCAGATTTAACCTTGTCACTGGACAAGGTTAAATCTAAAACTGAGTAGAGGAAAAAGAAGTATCTCTGGCTCCTCCTGTTCAGAGTTCTTAACCACAAAAATGTATCATAATATTGCAAAGCTATGGCCTACAAATAATTAATATTGATCCCATTAAAACTTGTGTAAATGCTGCAGTTTGCAGTGAGCACTGGCAGGACGGAGCTCTTGAGCAATAAAGCTCAGCAATATTAACTTCAGGATTTGGTTTTGCTGTCAGATGGTCATCATTTCACTGAATTTGGGATTGCAAAGATCTTAGGAAAGTGTGGGTTATCGGCTGTCCTTCACAGCCTCTGACATCCTGTTGCTCTTGGGCCAGTGGGAAGCTGAGCTTTATTGAAACAATATTTATAACATTACTAGAAATAGTCAAATTACTTTTTAAAAAAAAATCATATAGAACATGGCCAAATCAAATGAAATTAAAATGAAAAATACCCTTTAATTTCAGTCTGTACAATCAGATGCAATAGTCTGTGTGCAAATGGATTAACATGCCAAAACCGTAACTTGGGGCTAGAAGTGTAACATCCCTCAGTAAATTAACATCAATAATTATAAGCTGTAAACAGTTGCAGATATAATTAAGATTTGAGGCCCTGGGGTTGTACAAGCCCTGCTGCAACTGATCATCAGGCTCTCTCATCTTGATGTTGGAGTCCCCTCCGGAGACAGCAGAGTTACAAACATTGCCCTGCGTGGAAATAAAGCGTCAACATTTTGGGAGCATTTGCAAAGTTCTCTCCCCCTCTGTTTTAAAGGGACTATTTCTCCAAGAGGAAAATAAGAGTTTTCCATTTTCCCCTGTTTCCATTGTTGCTCCTGTTCTCCTTGCAGCTGAACATGTGACAGAACATCATGTGAAAAGGTTGGTTTTTAAAGGGTTAAAATAAACAATTTGTTACAGTCCCCTGCAGACAGAAAACCGTCCCCAAAGAGTGGAGGATATTGCTTTGTTAAATCTCTAAGGGTGGAAATAAGGAGGAGAGAGAGGAGGAGCAAAGGAATAACTACTTCCAATGAGCTTCTGAGCTTCTGTGTGGAAGGAAAATAGCAAAACAGATGCTTGTGTTGGAAATATCCTTTCAGAGCTGTGGATCAATAGGAAGAAGAAGAAGAAAGAAGGAAAAAACCAGGCAGAGTAAGGGTTTCAAGTGAAACTATTGGAGCATTTTTCAGGATGTGCAGATTATTGGCCCTTTAAATGGAATATTTAGAACTTTGCAGAAAAAGAGATTAAAGAAAGCAGTTGGTTACTCCTCATTCTGGGGGAACAAAGCCCAGAGTGCTGTTAAGAGCTCAAGCTGCAGCAAAGAAGGAGCACCAGCAGAGAACTGGTTTGTGTTTTGAGCTAAGGGATGGGCTGTGATGGGGCATTCTGTGGGTAAAATTTGCCTTCAGAGTTAGAATTGTCAATGAAGTATTTGTACCACTGGAACTCCTTTTGTGGCAGTCCTTACACAAACTGTAAAGTGCCTTGTGTAGAGTTTTCCCTTTCTCTAAGAGCACCTGCTTGTGGTGTTTGTGCAGAGGGCGGTGAGGCAAAGGCCAGGCTCTTTGGTAGGGGTGGGAATCAGAAATTACTTCTATTCCAGGACTAGAATGGCCCTTGTTTGTGCACATAACCCAGGTGTGAGACATGGGACAAAAAGAGGAGTTTAAGTGCTGCCAGAACTTGGCCCTGTCCTGGGGCAGGTCAAGGGCTGGCTGGTTAGTTCTGTTCTTCACCAGGAGATCTTTCATTTCATGTGGTGGGAACTGCCCTGTTTGTACCACTGCTAGACACCATTTGTGTGGGGAAACCCGAAGAGCAGAGCAGTAAAAGATGGCTGAAGTGTCTGTGGGAAAAAAGACAAAAGGATCATCATTTTATCTTTAAGGTCTGGGGGAGTCAGTGTGAGCAGTTCTGGGATCCACACGGTGCGATGGGTCCTGCCTGAGGTTCAGGTAATATTCCACTGCCTTAAATGTTTGCACCCTTTCAGCACTTGTAGGATCTGCCTCTCAGGTGTCTTTGAAATGGTCCTATCAGCAGAGCCTGCAAAATTCCCCAACTGATACAGGAACATGCTACAGACACATTTTAACTACAGAAGGAACCTGTGAGATGTAAAACTGCCTCTCCCTGCAGCGAAACTGGAGCACAGTGGGGATGGCTGTGGGAGCCTCTGAGGCCTCACGGGCACTGAAACCCTCTCAGTGCGTTGTGGGACTGAGCCCAGGGATCACAGCCAGGCCTTGGGCTGCAGCTGATACCAGACAAGGCACCACATAGACACAGAGCAGGGCCTTCCCCCTGTCCTGGGGAATATCCCACTGGAATGGTGGAACTCGCACTCGGGCACACTGTGCCCTGTGCTGCACCAGCTGTCTGAGCCTTCCCAGAGCAGTCCAGCACTTGGTGTAAACCTGTTCTTACTCACACAGAATAGCACAGCTTGGACAACTCTGATCATACACACAAATTAATACAAATCCTCAAAGAAAACGGCCTTTGGAGGGTGTTGAAGTTGTCGTGTCAAGCAAAACAGAGGCAAAGCATTCGATTCTTGGCTTCACAGAAGAGTGAAAAACAACTGAAGCTCAGGAGAATTGCTTGTCTGTTTGTAGTGATCCTCGTGGTTTGTGGGAGGCCACATCTTAGGAAGTTATTGCTGGTAATGGGCACATACAAAGAGGAGATTGGAAAAAATGGTGCAACAAAGTTTGTCTTGATCCTCCTGAAATATTGTTGTTTCCACTAAAAGATAAATGCTCATTTCACTGTAAGAAACTGCTTGGCCAGGAAATTATTATAGGAGGAATTTGGCTTCAGTGGTTGATTTTTAAAGAAAGGCAACCTCAAGCCAAGGCTGCAGGCTGGCTGCATTCCTCCTGCTCCTCCTCCTCCTGCTCTGCTCACAGGGCCCTGCTTGGGAAGAGCAGAGGCCGAGGGAGCTGCTCAGCTCTTCCCCCGCTCCACTCTGATGTTCCATCCTCATCCTGCCACCGGACACTATTTATTGCCTGCTTTACCCACATCACGCTCCAGCCCTGCTGAAGTGTTACTCTGACTTGCAGCACCTCTGTAAATCTCTTAGTGAAGCATCAGGGTAGTTTTACAGGTGTAATGTCTTTTGGTTTTATTCCCCAGCATGCAGTACCTGAAGCTGTTTTCCCCCAGTGTATAAATTTAGTGAGTTTTCCCCCCATCTCTGCCATCAGCTGCCTTTCTGAGATCAAGGAGCATTTGGAAATGCTTCCACTGCCTCAATCCTGAATGACTAGAATAGGTTAAAAGTGATACTTTGTACTGTAGCACTTTACAAAAGTGTGTTTTGTTTGACAGGACTTAATAAAAAAATCTTTTAATCTCTGTCACTGTGGGTAGGTGGGAAGGCCAAAAAGTCTAAATGTTTTAAAGGAAAATTTTAATTAGTATGCAAATTTGACTTTCTGCATTAAAATGTCATTTACTAAGTAAATGTTGTTGCACTGAAAGTTCAGATATTTGATCATTTTCTGTCAAGGTGCCTTTGCAAATTTCCTGAATGTAATAACAGCATTTCAAAAACAAAATGAAATTCTCCTTTTTGTTGCAATGCACTGGGTCTGCTTCACCAAAGGCTGTGTGACTGGAATATCTTAAATCAGCCACCAGGTTATCTGTGCTGCTTCTCTTTCCCCAGCAAAGTTGCAAATTTTGGTCTTCTCTCAGTGCCTGCAGAGGTTTCCTGAAGCAAGGGAGCCAAAAAATAACCCCCTACATGGCATAAATTTAAATAGCTGAAGTGTGACATCAAAATGCTTACAAAAGCTGTCGTAGTCGTCAGAGTCAAAGGCAGGGGCTGGTGGGTTGTTGTCAGCACTGAAGGTGCTGGGAAAAGGCTTGGGAAAAGCCTTGCACACATTTTGATAGTCAACTAATTTCATTGTCTCAATCAAAAACACATATTCCTGTCCCCTGAAGAACAAGATCAATGATTGAAGACCCAGCTTCGCTGTTTACATAGGAAAAGAAACGTTGCTCTAATGGAAGAGGGATGGAAAAATAATTGTGAGGCAAAAAAAAAAAAAAAGGAAAGGAGGAGAAAATGTAGTAAAAGCAGGAAATTCCAAGTTTAGTTTCTTTCCTTCAGTGTCTGTGGGGTCAGTGGTTGCTTCTTGCCACCCGTGAATGAATGTTCTGTCTCAAACTGCACCTTATATGGAGCTGTGCAGGGATCAGAAACATGGCACATGGGAGCCATATGTTCAGCACTTGCCACCATCTATTGAGAGCTGAGGTTCAGGGCTGAAAACTGATTTAAACATCCATATTTAGAGCTCCTCGGTACAAAATAAGGCACAAATTCTTACGGAAGTTGAAGACAGAAGAGAAGAAGCTGTGACCCAACATAGAAGTGGTTTTGAAGAAGAAAAGGAAGGGCTCTGGGGGAATTTGCTTTCTCTGAGCACTGAGAGCCTGCCCTGCTCTGAAGCAGGTCCCTGGCTCAGGGCTGCAGTGGGGAGGGCTGAGAGGTGGAAGCCTGAAGGTTTATGATGTGTTCACTCTGTATCCGTCAAAGGTCAAGGAGAAGGAACCTCTCCAGGGTGGAGGGTGAGGAGCTCCTCTCTCCACCCTCACCTCATCTTACAAAGGTGCAAAGCTGGCTGTGATACCACAGACACGGCACAGAACACAACTAGTGCAGCCTGGGCAGACCTCTCAGGTTTTGTGTGTTTGTGTATAATTTCATAAACTGGGTGTCCCACATGAGCACAGAACGTGTGATCAAGTGTTCCTGACCTCGAGGCTGCTTGCACTGAGTCTAGAAATGGTACCAAAGCCATGCAGGTGTGGTGAGCTGTTCTCAGTGTCCCTCATAGCCTTGTGTCATTTGCTCACACACTGACACTTACTGAGACCTCGCCTGGAGGTCCTTGAGGAGTCCCTGACCTGCTGATCTTGGAGGTGCCATTCCTGGCAGGGTTGAGTTGTGCCAGCAGGAGAACATGCCCTTGTCAGTGCCTGTGCCTCCCTTTGAATGAACACCCACCATCAGTTCCTGCTGTTGCTGATTTGGCCCTTTTGATGTGCATGAAATCTGTGAGATGAAAGAATGTACAGTGGATTTATTTTTTCTTTTGCATAATAGACATTTTGCTGGTTAAAAAAACCAACCAAGCAAACAAAAAACCAAACTCCACTGCATATGAATGTTTTCACTGTGTTAGCAATTTTTCTATCTTACTGGCAACGTTCTAAAGCAATGAAGGTTGAGTCTGCTCAGTTCCCCAGAGAGCCTCGTAATTACAGCAGTGACTGCTGGAGCATGAAAAGAAGTCATTTGGCAAAACGGTCATCTTGGCTTCCTCTGTCTCATCCTCCCCTCTCTCTGACTTCCAAGCCCTGTTTGCTCAGTTTACTAGACAAACACGTTGTTTGCTCTTCTCCAGGGCAGATGTTTGTTTAATCCAGCACCTTCTGCTTCCTTCCCGAGGCTGAGGAAAGTCACTCTGTTCACTGTATTTTCTCTTCTGTTTGCTCTCCGCTGCCAGCCAAGGTGGAGAGAAGGACGATGGTTCAGCTCATGACAAGTGGTTCCACGTGCTGGCATCTCTGGGAGCTTAACCACCATCTCCTGTGTTCTGTAAATGGCAGATGACAAAACACAGAGAACATCTCCCTGGATTGTCTCACTGTGCAAGGATCTACTCCAGGAGAGTGAATCAGAATCTTGTAAATGGCAACAATATAATTCCCTTGATTTCCTTTTCTGTCTCATTCCTATCACATTCTTCTTATTTCTTGATTTTATAACTGCCATAGACTGGACAGACAGTTCCAAATGTTTTCATATTATAGCCCTCTAAATCACCCTCTCTTGGCCATCATGCTGAGTAGCTGATCAATTTAACAAACCCTTTCTGGTTTAGATCATTGCCCCAGGAAAGCAGCACTTTCAGTTTCCCATCTCCTTCTCCTAAAAGACCAGAATATCTCTGATGCTGCTGTGCTTCCTCTCTGTCTCCAAATCTGCAGTGCCAGTGCTGTCAGCAGAGACAAACATCTTCATTTGCAATTCTTATTGAACCCCTTCAGAAGGGGTATCTCTGCAACCCCTTCAATAACCTGTGATAACAGATGAGGTTATCTCAGGATTTGTGGTGTTACTTTATGAAATCTGGGAGAATTCATGGAATGCAAAACTTTTCTTGATTTTACCCAGCTGGGAAGGTAAAAGGTGTCTGTTGGAAGCGATCCAAAACTCAGTGACGTCAGTGGGAACCTTCCCACAGACTTCAGGAGCCTGTAAAGCCCCAGCACAGATGCTGTGACTGAGGATGGCTGGGACATACCCCTTCTGGCCATAAAGACTTTGTGCTGCAGCTAATTCCAGTTTCTTAGACAACACTTGTGTGTTGAAATACTTAATTCCCTAAAGCATAATTATTCTCTTCAACTCCTGACTCTTTCCAATAAAGTGTAATACAAAATGCCTTCAAAAAGCCAAATTCTTCTCTTGTTTACGTGTTCATAACAGATCAGTGAACAAAGTTCTCCTTGCACTTCATTGGTATGAGAGAAGTAACTCTATGTCAGCCTATGGAAGGATTACGGGGGGAAAACCTCAAACATTTTAGGGGAGACAAAAAGTCTGTGGATTTCAGCTCAACTGCATAAATAGCAGAGGAGGGAGAATTGAGCCCTTATTATTTCCTGTCTGCTGCGTTTCTCCCATTTTGTCATGGCAGCTGTGGAGATGGAAACTCCCAAGATTTCTACAGCCAAGTCATCTTTCACCAATAAAGCCATCCTGACTCACATAATAGATTAGACTGTCACACTAAACCTGACAAACAGCATTTAATATGTCTCAAATTGCATCCGGGCAGATATCCCTGTAAACTACTGTCTCTACCACGCAGATGTTTCCCATCTCTTCAGGAACAGCTTTGATGGCCAGGTCAGGCCTGAGGCTCTCCTGCTTTCACCCACTGGGAATTCCCAGAGCTGTGGTGGGATAAGGGGTCACCCAGGCTTTCCTCCCTGAGGGGGTTTCTGTGCATCTCCCAGTTGTGCTGCTGCCATTCCAAAGGGAGATCCATGAGCACTGTGGGTCACCCTGTGCTGTAAAGACAAGAACGAGGTGACGCTGCTCTGTCCTTGGAGGCCTCCCGAGGTCACTCCCTCTTAGGCTGGCAGGGGTCTCCTGTGTTTCTGAGGGAAATGTTTCACAGTTTTTCCTAATTTTCTTCCCCCCACCTTTTATTTTGCACACAAACCATTCTCCTTTACCCTTAGCTTGCAAAAACAGAGCTTTTGCACAATGCAGGCCTGTTATTTAGCTGGTTTCTCTCTGTTTTCCTCTTCTAACTGTTCTTTTAACTTGCTCCAGCCTTGGGTTGTTTCTTTGGGGTTTTTTTGGTTGTTTTTTTTTTAAGACAACCTCTCCCTACTCTGCCTCTTTCCCAGATTGTTTATGTTTGAAAGACTTCTGCATTTTGCTGGTGCTAATCTTCACATCCTCACTTATTCCCATTGGCCTCTGTTGCCCTTTTTCCCGTGGGATGAGTTTCAGTTGTATCGTCTCCAATTGCTCTTTAACTTTTTCGAGCTCTGTGCACTCAGCTTTCTGGTGCACCACAGGACTCCAAACTGAAATTCCTCTGGGCAGTTCGTGTTTCCTTAAATTTACACGAGGTGACAAACTCTGGGGATTCTTTCACTGAGCAGCATTTCAAATGCAAGGATCGCACTGTCCCAGATGGGCGGGGTCTGGATGAGGGACGTGACCCACGAGGTGCTGCCTTGGCTATTCCTGTGTGTGTCTGACTGACCCCTGTGACAAATAAGGTTTTGTGCAAATGCAGGTGTTTCCCTACCTGGCAGGAGTTCCAGAGGGCTGATGACAAGGCTGCTGTAGGGTCTGGTGATGGCCAGGACTTCCCACCAGTGCAGCACCCTTGGCTGCTGAGTGGAGGGGTCAGACCTTTAGCTGCTTGCTGGGGGCCAGCTGCTGGAACACGTGTTAGACAGCATGTTACACCCATGTTTTCCCCAATTCATTTTCTCCAGTAGGTCCTAGGGATCATTTTTATTAATCCTTAAATATTAAGACTAAACCAGTGCAGATTTTGATGCATGATGCTACTTCCAAGGAAGTCAGCGGCCAAAATCCAGCTGAAATCAGGTGGGTGCAGGAACAGCATCTGACACAAGCCAAGTTATTCACAGTCAGAACTTGAGCTCTGGCCTTCTAGAGCTTGATCTTTGGAAGGAGAGAGCAAGCACAATGTGAGCAGATGCTCTGCCCTTCTTAACCTCCCATTTCCTCTCTCCTGCTCCTACGTGCCAGAGACTCACAGAGATCGCTTTGTTTCTCCCTCCACTTTCTGGTGTTGTGCTCTGCTTCTTTCTTCCTCATTGTCTTAAAAAAAGAGAAAAGTCAAACTTGTTCTGTGAGACTACAGGGAGAGAAAAAAATATAAATTCTCTGGTGTCTCTTTGGCCTCTTGAGCAGAAGCCCAGCAAACACTGTCATTATGGTGGGCAGCAAAGGGCACGGCTTCGCTTCCAGCAAAATCACCCCTTGCTTCAGTGTGGGCAAGATTAGGGCAGGGAAAAACCCAGCTGAGTTTAATAGAGGAGAGACTGGCTTTGGCTGGAACAATAATGTGAGCTCCAGACCTGCAGTGACAGCCTCAGATCCAAGTCTCAAGGAGGTGCTGCCTGGGGATTCTGCTCATTACTCCCACAAGGGCAACAATCCCGCATTCCCTCTCGAGCAAGATCCTTTGTCCATCCTCATTCAGATACCCCCTGAGCTGAAATGGTGGAGTGCAGGTCATTCAGATAAGCACAGACTGTAATTAGGTCACATTCTGAGTAAATAATATGTGGGTGGGAAAAGGAAGGGAGGGGGGGGGAGAGAGCAAATGCAAGAAAGAGGCAGGGGTTTGGCAGGGTTACAGAACTGCAGAAAGCTTCTTGTGAGTCTCAAGCTGAAAAAGGGAGATCCCAGGCTTTGAAAGGCAGTGAATATCTTGGTATGTTCCATGTCCTTCCTCACCAGGCCCCCTTCCCCAGTCAGCAACAGACCCACATTTTCCCTGGTTATCGTTTTACAGCTGAATTATTTGCTACTTAACTGATGAGTTTAGCAACACCTGGGAAAAGGGTTTCCTTTACATGGAAAAATGAGACTTCTCTTGTAAGGTCAAAAACTGCCAAACTGTTTGAATTATTTTGGCTGAAAAATTGCCAAAGAACACAAAATAATTCACTTTCTTTGGACCTGGTTTGTTTGCTTTGTGATGAAATAACAAAAATGTCTAAGGGAAGAAGACTCTTTCCTAGAAAATCTATGTTGTTCTCATTTGACAAAGGCTTAAGGGAAAAAGAAATGCAGGTTGCAGGAGGGATTTGTTTGGGAGCTGATCTGAGGCAGAAGGGGTTAAGATCAGTCCTTGGTCAGAGAGGAGGAGTGGCAGCTCCTCTGCAGGGCATCCTCTCTGCAGCCCTGCCTGGGGGGCAGGTGGCTCAAAGGAAATCCTTCAGTGCCTGAAGACCTCAGAGGAGACTGTGGGACAGACACACCCAGAGGAGGACGCTGCTTCCAGAGCCTGGTGCTGGTTATGGTCAATCTGCACGTGTTTCTTGTCAGTAGAACAGCTTTTGTTCTGCTTAAATTCCATACAGGAGATTCTGGACTCCACTGGAAAGCTGCAGGTTACCAAGAGTATTAAATTCTCCATTATCAGCTGCAGGCCCCAGATTCCAGCCCTAAGATATGAATGTCTAGTTTCCTCTGCAGAATTGGCTGCACATGTCAGCTTCCTGTGCTCTGCCTTCCAAGCTCAGAGATTTTACTTCTCTTAAACGTTTTCCTTGGGGTAATGAATGGAAGAACTTTCCAGTGTGCTCAGTCTGTAAATCCACACTATTCCCTCCGAAGGGATGGACAGTTTTCTTTACAGAGACGTTTATTCTTGGTGTGATTCTGTTCCAAGGGTATTACATCACTTTTACAGGCCGTGAGAAGGGAACAATCCCAGAAAAGATGTTGCAAATACACATCTGATATATATCTGTTCCTGTATCTGCACAATCCAAGGGACATCACAGGTCCTTCCCAGCAGGGCCATTCTTGGTTGGTATGGCCACCTCATCTGCCCTATTCCTGGAACTTCTTCCATGATTGAAAAGTCCTGGATAAGGCAGCTGGATGTTGGCAGTCACCTCGTGTCCTACCGACCCACCTGACTGCAGTGGTCCCTCTTTGCCCAGCGGGGTGGGAGCTGTTGGCTGCCCCAGGTCATGCCATGTGTAGGTGATGCTCCTCTGAAAGAGGAGTCATGCCAACAGGTTGACTCTGTTGGCTAATTCCCATGGCCTTGGATAGTGGTGTCCTCTCGACATTAACTGCTACTGGAACAGCCTTGAGCAGCAGAAGTTGGGACTCTGGAGATTCACACGTTCCAAGTGTTCCATGTTTGCCATGGAATGTATCTTGGAGGAGTTTTTTTAATAGATCAATGGTTTTCTGCGACTCGTCTTGTTTTGAATTATGGTCAAATCAAAACATTTGAGAGGGTATAAATTTGCTTCTTTGCTTTACTGACCTTTGGAGGATATTTCTGCTTACCCACAGTGTTAACTGGCTCTCACTTACCATGTGTCAATATTGGACATTTTTATGGGACTAGAAGGTGGAGGCTGAGCTTGCTGAACATACACAGGCCATGGAAGGGTTAACAAAACCCAAAATCTTCTTGCAGAATTTAGTGTGTTTTTTTGAGAAGGGGAGGGAACCAAGAATTAAATTTGATTTATTTTGCACAGGCCAACTCAAGACAATAGAATTTCCTTTGTTTTCATCTGCAAATCCAATAGACAGACCAAAAACGAACAGAGGTGAAGGGTTATGGAACTCATATTTTTTTCTACCTTCTATGACTTTCTTCAGTATTTCTTTTTATGTGCAGATATTGCTTTCAGCACGATGACCTTTGAATAAACAGGATTGTGGTGTCCTAAAAGAAATAAAAAGCACAGGGAAATTTGAAAACACTGTGAGGTCTGTGACTACTTTTCAGCTAAACTGGATACTGGGTAAACTTCAAATATTAAAATAATAATCTATTTAAGATCTAGAGAAGATCCCCATGAGATCCTCTACTTTAACTACTAATCTGTCTTTGCTTAATTCCATATGGGAAGAGCAGTTTAATTTGTGACCTTCTTGTGTGATTTTAAGAGTAAAAAATAAACCCACAGAATATTTAGCAAATCGAGCCATGCTGGGGTTGGGGGGGGAAGGGGAACAGAACAACTTTTCAGAGTCTCTATAGTTGTTGGAAAGTTTTTACCCAACTTTTTTCTTCTGTAAACACAAACATAGCCAACATTTTATGCTGAAACTAATAATTTAAGCAAATTCTCATGAAAGGTTGAAGAACTGCCTTTCCCACTTATAGCACAGAGCCTGTGGCTCCTCTTCTTCCAATCAGTCAGTCAAAAGAAGGGAAAATATCTCTGCATCTGCACATCCCATTATATCCTAACCTCTGGATGCAGAAATAGCATCTGAGCAGTGCAAAGCTGTAAAAGCCATCGATGAAAACCTGTTGTGGCTTATTCTGAGCTCTACCTGCCTGCCCTGCTACGGTTGTTCATTCTTTCCACATGAGCAGCTTTGGGAAGGATCGCTCCGTATGGATCCTGCACTTGCACATCACTCACAAACTTCCTGCCAGACAAACTTTGTCACAGCCCATCTCCTTCCCCTGGAATATGGTATTTGAGGCTGTTTTCAGGGCTGCTCTGTATAATATGTGTGAGAGATATTTCCTTATAACATGAACTGAGCGAACACAAATTGAAGGCAAGTTACCCTGAACCCTGGGCCTCCAGCCAGTCTGTTTGGATTGTCTCATGGGAAGCTCTGATCTGAAAGTGATACTGGCAATAGGGAGAACTTCTCCTGAGATGGTAATTTGCTTTCTATCAGGCCACAGTGGTACCAAAACCCCCCAGCAAACAGGCAGGGAGCATCTCCTTTGGAGCTCAGAGCACAGCCCATGACCTCAGTACGGACTGTGAGCAGGAATTCTGTGCAGAGAGCCTTGGGAGGGAGGGTGAGCATTTTTCACTTCATATATCATTGCTCACAGCTCACTGCTGGGATTCCACCAAGTCAGACAGCGCTAAAATATTGTGGAAAATGAAATTTCCTGGGTTATTGTTTTTGGCAGTTCTAATCCCACTAGACAATTGGGCACTGGAACCAACACAAAAGCTCCCCATGTTAGTGAGAAAAAGACATATGTTTAGTAGTGTGCCCTGGTAACTAAGGGGAAAAAAAAGATTCTGTCCTTCCAGAACTGAAGCAGATGCTGAATATTTTCAACATCCAGAGAGTCTTTGCATCTGTGTGTAAAGTCACAAGAATCTATGCAATACTGCAGCAATAATCAGGAAATGCATCACCTGCAGATTTCAAAGGGAGATCCTCCCTTGTGTGTGTTTCTTTGCCTGCCCTTTCCAAGAGCCTAATCAAGTGGAGTGTAACAGCAACCAAGGCAGAGAAATAATTAGGGGCTGGGAGTGGAAAGAAAATCAGCCAGCAAAAATTAGTGACTCTCTCACCTTCAGTGCTCAGGAACAGCAAGGCCTTTGTGTTCAGTGCTCGAGCTGAACTGCTGCTCCATCCCTCCTGCAGCAGTTCAGAGTCACAGAGCTGAACAACGCACAGCCCAGGCTGATGACACATAGAGAAGGCAAAGCTGGGTTCAAAATCGGCATAAAGCAGTTTTAAACCACATCTGTTTCCCTGGTTGGGGGCTGCAGATCAGAGCAGGACACTTACCTGTGTGACTGAAGGGCTGCTCAGTCTTGTCCTTGAGGAATTACGTATTCCCTGTTCCCCAGGGTACCCAAACCCCTGGCAACATACAGCAGCCACTGGCTTGTGGCTCTGGAAAGACGCTCCTGGTGCAGGGGCAGTGCTGGGGGGTGTGTGGGGCTGGGGTAGGGCTGGGGTAGATGTGCCTGTTGCTTCTGTGCTGAGGAAATCCCCAAAACCTGCAAACCCTGTGACTGAACGGGCGGTATAAAATACAAACGCTTAGTTTAAGTGATGAGCTCCTGTTCCCACTCTCCAGTTATCCCTGGGGACTGAGGATGACCCTGAAGCAGAGTCTCTGGCTCTGTCCCTGCTCGCAGGGCGGCTCCCCGTGCAGGGAGCGGAGCTGTCGGGAGGCGGCAGTGCTCCCCTGCCCAGGGCCGGGAGCCGGGGCAGGTGCCCTCGGCAGCTGCAGAAACCCCCGGCCATTTCTCAGCAGCACCGCGCCGAATGAACTCGCTCCAGTTTTATTTGCAACACTCGAGGGCCCTCGGCACTTTGCGGGATTGCGAGCGAGAATCTCCGGGTAACATTTCTGCACAATGACTCATGTTTGGACTTGTTTCAAATCAATAAATCCTCTCTGGAAGAAGCTCCCCCAACTCAAGCTGAAGACACATTCATCCTGTTACTCATTCCCTTTGCAGAGCACCCATGACCAGTGCAGGCTTCCCAGCTGAATTAAAACCCCCAGGCTCTGATAGATGGAAGTGGTGAAGGGAATGGGAGTAGTTGCCTCATGGCCACGAACAGAGAAAGGTCCTCTCGGAGGAAGTGCTGGGATCGTTTGGATCCGAGCTGAGATGAGCAGTGTCATTTCAGGTTTCCTAGTGAAAATAATAATAATAATAAAAAAAGCCAAATCAAATCCTTCTGTTGGAAACTACTGACGTGGAGGCTGCATTTTCCATTAATAGAAAGTTGGAAAATTCCAGATATTTGCTTTGAAGCTCCAGCTCTGAGAGGAATGAGCAGGTTATTTAATATTTTCATTGCCATCCCAGCTCCTCCCATAATAGTGACTAAAGGAATGTTTGCTACAGGAGCACTGAAAGGAAACACCAGCATGGACAGGCTGCACAAACAACCTGTATTCCTTTCAAGGTTCAGTGCTGATTCCTTTGTCTCCTAACACAGAGCTGGGAGAGTTGGCCTCTGTTTCCACTGGTTTTAGTGCTTCTAAACATCAGCTTACAAATGCAGGTGACCAGGAGCAGAGCTGAGTTTTTCCCAGAGCAATAGCCAGCACACAGAGCTCCCTGTGCTTAAACCTAAAGGTCACAGACACCACAAGCAGCACTGGGATCTATAAAGTCTGTCATGCACATGTGGCATTTCTTGATTTGTGGTGGTACATCAATATCCTATAGGAGATCAGGGCACCCTGTGCTACACACTAATGTCAGACAATCCCTGCCAAAGGGCACTGACAGTCTCAATAGATAATTTCAATTTTGCTGAGCGAGAAGTGCAGCCCAGAGAGGTTTCTTGCTTTCACAAGCTTCTGCTGGAAGTGTTTTTCTGACACAGAGCATGGAGAGTTGCCTTTCCCCAGCTGCTCTGGGTTCCTGTGGTGGCTCTGGGATCCTGACAGTCTGCAGGCAGGGGAGAGCAGGAGTGGAGGGGGAGAGGGGAGCATCACCTGAACACCTTGGTGCCAGGTGCCCTGTTTTCTTTCCAAACTTCACTCCCATGGAACAAATGGACCAGTGAAAAGATGGTGTAGGTGTTTTCTGAGTCATTCCCTGGTCTGGGCTTGATAGAAGAAGGGCAGACTATGGTGTTCAGTGTGGGACAAAAGAGCATCTCAGTGTCTCCTGGGATCAGCACTGATGTTTGCTGTGTCCTTTCCTCTGTGAGCTCAGGGTATGTCCAGTAGAGTGCAGGGGTCAGATACTATTCCCTGGAGAAATGGAAAATGCCACCGTTGTTTCTGAGCAATAAATGTTGAGCAGGAGCTGGTAGTGGATGGCCAGGAGATTTGAGAAAAGTTCTGCATAAAAAACATAACAGACTTTATTGAGTGGAGCACAAGAGTACTGGCTGTACAGAATGTTACCTAGATTAAGATTTCAACATTGTTTTCTGAAACTTTTCTCTTTCTTTTCCCAAATAATTGCAACAATAATGCTAAAGAAAACCTCTTCAAACACAGAATCATTGCTGTTGTAGAATTTCTTGAATGCCAAATACCTGCTGAGTTAATCTTTGGAAGAACAAGAAAAGTTTGTTCTTTGTATATGTAGATTGTTTCAGGGTATTGTTTGATTCTGCTTTTGATAGGGGTCATGTTTCTGGGCTTAGCTGGATAGTTTGTTTGTTCCTATTCATTAAAAGGGACCCTGCAGCTATTTGGGGAGGGAATGTGGTATTACATTATTATTGCTCCAAAAAGTATGGACAAAAATGTATTGTAAAAATTCCAAGGTTTCTGGTAGGAGTTCTCTCAGTAATAAATACTCTCAGTCTGCTGGAGTGTAGTTAATGTGCTGACATTGTGTTGGGCTAATTAGACAGATCCTTAAGGTACAGAGTTAAAATATACAGATAATTCTGGATGTAACCTGTTGGGAAAGCAGTTTTGTGCAATGGTTTAGGGGAACAACAACTTCCAGAGTCAGCCTTTACCTCGGTCACCCTGTCCCATGGCCCCTGTCACGCCAGGGCACATAACAGTGCTGGTGATGCTGCAGGGTCCTGTCTCCCTGCTGCAGCACAAAGTACATCAGGGAGTTATTAATGAGAGTTATTCATACCCTGGGGCACGAGACAGAGGCCTTGGATGAGATCAGCACTGCACACACCAAAACTTCCTCCAAGACGTCCATTTAACTTGTTCTGGTTTGCATCAGGGGTGTAAAACACCTTACTCTGCCACAATACAGTGCCCATGCTCCTGTCTCTTTGTGCCCTCCTGGAGCAGAGCCCAAGGATTTCTTTTTGCTGGAAGAAACAGTCATCATCAAGGAATTATTCCAAAAACACAGCTTCTGCTGGAGTTGCTAATCCACAGCAAATTCTTCTTGCCCACCTTCAGGTCAAACCTCCCCTATTGCACTGAGGCCAATGTTTAACTCCTTGGAGAAGTTCCACTCCATCAGTCCCCAGCTGGCCCTTCAGAACCTGTGGAGCATCACCAGTATTGACACTCTCATGGTGCTTTTCCAGTGCTCAGCTCTGATCTCTAACCCAGAGGAGACCCTCTGTCCCTGCAACCTGCAGCCTCTCTGTTTGGCTTTCTGTGTTTTGCTCTGTGTAGCTCTTCAGTCGTTCACAGGGTTATCCCACAATGCCAAAGACTTCTCTCCCTTCCCACAGACCAACTTTTCCATGAAGAAAGTCACAAGAGGTGTCAGCTTTGCTGTAGTGCAGAGCAGTGACAGCATAACAGTATCCAAGTGCTTGGGAAACAGGGAGGGTGGTGGGATTGTGCAGTGCTGGGAGCTGCCTTGCACTGGGCAGGTGAAAACAGCCACCCAAGAGCTCTGAATTGATCAGAATATTCGTGGTTAATTAGAGGGATCTTTATAACACACTCCTTTTACCGTGTTCCACAGTCATTAGGATGAGAGTAATAAAGAGACCACAGAATCTGTTCCTTTTAGGCACCTACATTGTTGTTTTTGCAACCCACTGGAGTTGGCACAGAGTGTAAACACAGCAGATATAGAGCAGTGCTCCATCACCACCATGTACACATACCACTGGAAAAAGGGTCATATGTTCAAAACTGCAAAGTTTCCTCTAATTCTTTGATTTTTGAGGGTTTTATTCATATTCAGGAATCTCAAGGTTTTGCTGGTTTTTCTGTTTGGAGTTTTGCTTCTATTCTCTCACTGATTTTTGTCCCTAAAAACAAAGGAAGAGTGAGCATAAGGTACTTTGTAGTTCCTTTCTCTTTTCAGTGCCACTCTAACCTCTGTCACTTCATAAACTCTGTAGTTAAAGAGCAAAAAAGAGAAAAATGAAAGTGAGAGAATTTAAAACAAAACCAAAACTGTTCAAAAAGGAAAGAAAAAAATATCTCTGTTTTTGCTGTTTATTGTCTGTAGATTCCTGTCTTCTCTTCCTTTTCCTCTTGTATCTACGGTAAAAACAGACCTCACCCCAGATTAAAGGCAGTCTGACACCTTTTAATGCCTTCCAGTGCTCGGATAAGATTTTAATACTGGATATATAGTTAGCATATTAAGAATTATCATTAGCACCCATTATCATAACTCATGTTTCATTAGTGAGCAATGCTCAGCATTCCTCTAGAAAGTCATTGACAGCCCCACATTTGTAACTTCAAAGGACCATACTTGTAATTCCAAGGATTATATTTCCCTTTGACAGTGTGTATGAGCAAATTGCACCAAAGCCATCAGTCTGACCAGTGGGAAAAACCACTCAGTTTTCCACTGAGTCTGGATATTTTGACAAATATCTTCCACTTGAACTGTTGAAAAAACAGCCTTTTAGTGCCTATGACCAACTGTGAAAATCAGCATCTACTCGTGTACTATGAAGGCAATTAACCACTGCCATAACCTCTCAGAGCTGTTCCTGCAAGACCAGATGCTCTTCTGAAAGCACAGCCGAAGTAGAAATGCTGCAGAAGGCCCTTGGTGAGGTGCTGTGGCTGCTACAGGGTGCAGGTTGTGCCACTTCTGCCCCTGAACATCAACCAAAGGAGCCCCCTGAGCTGCCTTCAGGAGCTGGGCAGGGTGTGCTGAGCAGATGTGAAGAGTCACAAACCAGCAGAAAATAGAAATAAAACAGATTCTGGTAACAGAACAGACTTGAAATTGGAAGGCTAGTTATAAACAAGCAAATTTACATATATATATATATATATGTATATTTAGATATGTATTAAAAGACATGAAGAATGCCCCTGACGTCGTCCATTCCGGTTCATTATGTGCCTAAAATCAAGTCTGCTCTCCAGAGGATTCCCTGTCCACTGCAGCACTGAAATCCTCCTTGCTATTCTAGTGAAAAGAGTCAGAGCAATGGATATAAACTTCGAGGAGGATCATTTCTTAGATCCCCTGACCTCACAAAGCCCCTGCTTTTGGCAGTTCTTACCTCCCCAGTTGCATCTTCTGTGGTTGTTAAGGGAGGGACAGACAGACGAGTCAGAAACACCCAAAGCTCTGCAGTGCTGAGTTTGTGCCCAGGAAGGACAAGGAATTTTCTCTTTGTTTTCTTTCCCTTCTGTGTTTTTACAAATGCCAGGGATAAGCAATAATGGATAAAAGGGAAATGCCTGGGCACGTGGAAATCACAGCTTTGCCACCTACACCCCAGAGCTGTTTGTCTCTGTGCCCTGGGAAGGTGTGGGCTGCAGGAATCACTGGAAACGAGTGCAAAGGGTTATCAGGAATGGAGAACTGTGTCTCTTTGTACATTTTTTTTGTCCTGTCCTGACTTTTTCCTAGGCCTGACTCTATGGCCTGGATCTCGGGCTCTTTCTGATGTGTTTTTAATGCCTTTGTGTCTCACTCTACCAGTTTTCTTCTGGCCCTTCTTCACGTTTCGGAAGAGTCAACTCTGACTCTCGTTGGGCCCCATATTAGTGAGACAGACCAGGTGTCAAGTCCTGAGACAATATCCCAATATGACCTGCTGAAGGAGCAGAAGTGTCCTCTGTTGCACACTCTGGGAAAAATGACTCCATATTTATATTTGAAGTTGGCCCTGCTTTGAGGAGAAGGCCCTTCAGACCTAAATAAACTTGATTTGTGGAGGGACTCCTGGGTAAAATATTCTTTCCATGGATCAGTGAATCTCCCTGTGCAATTGAGGTCTCTGTACATTGAATTCCTACCTTGTGATAAAGATCCAGTTCAGTCATCAGTTGTAGGGAACACACAAATTCCTTCTCTCCCAAGTGTCCTGGTGAATAAGATCAGACAGTTTGTTCTGTTCAGATGTTTGACTGAGGATCCATGGGGTTGATATTGCAGAATTCCTGTGTCCTACTTCCTAATATCTTAAAAATTGTGATTTCACAAAACAAGCAAGAAAGCCACAGACAGGTCTGAGGGCAGAAGCACCTTTGGAAAGGTGGTGAGAAATCGATATTTTGTTGTGCATTCCATGTCTGCTTCTTGCAGTTAATGACACTGACACCCAGTTCCCTTCCCCAGACATCCAAATTAGGGGATATCGACGTTCCCTCCATCTTCCCCTGAGCTGTGGTTTCCACGTGGTGGAGTCGTGGGGCAGGACTGAGTAGGGGCAGGTCTGAAGGGGGTGTGGTGTGAGATCCACCTCTGTCCTGGCCATTTGCTGCTGGTTGATTTGCTGCCAAATCAGCTCCTTTAACATCATTGGAGGCCTTCTCTGAGACAGAACTGCAGGTTACTTTTTAGTGTGTTACATGCTCATATACTAAACTTTGAATTAATTTGCCTTATTACTGGCAAATCCCCCTTCATTTTGTCTACAGCTCAAACATGTGAATTGGTACCTTTTGTCAATTCACAAATTTCCCAGACACCCAAATTCTCCCAATCTACCTTGCTCTGCAATTCACCTCATGCTGTTCTCTGCATGGGATGCAAGGATTTTGATCCATGCCACATGCTGCACATCTTCCCAATGAAGCAAAACCCCTCCCATGCTGGCTGGTACCCTGCTGACATCCCATTTCTACTAATTAGGACCCTGAGTAGTTAGTACAAAATATAAATGTGGCAGGATTCCAAGCTGCAAAAAGAAGGGAAAGTGGGGAAAAAAATAGTTGGACAGCTAAGGGAATATGTAAATGTATTTAAAATAGATGATTCTGACTGCAGTGAACAGATGATTTTTTTTTAATTTTTAATTCTGACTGGATGGCTTTAATCAAAAATGATAGTTCATACATCTGCTCTTTGAAGATAAGCCTGCAGTTACACAAAACACTTAAAGAAAGAAGCTGTGGTGTGCTGATGAGACCTCAAAAATTCTAACCCATGACTAGGAAGATTATAGTCTGGTTACTTCAGCAAGTTGCTAATTCTGAAATATTAGACTGAATTATTTGTCCTGTCTGAGGCATGAAAGGGATGCCTGTAGATTGTGCTGAAGCAATTAAGACGTTTTAGAAATCATTAGTGAACTTTCTTGATTGAACAGGCATTTCCCTTCCAGGCTCTCCCTGACTCTTCTACAATTATTTGACCTAGAAAAGCAGCTCTCCATCATCCTGGCGTTTATTTTATAGCACAGGGTACAGATTGCAAATTAAAGCAAGCCTGCTTCTGGGAGTGTGGGGCTCCCCCCAAAAAACAAGCTCAAATTTAAGTTGGAATCAGGGATTACACTTTTATAAACATCATCAAATTGAAAGCGTATCTGATATGATGTCAGGAAAGAGAATTCAGAACAGAAACGGGGAATGCTGAGTCAAAGAGAAGGAGTGTTCATGTACCTTATGCTGCCTGTGAGTAAGAATAATATCTACTCACAGTAGTATTAGTAAGTAATATTAATAATTGCGTGATTGTATTGTTAAAAGTTCAATATTGAGAAGCTTTTCCCAGTGGGAGTCTGTAGAAGTGTCATGGCCTGCAAAGCCTCCCATCCTTCTGCCCTTCAGTGCAGCCCACACAGCTGAACTGGGTGGCTTTTGGGGGCTCAAGGGTGAGTTTGCTGCTGCTCCTGATCCCCCTCCAACAGCTCCCTTAGCACAGGAGGCAGAGAAAACCCCTGTTGAGCTGAACCCCCGGATCCCAGGGGTTTATGTTCGGAACCAGGGAACGCAGTGACCACCCAGGATCCCTGCTGTGGACTCAAACCTGGAGCTGAGCCACTTGTCTGACTGCTGGGAAGAAGTTGAGGCAGGGAAGACAAAGCAGAAGGCAAGAAACTATCAATATCTGTTAGAAAAATATATAAAAATTCTACAAAGTTTTTTTTTTTTGTTTGGGACTTTTTCTATTCTTTCTTGTACAGACTGCACAGCAGGTAGCATTTGTCCCAGCTGTTGGGACTAGAGCAGTCTTTGTGCTGCTGTAAATGACATTTTAACTCCATGCTTTTCTGTTTATTTTTATATATTGGCAGCCTGCATTGATACAAAAAGTACTAATTTAATTCATTTCTGCAGGACACTGTTGCTGCTGCTTTAAAGGCCCATTGGCAGTGAAACCTCCTCATAAGTGACATTTATTCCCCTTGACAACCTCATTTCAAGTCATCAGGAATGCTGTGTCAATTGTAGACTAAAAAAGAAAACAAAAATCAAAATAAAAAAATCTCCATTCAAGGGGCTTCCAAAGAGTCGAACAGGCAGATATCTTTGCTACATGTAAAATTAATCATTGCATTTGTGCTGCTACCTTGTTTTTCTATTTGTGTCACACAGGGATTCTTAAATGACCTAATATTGAATCTGCTGAATTACAGGCTGGAAGACCACAGTGTTAATTATGCACTGACAGAGGATGGAATGATCTGGTGCTTGTGGGGTTTTTCTTCTTCCCTGCTTTGGAGTCTGTCTGCCTCTGGTACCACCTCATTAATCAGTCCTGGAATTTACCTTTCCATAGATACCTAGAAAGGATTTTCAGTTATTTTTTCCTTTACCAACTGTATTTTTACACTGTGATAAGGGCAAACCCAAAGCAAAGCCAGGCAGCTGCTTGTTTGCTTAGACCAATCCTGGGTCCAAGATTAATCTCAAATTCAGTGTTGCACCCCTGTTAAAACCATGGAGTTCAGTCTATCCCAAATTTTACGTATTCTTCCATGCTTTTGGCTTCTCTGGGCCTGCAGGGAAGGCATTTGCTAAACAGCTCAACTCAGTAGAAATGTGCTTTAAGCACGTGCTTAATTCACTTGCTTGAATGGAGCCAGGGTGCTCAGAGCTAATAGAAGGCCTTTTAATAATTTAAACTCCACTTTTAAGTTTAATACATTGCACTCACATTTAAAATTGATCTGCTCAGAAATAACAGTGTGTGAGTGTAAAAAGGAAAGACTGGGACATGGTAAGAGGGCAGCAGTGGAGTCCCCATCCCTGGAGGGATGTGAAAGTGGACGTGGCACTTGGGGACATGGGGCAGTGATGGCCTTGGCCACGCTGGGGAATGGTTGGACAGGATCATTTGAAGGGTCTTTTCCAACCTAAACAATGCTGTGACTGATGTTAGTGTTGACACAGCACTAACACTGCTCTTCTCAGGCTCACTTTTCTTCTCTGTAAAGACTTTGATCAGCCTTAACTCATTACTGTTTTCAACTGCTTTGAAGAGATTTCTTACGTTGTTAATAATGCAGTTAAACTTAGTGTAGCAATAGAAGACCATTTCCTACAAGAGAAATACTGATAACAAAGGTGCTCATATCATACTTTTTATTTAAACATTTGTTTTTGTGCTTCGTTTTAAAGTACCTGGATTTCCTTAGCGGAGCTGCCCCTAAGACACTGTGCTGTCAGTGATTTTTCCTGTTGCTTGGCCTCAGTTTGTTGTACAGAGTTTTACCAGCTGGTGTTTCCTGAAATCTACATTGTCAGGTCAGCAGTTCATTAATTAAAATTGCACATGTAGCCATTTGTAATTTTCTGATGGATACTCCTGGCCTCGCTCGTGCTCAGGGTCTCCTGCATGACACAGAGTGGGAAGGAGCCTGTCAGGATGTGGATCTGTCTCCATGGATTTCAGAACATTTGATGAGCACAGGAGCTCGTCATGCTTTTTTTTTTTCAAGGCAACTTACTTTCCTTCAGTAAAGCTATAATGTATATGTGTATTTGCTGTAAAAATATAGCTTTTCCTTTTTAATGAAATTTTGGAAAATGAAAACATTTGCCACTTTCATTTCCCTCTTTGTTTTTAAATGGGAATCCAATGGATAGTTTTTTAAAAAAAAAAAACAACAATGTGGAAAAGCAATTTTCCACCCAAAGATGGATGTTTTGTGGTGGATAATAGCATCCACTTTACAGGTGACAGAGAGAAGTAGAATTTAATATTTTAAAATAAGCATGCTGAAGTTTTAGGAAGTAGATTTAGCAGAGCAGATGCCCTATTTTAAACTTGTGACTCCAGAGGTTCACCTGGATTTCCAGAGTTTTCCACTGCTGGATATTATAGAATTCAATATCATGGTTGCCAGACTTTTATCCAGTGCAAATCTCACTGTGCTCAGTTCTGTCCTTCAGATTCCAATTCCAAGTTCATTGGAATGTCAGCTCGGAGGTTCATGGTCACTGCATGTGCTTGGATATTTACTAATAATTTAAGCATTTAAAAATCTTGCTGTTTATGCCCCTGCCTGACCAGAGGATGCATCCTGAGGATATCCCAGTGCTGCATTCCCAGTTTTTCTCTGGGAATCCTGGCCCTCTCTCCTGCCATGGCAGCTGCACAGGCTGCAGCACAGCAAATTCATTTGGGTTTGCTTCAATTAGATGCTCCATTCTAGTGAGATTCAAGGTAAAATCCTTGTGAGATGCTCAGTGCCCTGAACATCTGCCAAAAGCAGTAGATATTGGAGTTCATTAGTGGTTCTCAGAAGGTTTTAGCAACTTTGAGGATTTGTGTAGAAAATAATTTCTGTAAAAGAGGAATTTCTGCCAAAGGATGTGTTTCATAAAGAACTCTGCAAGTTCTTCAAGAACAGACATCTTAGACTCTTTTTTTGCTCTTCAATGGAGAGATTCAGGAGTTGCTCCAAACCAAGCTGCTGTCCAAGGGTATCCACCACTCACACAGCTCTTCTCTGGGTGTGTTTTCACCTCAGGGTTTGGAATCAGTAAGAATATAAAGTGCAGGTGGGAGCATATACCAGTATAGTGTTGGAATGGCAAAACAATTCCTTCCTGAGCTTTTTGATGGCTCTTAATTCCATTGCAGCAAGGTGATTTATGAGTCATTCCCAACTAGTGAAGGGGATGGGCAGGCTTGGAAACCTGTAACAAAACAGACACCTTCTAAGCAGATGTAGCTTAGAATCCTCTCTGGCCCAGAGATGGTCCGTGCACTGAAGCTCTTCCTTCAAGTGCAACAGCTTTCATTTCTCTTGAGTCAAAGCAGAGGGGAATTGCCACAGGTGTAATTTGCCCCATTCTATTTTTAAACCATTCCTCAAGGAGAAGATTTGGAATGACACACATCCAAGCCCCTGCAAAGTTTGGCAGGGGTTTGTCTAAATAAATAAGCAGGATGGGTGTGTTACAAAGAGCAGCCAAACTCCACTGGATTGTTCCACACCCTGCCTTCTGTGAGCAGAGATCTTCCTTCTCCATGGATATCTGTTCTGCTCTGCTATTCCAAAGGCTGCTATTAAGCTTTGTGCATACTCCAGTATTCATTGCCATGGATTTCTAATTACATTGGGATGAGCTCTGGCAGATATGTCCATATAATAATCAATAACTGTCTTTGCCACCCACCTACCACATGCATGTACACTTAATATTAGAATCACCCACGGAATTAATGACTCTCTATGAGGCAGGAAAAAAGAAAAAGTAACTATCTCCTGTAAAATAATCTCTTTCTTGGCACACTCTGACATTGATTCACCCCAAGAGGAATATTCCTGCTGCAACTTCTGTAAAACACAGAAATTGTTCAGTAGTTGCTAAGGCTGAAAATCATCATAAAGTGGCTCTAACTTAAACCAGAACACCCTGGAAGAGGAGTGGACATTTGGGTCCCAGTGTCCAACCACCATTGTGGAAAGGAAATGTGTGGGGATTACTTGACTGCAGTCCTATTTTTGAGAGTTAGTCTAGTGGGTGGCATGGAGGCAACAGCTCCAGGCACCCACAGTATCTTTCTTTCATGCACTTCTTTTCTGCAGGGAATATTTGTGTTTGCAGAGTCCAAAGAACTGGCAGTGGTGAGAAACCGAATTTGCTGTTGACTTGTGGTCTTTGCTTTTGAGTGCTGCCAGTGCCTCCCTCGGGCACAAAGCTCAGAGCACACCCATCTGCCGTGTCCCGGGGGTCTCACTGCCAAACAACCCCCACCACTGCCCAAAGAATTGCCATTTTAGTGGCAGGATTGTCCAAAATGAAACACGGTGTGTTCTCCTGTCTAAGAGTTAGAAACCACATCATGTATTTAACTAAGGGTTCTGTCTGGTGAACTTGCCATGAGACAGTTGCTGTTTCTTTTACAAATGTTTGAAACACTGATGTCTTTAGAGCAAAATCCATCTAAATCTGGATGAGACTGTTTCTCCTGCTTCAGAAAAAATATGAGGTGGGAGAGGCTGGCTGCAGTTTCTCTCTCACTTGCACAAGGCTTTGGAGTATTTAAATTTCTCTGTACACTGTAGGCAGCCTCACTGGTGCTGAACATCCCTTTGAAACACTTCACACAGATAGGACCTTTGTGGACAGGAGACTCAGAGATCCTTCAAAGTACAGTCTTCATTCAGGAAAATTTTCAGAAATGGGTGGGGCATCACCAGTCTTTTTATAAAGCTGCAGTAAATGTTTGTTTCTCTTGAAAGTTATGGAAAAATTTTTTGCACACTTCAAATATTCCACATCTGTCACCAGGACCTGAAAATGTTTCAGCATCCAAAGCACTGGTGATCCAAGTCTGCTGAAAGTAATTAAAACTCTGTTGATTCCTTTCTATATTGGTGTCCATGTTGGCAGTGTGAGGGTTCCACTATCAGTTCAAAAAATCAGTTTTCAGTGTCTGGTTAGGATGAAAATCTGATGAAACTTTCCCTTCAAATCTGTCGTTTTGAACCTACTCATCAAAAGGAAATCAGGCACTTTCTTAATTAATACAGTTTTATAAACCAAGGAATATTTTGCTGGGCTTAATTTAGGCATCAAACAAGTTAAAATGCAGAGCTCTTTCAGCATGCAGGGAACACTGAAATGTGTTTATTTCTTGCACCAAGCATTGGAATTAATGCTCCATTTTGTGCTGTTTCTCATTCTCTAGAAAGTTTTAAGTATCCAGGTAGATTAAATTGAGAAGGGAGCTGAGCAGCAAATGCTAATTGTCCCATGTTTCACTGGAACCCTTTATTTTTATTTTTTTTTACAATTCAAAGCAAAATGTCATCAGGAATTTCCACTGATGGGTGCATATGAGATTTAGGAATTATAAAGTTTCCCAAAATCAACTGGTTTGAGAAACAGAGGAACCCACCATCTACACCTGTCCAGTGCTCTGAACAAAGGTGCTTTGTTAGCAGGGATTGGAAAATCCTGGAGCTGGGATGACTTGGGGTTGTTTCTTAGACCCAGACCCAGCAGCAGCTCATCCCCGGAGCCACCGCTGCTCCCGACGCCTCCCTCGGGAAGGGTGTTAAACTCCTCCAACACTCACAAAATCCTGGTGGGTTTTGCCAAATGAATTAAGAGCCCTTACAGCTTCCTTGCTGTGTGCTGTGGATTTGGAAAGCTCGTGTCAGTGGAGCAGTAAATCTCTGGGAAGCAAGAGGAGGCAGTGAGGAAAAGGGCACAGAAGGTGAAAAGTGCTGTCGCACGTGCCCAAATTAAAATTGTAAGAAATCATTCTGGTGGGCAATTGCATAAATCAGTGATAAATAATTGAATGAAAATGAAGGATTTGGGAATATTTTCAGTCTGCTAGAGCCCCAAAGCAAGTCCAAGAGAGGGGGTTTTTTTTGTGTTTCTTAAGCTGTGTTACTCCAGTGATTGTTCAGTGGGATGCTAAGTCTAATGCAGATTATTATAACAAAATCAAATTGATTGTAACACAGACTTGCCTGGCACTGCAGCAAGCTCTGTTTAACAGAGTCAATTCTTAGCAAGTTCCATTTGCCTGACCAGTGTTCAATCAATAAACCTGCCTCTCGTCAAAATGTGCATCATGTCAAGGTCCTGCTGGATGCACCTCCAGCCCGGGAGTCTGAAATGCTATCCCAGTCCAGCAAAATGGTTGTTTTATCTGCCCCAGTCAAGAATTGACATGTTTTTCTTTTCCTCAGATGTTACAATCAAGGAGCTTATCAGCTTCTATGCAGACTTGTAGTGAAGCTTTTGTACCAGGGGAGAATCTTGAATCCTGTCCAGCACCTTTGACAAATGCTGAATTGCAGTGAAGCACCTTCCAGCTGGAAGAGAACTTCATTATCCTGGGTTATTTGCCTCGTGCTGCCCAAGAGTTCTGTGTCAAATCTGCAGGGTTGAACTATCCATGTAGTGCTGCTAAACTCGGCTAAATGACCTAATCTATCACTTCCCTCTCTCTGACTTGTTACATACACCTACATTCATCAGGGAACTTCAGCTAATCATCCCCATCAGCATGGGAGTGGGAGCTGGACATGGGAATTCTTACTCAGAGTTACATTCCTCTGGAACTCGCGTCTCCTGGAACTCTACCTGACCTTTAGCTCCAAAAATGTTTCAGGATAAGTTATTGCCTGAGCCCCACATCCCCCCCTTCCTGCATAGCAGAAGGTGAAACAAAGAGGAAACCTGGGTTCATTTGGCTTCATATCCATTGCAGCAAAAGAACTTATGAGAATTCTGGTTTGCATTCTACTGTGATTAAGTTGGATAAAATTTTAGCTTGTGTTTTGCTCTCTCTAGAGATCTTCAGGTCTGCAATTTCTATTAATCCAGATCTGCCTGCCTGCCCCTCTGCTTGTTGAATATTATCTACTTCTTCTGCCATCTCTTCCTACTTAGTAGGCTGAATGAGAGCACTAATTAGGCTCTGGTGCCAATTTACTGATGCACCATCTTTTGTTCACCCCAAGAGAGGGGGATTAGCAAAACGCGACAGCTCTTCCTCTGAGTTCCTGGCACTGGATATTTGTTGTAATTCTTTCATGAATGATATCAGCATAACATGCAATTATAGCCTTCTTTCTGTATTGAAATCTACTGAGTATTCGTTCATTTCCCTTGAAGGACAATCATACCCTGTGCAAGTATCTTCATGGTTTTATGCCCACAGGAAGTTTCTAGACACTTTTTTTTTATGATGGGTGGGAGAGAAACATTGACTTTTAAAGCCCTGTATAGTTTTTCTTCCTCTACAGAAACACATTGTCATTCCAGCTATGGCTGTAGAGAAATTTGTTATGGTGAGATAAGCTGCACATGCAGTTCACTGTAACAAAATTCAGAGTAATGAGGAGAGGGAGTATGTTTACAGTTTTAACAGGGGCTCACCACAGAATACAGAGCAACGTGGGAACCTGAGTTGATTGTAAATATCCCATTTTATCTTTAAATCTGGATAACATTTATCAGCAGCACATAGAGAATGAGTTCTGAAGGCCTGGAAGCAGTTCTGATATAAAACAACACGAAAGCAAAGATGAATTTTAAATATTGTGAAACTCTGTGCATGATCTGGTGGGGACAAGACGAGAATGCTGCAAAGTAGAGCTCACGCTCATTTCTTGCACTGCAATAACCCTGAAGACACGGCCAAAGACACGGCTGTTGGAATTCTGACTGTACTGGCAAACACCAAAAAGAGCATCTCAGGCCCAGCAGGATCTGCTGCAAGACATGGCAGTGATAAAAGAGGTGTGACCAGACTGGCTATCACAGAGGTCTTGGCAATGACAGGGGATTCTCAAGGCCAAGTGCAGTTCCCTGATTTCCATCAGGAGTAGCTCATTACATGCTAAATCGGCCAGTGGGTATTTTATCCTTGGGTTATCTTTGGCTCTGCACAGACCAGACCAAGGCAGGTGAACCTGCCTTGTTTATCATTATGGAGCTCCAGTGAATGGGTTTTAAAAAACTTGTCCTCTGCTGCCTTCTGAAGTTGACTCATAAAACAAATCCTCTGCTCTTAGTGACTTCATGGTCGTGTAATCTGAGCCCCCACAGAAGTGAAGTTCAGCCATTCAGTGTTTTTCAGGAAGGCACCAAAGCAAATCCCTCTTCCTGTTTAAGGGATATTATTGTGAAGCTGCTTTTTGATATTCACTGACTCCCATCCAAGCATTCTGCAAACTGCCCAGGGTGCCCAGGGTAGGGCACAGACAAACAGGAAAAGAAAGGACTGGGAGATGCAGCCAATAGGTAGATTTTTGCTCCAAGATGGCAAGCACATGGCTTGGTTTGATTTAACCCTGAGCAAAGTCAATCAATCAAAATACACACACAAAAAAATAAGAACCCAAGGGCAGGAACAGCAGGGATTACTCCATTCTCTTAGCAGTTGAGGAGAGTCATAACAGAACCAGAGGTTTCTAGGATCTTGTTATGGAATTCTTGTCTTTGAATCTGCAGCACTGGAAGGTTTGTGTTCCCCACACAGTGATAAATTCTCTTTTACAAACTGGACTGAGAAGGAGGAGGGAGGGAACAGGGTGGAATCAATTACAAACCATATCAGACATTTAAGTTTAAACACAAGACCTTGCAAAGGCTTGCATGAAATCTTACTAGCAATATAAACAGGACTGGTGCCAAACTAAGCACCAGAAGTATTCAATAATAAAATACAGCTGTCTCCATTGGCACCTACCCATGAAAGTTTGTCATTTTTTACTGTTAGAAATGCTGACAAAGAGAAATCTAAAAAATGAAAACATTTTTTCAGAAGAGGGAGGTTTTCATGAACTGCAACCTAAATATTCATTTAACATTGGAACATTCCATAAAAATAATTTATAACATAATTTCTTCTCAGAAACGCATTTTGACAGAGTTCTTTTCAAAGACTTTGGTGGAGCTTGGCAATGCTAGTAGCTCTGCTTTCAAATCCATAACTCTTAATTATTAAAAGACTCTCCATGCACTTCTCTGGGGTTCTGGTGAGGCACATCAAAGCAGGGGCCCCTCTTTGCTTTGGCTCAGCACACACCGTGTCAGCTGAGGAGGAAACGAGCCTGACCCGGCTCTGTGGGCAGAGCTCTGGGAACCTGAGACACAGAAAGTCCCAGGAAACTTGCAGGGTCAGGAACTGCTTTTGGGAGGAAGGCTGTGGACCCTCCATGGAGGGGCTGCTGCTTCCCAAACAGCTGGGCTGGGAGATCCGGTCCCTCTGAGGAACAGAATCAGAGAATCACGGAATCATCAAGGTTGGAAGAGACCTTTAAGATCATCCAGTCCAACTGTCAATCCAGCACTGCCACTGTAACCCCTGAACCACTGAACCACATCACCCAGGCAGATGCAGACACTCTTAAACACCTCCAGGGATGGTGACTCCACCACCACCCTGGGCAGCCCCTTCTAATGCCTGACCACCCTAACGGGGAAAACATCTTTTCTAATGTCTGATAAAATCTCTAATATATCTGTATCATAGCTAATAAAGTTTTTTCTGGCTATGGCACTATAGGACCATGTTTTAGCACCTTTCAAGACACATTTAGAGATTTCTACCTGGTCTTTAATCAAGCAAAGTTAAGAGCATCATTTGCCAGTTAAAGAAAGATTTAGCCTTTGGGTTATATACCTTTGTTACAAGTATCTAATGACACAGGAGGGGACAGTCACTCTTTCCCTGCATCACTCCATGCACTTTTGGTCCTTATGAACTCAAGTTTCTTCTTTCCAGTGGTGCAGCTGCAGTTTCTGCTCTCCCAGATGTGTTCCCTAACTTTGGTCAGGACTGATCTTGGATTCCTGCCACAGCTTTCACTCATCATGGTTGGCTGAAGGATGATCAGGCAGTAACTGCATTACTTAAGCTAAATTAAAAAAAAAAAAAATAGTAATTTTACTCTTACTTAAATTTTCTTCTCTCCTTTCTTCCCTTTCTGCCCCCGCTACATCCCTCTTGGTCCACTGGAAGTTTCTCTTCCCCCAGATGTAGCTGATAAAACCCAACTCTTCTGGTGGCTGAAAACCATCCTCCTTCAGGTGAACTCCTGCAAACTGCTGAGACAAAATTAACCAACCATGTTCACAAAGAGCTTTCCCTCTTCCAGTGGGATGTCTTCCATTTATCCTGTAAAGTCCTCCACAAACCTTCTGCCCTGTTTGGACTTCTAAGGAGTCAGAAGGAAATTTGATGGTCACACCTCAGAATTCCGTAGACTTTCCTCTGACTTAAATCCTGTATTTTTAAGGCATAATAATAATAATAACAATAATAATAATAATAACAACAGGTTTTCTGAACTTGCAGTGACAGTGCAGTGATGTATTTACTTGCTCTTCAGACAACCTACTCTGAACTGTAATGTACATTAGTTTTCTTTGTACGAAGACTGAGGTCTTTAAACTAAGAGACTATTAAGTGCATAGAATTCCAGACTAGTGCATAGGGAAAAAAACCCAGTAAAATGCTCCTCTTGTTAAAATTACAGTTACTGTACTGTTCTGCTTAAAATACTGCAGTCATAAAATTCAGATTGAAAATTATATGATCAGTCTCAAAGCAACTGCCATCAACAGTTCTCCTTGTCAGTCCTGTACAGTTTAAGTACTGATTAAATTCTACAAAGATGGTCCAAAATGACATTTCAGCATTGTAGAGCTGACTGGGCTCTGGGAGTGCTTTGAGCTTGCAGGTTATGCACAGGCCAGCAATTATTAATGTTTAACTGAATGACATTGAAAGCAATGAGAAGACACTGGAACTTTAAAGGAGTAATTTCTTTAAAGGCTGACTGACTGTTATCATTTTTTTAAAATTCTATATTTATTCCAGCTCAGTCCTTAACTGCAGCCATGCCATGTAATAAGAATGGAAGTGCTCAGACAGCAATTTACCCCTGTGCTTGAGGCCCTGTCAAAGCACAGGGAGTGATGCCATAATCAAATTCATAATGTCTTATCTGTTTCAGATAAAGTAATCATCAAAGGAGTACTGGCATGAACAGAGAGAAAATCCAGGGCTCAGACAAGCTCTAATGTAGTGAGCTGTGACACAAATTGGGCTGTCCCTGTTTTGCCTTTCTTCTCTCTCTGTGTTTCCCATTGCTCTGCCAAAGAAACGCTCCTGGCTTTGTTTCCTGCCACCTTCGGAGACAAAGGAGGTTTGTAAAGGGAAAAAGCAGGAAAGGGTTAAAATCTCAGAGTGAGATATTGGTGTCTTGTCCACCCCCACCCCTCCCTTTTTCTTTTAACACAGTTATTGGCTGGCAGTAAAGAGAGCAAATCCACAGACTGGAGATTTTCAGTTAAATCAATAAAATATTGTTTTAAAAAAATGGAGTTAAGTGCATTATCTGTCCATTACTCCATTATGGTTTGCCCTCAATCATGGAAGTGAGACCAAGGTTCCCAAAAGGCAAATCACATTTGTAGTTAACCTAAACCAGCTTTCCCAGATCGGGGAACTATTTAAGGTCTCTTTTCTCCTTGCTAATTAAGCACGTGCCTATCACTGAGCACATCAGTAATGCAGCTGAAGTCAATGGAATGATGCTGGGGCTGAAGGCAGCTGCTTATGTATATAATATCCATAAGGAACACAAGAAAGGAAGCCACTGTTAGAGGGCAACAAGAATTAAAATAGAAATATTTTCACTTGGGCAGTAAAACACACAGGGAAAGAAGAGAAAAAAAAACCTGATTTTTTTGTTTTAGAGGCATCAGATTGGGAAGGTAGTAAAGTCATTAAAATGATTTTTTGTCTTTGTGGGATTTTTTCTTTTCAGATTTGTTTCCCTGACATTTGGCCCAGGCCAACTAGAACATCCCTTTGTGCACTTGCTTGGAGTTGTTTCTGGTTTAAATATTTGCTTAAATATTCTGGTTTAAATATTGATGCTGAATGTTCCAGTGATGTTTATGAGGCCCAGGCCCTGCACCAGCCTCTTCGCTCTTCTGTGGGTGCAGGAGAAGGGCAGGGATGCAGTGCCAGGCTGTGTCCTTGGTCATTTTATATAATTAGGAAATATCTATTTTCCTCTAATATACAGAAAAAATTAAATCACACAGTGTTTACATTCCCAAGGACTTCTGCACCTGTAATAAGGAAAGTACATATGAACCAAGTATTTCCAGCCTTCCCTTCAAACACTGTTATGTTTGATTTTGGGTAGGTAGTCACTCACATTTTTATTACCTAAAATGAATAATCAGCCTTCAAAAGTTGCAAAAAAGTTGGATAATTAAGGGGCCCAAGTGCAAATTTTTTTTAAAAAATGTTATCTTCAATCTATTTTAAGATATGTAGAGCCCACAAGTGTACTATTCTGATGGGGGAAAAACACACAAAAAATCAGTATGAAAATGTACTGCGACACTACAGAATACTAATCACTCCTACACAGAGAGAGCCTTCATTTTATCTGCTTCTGCAGAAGGTTTTTATAAAGTCAGATTTTAGAATAACTAAAACCCAGTACAACTGAAGGAGACAAAGCTTTGCACTTGAACAAAGAAATGTTTTCTCAAAAAATAACAATGACGATCTGGTTTGTGCTTTTATAGCTGTGCATGTTGGAGATGATGGATAGATGGTTATACAAGGAGAATATATAGTGAGCTGATTATGTTCTCCATTAAAAAAATCCCAGGCAACTGAGCCTCAATGCAAATTCATGGGATTTGAGTGCTGGCAGATTGTGGGTTTTAGCCCCACTCCTCTCCAAATGGTGGCCAAACATTCTTTATAATTCACCAAAGAAAGAATGATCCCTCCAGGATTCTGGCTGTAAAAGTTTAAGAAGCAGCTTCTCCCTTTCTCATCACCTTGGTTGTACCAAGACTTGCAGATCCAGTTCCCATCACCACAAGTGGACTGGTTTGTCACAGACTTTCCCCTTCTCTGTGCCAAAGATTTCCACTGCTTTCCTTCCACCCCCTGTACTCTTGGATGCCCTCAGTGAGTCAGCTGATCCATCAGCTGGAGAGCCAGGTGGGAGAAAGGGCAAACAGCTTCTCTTCCTGGGAGATAGATTCTTAACCAGCTGTGATATCCTACAGGAAAGGGCAGGACTGGAGGTGAGCCAGGAAAAGAGTCCAAACTCCATCCTGGTGCTTACACAGACTGCAGGTACTCTGTGCCACAAAGAGCCACAGTCACAGAGGGTGGAAATCGTATTGCTTTGCTCAGGAATGGGAAGGAGCGTCCCAGAATTGCTCTGTGGAGAGGAATTTGTTTTCTCATGGCAACCATAGGTCCCACAGTGAACCAGAAATGGACTCATGCATCCCAAGGAAGCAGTCTCTGAAACCTGGATGATCCATTCCCCCTCAGTTGAATACGAGTCCTTCAGCAGAGAGCCCTCCCAGAACCTGGGGTTTTTTGGAGCACTTTCTTCATTTTGCACTATGACTTTACAGGGCACAAGTTCTGATCCACCTCTCAGATTCCCTGGCACATCCAAGTGCCAGAGTTATTGAGTGCTGGTCGTTGGAGAACGTGCTCTGATTTCCTGCCGTGGGCGATTGTCATTTGCCACTGCCTGAGTTCAGCAGAGGAGCACTACAACCATGGGAAGAATGAGAGGTTTAAAAAAAAAATCAGTTCATAAACTTAAAAAAAAAAAGGCCTGTTTTGAATTATTTTGATTAATTTAATCATTTGCCCCTGTATCACATCAATACAGTGAAGGTTTTTCTTGTCAATGGCTCCTTTGATATTGTGGATGATAAAACCATCAAAAGGCTTTAGAGGGATTTTTTAACTTCTTCTTGTTGTTGCTGTTCATGTTGATGACAGAATTTGGGCACCAGATAAATAAATCTCGATTGCAGTGGTGGATTGGCGGTTTCACAGGAGGAGCTGTGACCAACCTGTCTGTCTGAGCCAGCTCACGTCTGCAGCAGGATAACCTCGTTTTTGCTATGTTTTGCTGTGTAGAACCAATGTCCTGCCACCCCCTGCCTTCCCCTGCTCCATCCCTCGCTGTTCTTTTCTTCGCTGCATCCTCAGGGTGTATTTTTGTAGCACAGTTCACTGCACCTTTTCCTTCCTTTTGCTTTAGCCAGTAACACCCATCAGATGGAAAGAAAGAACTTACCTTCATTTAATTCTGAAATGCTGTGTTCACACATCCTAAGTCCTCACTTCCCATATTCCATGGTACCAGCTGCTAAATTCAAAGGACGGAGTCCTCTGTTGCTTGGAAAGTCCAAACACTTACACTCTCTAAAGTAAATGACACTGAGGTAGAAGAGTCCATGTCACTAATCCCACCTATTAAGTGGAGATCCTGCTCCATGTGCTCCAGCTGGTTTCTTCCAATTGTGATATTTAAGGAGTTTAAAGTGCTACAACAGAGAGCTGTGGTGGAACAACAAGTGACTACATGTATCTGGATTATTTTCCTTGCACAAGGTGCTTAAAAACATGGTCCACAGAGCACTGAGGGAAAGTAAGAGCTTCATGCTTGGGTTTGGAAAATTCTGTCTCAGCACGAGGCAGAGCTGACCTCAGTGTGTCATGTTTACCAGTGGAATTTAAACAACCAGGATAAATCACTGTCAGTGACAGCAACAGGAAATTAATCCAGCAACCTTGAGAACATCATTACAATCTTTCACACATTTTCTATCCTTTCAATGTCTAAGTGGAATCTTATTCCTGCACCCAAATCTTTGGGGCTACAGAAAGAAAAAGACACCTACATATCTTCTTCTCGTGCAACAAATAAGGTGCAGACACAACAAGGAGATCCTCCAGGTCACACTGGGTAGGTGGTGAAGAGAATCCATCCTGCAGTGTCTCTTGCAGACATTGTCTTCCTTGTCTTAACAGATGCTGTGTGATACCTTTTGAGTCTGATTCCTAATAGTAAAACTGCTTCATTTATAGAAATGTGAATGCTTAGTGTGCAACATAACAAGGCAGGAGTTCTCCATCTGATCTAGATCCCTTTATTGCCAGTGGAGATAAACAGAATCTGACCTATTTTAGATGCCTACCATAAAATAATGTTGCATCACACGAGCTGCTTCCCACTGGTGTTGGAGGAAGTTGTGATGACTCGCTCAGACAGGGATTTCAACACTGTCGATGTCCCAGACGAGGTGAGACAAGGCCTGCCCACAGCTCTGTGGGTACTGCCTTCATGAATCACAACCACACAGAATTCTGCAGTATTTTTAGAGATGGTAGAAATCTGATGGTTTTGGTTTCCTGGCAATACTTGAATGGGAAATGAATGAAATTAAATTCTGTGGTATTTTGAAAAAAATTTTTTTTTCAAATTTTTGATGACATGAATTTTCTTAAGCTTTCATTTCTTTGGAGAGTGTATTTTGGTGTTCTGCTTTGAGCTTTGAAAGAAGTGCATTTTAAACCAGTATTTAAAAGCTTTGAAACAAAAGCTGACCTCAAACAGAGAAGGGGATGGTTTCACGTAAAGATTTGTAAAGATCCTTTTTAAACTCTTAAGCTTTATTTAAAATGAAACAGTCACTAAAAATTAGTGTGTCATTGCTGCTGGATTCTTCCTCTTCACAGAAGAGAGACTGGATATGAAAAATTTTCCCACTTTGAGTATCTGGTTTCTGGATAGGATGGTGTGTGGGAGAAAGGTGCAAGTAATCAGTGTCGGGAACAGATGTTCCTTACAGATGTTGATCCTGACTAATGTTTGTGTTATCCTATAACCAGTTCTCTGTTACACTGCATGGGCTCTTAACCCCTTGACTTCTTGAGTCAGAGTATGCCACCAGTTCATTATATAATATGTCACAGTGTTAATGCAACTCCTGCATTTTGCTTTTGTTTTTTTCTTCCTTTTTCTTTTTTCTGAGGCTCAGAACTACCAATGAAATCAGACTGAGACTTAAGTAGGTTTCTGACATTGTGGCCCCAAACTCCACTTCTGCTCAAACTCCACTTCTGCCCAAAGATTTCTTAGTTCTCTCTTTCACTTCTTGAAACATCTTTCAGAGGAGGCACCAAGCCAAATATTCATAAGCAATTTTTATTTAACTGTCATTCTTTGGAAAAATAAAACTTAACTCTGTTGAGATTCCCCATTAATTCAAATGAATATCTGTTAGCTGGAATCAATCACGTTGCAGTTTGAGATGCTCCCACTGCTCTCCTGCTGCAGCAGAGCCCAATCCTGAGCCCCTTGTGCTGCTTCCCTCGGCCGAGATGCACCCAAAGAACTCCATCAGATTACTGAAGAATGTCACAGCTGTCATGTCTCCTCTTCTCCTTCAGTAAAGAGACAGCCAAAGGGACATGAAATGACTGGTCCAACATTAAACATGTAGAACATTTTCCTTCCTAGGGCTGGGCAAGTGGGACAACTTGTAAATTAAAGCAAGACAACCCCGGCTGGCTGATGGCCAGAATTGGTCTCTGGGGAGGACTTTGGGAGTGGTAACTAACCAGAAGTACCCACAGCCTGGCAGTGTTTAATGGAATGTTGGCAGACATGCTGTATAGCACTAATAAATTAGTAATGGTAATTAATTAATAATAGTCCGCATTCATGTGAAACATTCCTTGCTTCAATTTACTTCTCATCCTGCTAAACGTGGACATGAGAAGCAGTGTATCTTCTAGTGATCTACCTTTGTCAGGCTGCTTTGGATCCTCCTCCCACCTCATCCTCTCTACATTCCATCAAGCTTTCCTCAAGCAGCCGATCTGTGGCTCCCTGATGGAACTCCTGCATTCTCTCCCAGCCTTCTGACAGTGCCACACCGACTGCAGGTGAGGCCCCGAGGTGAGGTGGGGCCTTCCTGGTCATTATGAGATCTGAGGGATTCCCTCCCATGTCCAAGAAGTTATTCCACCTTTCAAAAGTTCATGTGATGTTGGTGACTCTTGCTCAGCTTGTGCTCTCTGGGAATGATTGTTTGGTCCCCTGCTCAGCCTTCCCTCTGTGTCACCAGCTGTTCTTGCCTGCCCATGGAACCTTCCACCTCTCCTTACTGAACTTGTTTGTTCATTCCATTTCACCAGTTTGTCAGAACCCTTTTATATTCTCCTGCCTTTGCAGCATTTTTTGGTGTGTTCTCATCACCAAAATCAATGGTGAGAATATTGACTAGTGCCAGATGAAGGGTTGCACCACACATATCATGCCAGTGATCATCACCACCTACAGGAGATTTTATGGCCAGTTTTTAATTAACTTTATAGACCCAGACTATGTTTTACACGTTTACTTTTGAGATACCATATGAAACACTGAAGTTATTAATATCAATAAATATGAAATCTGCACCTTTTTTCTTTTTCTTTATCAATAAGAGATGGACCAAGTAAGCAGTGGGAATGCAGAGAAGGGAGGAAAATAATAGGACCTCCTTCCTTGATGCTGACAAATCCCTGGATCAGGTTAAATTTCGCCCTCATCTTTTTTTTTTTACTTAGATACTTATAAAAATAGATTTGGTGGTTTACTGTAATACTTCTCTGGTGATTCAAGATGTTTGACCTCTTATTTTCTGGCTCCCCTCACCCTGCCACCCCCCATTTACGGACGGGATGTTGAGCTCACCCTTTTCCAAACATCTGCAACCTGATCTGCTCTCCATAGGGGGCAATTTCTCCATGATCCCCACCAGCAGCTTTGGAGTTGCTTTCACCAGCTCATAACACACCCTGAAGTGTCAATATTAACTCACACACACAATCGAGTAAATCACACACAATGCCTATGAAATATTTCACTGATCTCCAACTTGCTGTAGCTGCAGAATCTCAACCTGCAGCCATGAAACAGTCCCAGCTCATCTACTAATTGATCCAATCCCTCTCCAGATCTCCAGCTCCTCATTTGGGTTGGCTTATGTTATTTCAGGAAAAAATATTTAGGCTCCTTTCCTGAGTTTTCATAAAGCTTCATAAATAAAAAATCAGGGCCATTCCCCAGCCGAGACCAAGTCCCAGATAAATGTGAGAATTGAACCCTCTGCTGGTGATGATCTTTAGCATAAAATTTTAGCCCGTTGCAAATGCAAAATAAAACCCATTGGCCCAAAGATGAGCTGAAGAAGCTGAAGTGACACGTTTTATCTCCTGTTTGTGATGGGCTAAAAGGTGCACCTGGAACTGTAAAATCATTCTGATTCATGATGATTTATTGAGGTGCAAGAACCCCCTTGAGAACCTGACCATAAGATTTGTGAACACCAAAGAAATCTACTAAACATCAAGATGATGTTTATAAACTTAGGCAAAACTTCTCTTTCTTTTATGAAAAACTAGAGAAAAAAAACCCTGTTGTGAGGTCAGACAAAAGTGATCTTTTCAGGGAAACACCAAAGTTCTATTTGATCAATGGGAAATATTTCATTTGACCTGAACTGAAATATTTCACTTTGTTTTTGAGCTATTTAGCTTGTCTTAAAGAAGGCTCATTTTTTAAACATTACCTGAACTTTTACATGAAAGTTGCCAATTTAAAAAAAAAAAAAACAAACCAAACAAGAAACATTCAGTTGGGAAAATGTCAAAATGAAAGTTTTTGGCATTTCTGAAACAAACATTTTAGATAAAAAATGTCAACATGAAATGTTTTGACGTTTTGAAAAATGTCTCCCTTTTTTTTCAATCTGAAACTTTACCAAATTTAAATTGAATTTACTGTTTGTCTAGAAAACAAGATTTGCTTGCGTTGGTAGTTTTCCCTGGATAAGCATCTGATCTTCCTGCCAGGTTAGCACTGAAATGACAGCCAAGAAACTGTAGAAACAGGTATTTTAAAGCAGTTTTTGCCTTTACTGCAGCTTAGATTTGGACTTTTTAGTCATTATCTATCTATCTATCTATCTATCTATCTATCTATCTATCTATCTATCTATCTATCTATCTATCTATCTATCTGTCTATCATCATTTTTGCTCTCTACAATGTCCAGCTTCCAACTTTTCCAGCAGTTCTATGGCCCACAAAGAAGGGAGAGTGAGAGAAATGATTCCTGTTTAACGAGTGAGCAATCACACTAAAATTATATTTTTATTCAAAAACCTGGCTAGTGCCGGATTTATGACAGTTCATTACAGAAAAAGTGGTTTATCCATTAAACCATAATTCTGAATGAGCTTCAGAGTTTGTTACAGCTAAATTCTGAAAATAAAACAACCCCTTCTAGCCCAAACTCAGGGCATTCCAAAATAAGATCTCAAGCTGCAGTGAAGTGGCGTCATGGAGTAGTTGGTGCTTGCGCTGCATTTTCAGGAGGTTGTGGGTGCCCTATGCCAACCATATTAATTACACACTATTAGACAAAAATCAAAGCTCGTGGTTTACTGAAAAATGTTTTGCTGTAGCTGAGAAGCTTCAGCTGGGGAGCAGCTCCAGCTCCTGTGCGAGAGCTGCTTTTGGGGACAGAAGGAATCTCGCGTTCCCTCGGTTTCACGATTCCTGCAGCCGAAGCCGTGCGGTTCCACCTGCAGCATGAGACAAGAAACACTGCCAGGGAACGCTGAGCCCCCCTCAGAGCAGGACCCAAAGTGTTGTGTGGGTGCCAAAGCACTGAGCTCCCAACGCCGTCCCCTTGGTGGGATCCACAGCGCTGAGCGGGGAGCCTGGGAATGGCTCATGGCACAGGCTGGGATGGAGCTGCTCAAAGCAGCCCCTGCTCAGGGCAGGATCAGCCTGACCCCACTGCAGCACTGGGGGCTCTGTTCTCTTCCCATGGCTGTCTGGAGCACTGTTTGAAAAGTCAGCTCCCAGTCCCCTTTCTCCCCCTTGTGATAAAGCAGGACTTGTGCCATCCTGTTCAGGCAATGAGGATCTGGGAATGGTTCCTTCTCTGCAGCAGCCCAGTGATGATGATCCTCACCTCAAGGAGGGGGTGGTGTCTGGGGAAGTGGGTTTGAATCCCTCCAAGCACAGAAGGAAACTGGATGCACATCCTGGCCAAGCCAGCCACTAAGCAATTGGATCAAGGGGACTCCACTCTTTAACAGATAGAGTATGGCAGGGCCTACTGAGAGAAACCTACTGGATTTTAGGGGAAGTGAGGAAAGGAATGGCTTAGTTTGGAATCCCAGATTAGCTGGATGTTGGATAGGTGCCCTGTCTCTCAGCCTTGCAGAGACTGATGCAGACATTCCATGGGAAAACTGGGAAGTTCTTGTCTTTTTGACCTTGAAGTCCCTTGGTTGGAAGCAGTTAAGAAGGGTTTTGCTGAGCAGAGTCTGGGTGAGATGTTCTGCTCCAAGGTCCCTTCTGTTGCCTCTTTGCATTTGGGATGCAAAACACTGGAACACAGTGAGGGGATGTGGGAATAAACACTGACTTGGCTGAGGGGCTGTTGGACCAGGGTTAATTCCCTGCTGGAGCGGGGCAGGGTGCAGTGACACAGCTGCCTGTCATGAGTGCAGGGCTGTAAGGAATTGCTGCCTTCCCACAGGAGCACTATAGGAGTCTGAGAGGGGAAGGAGAGGGGTCTGCTGGTGTTGGTACCTGGCTGAGAGGCTCTGGAGGGGCATTAAGGCAAGTGGAGTGGATTGGGCAGCCTTCACTTCAATTCCTGTGTGCTTTAGTTTAGAGAAGCCTTTCAGTGTCCAGGAAGGGGCCGGGGAGGGTTAATATTGACACTTCCATTTCACAATGAACATGATTTTGCATCTCAGCTCTGGCTTCTTGACCTCTTCTGAGTTAAGTATCTGTGGGCTCCTTCTTTGACTTTTAGGGGATTTCTTAATCCTCCTGGCTCTAGTTTAAGTAGTGCTGGGCTTTCATGTTTCTTATTAGCTAATGTGAGGAAACGGAGTAATATGAGGTTATTAAAAATTACCCAGCCTTTAGATGAATGGGAAAAAAGTGTGTCCACTGCAATAACTCCTGTCCATCACCTGGGCTGTGTTGATCCCTGCCAGCCAGGGTTCAGCCCACTGTGTTGCCATGTGTAAATTACCTACCTAAATGCAGCAAGACAGCAGAGCCGCTCCATGCTGAGTCCTAAATTGACACCGAAAAGGAAACTTCCATCCAGTCTGGAAATACAAGGAAATTGAGCAGACTAACCAGTAGCACAAAAAGTTCTGAAACCACAATGGTTATTAAATAAAGCCATTTTTTTTTCTGCAGACATTAAGTCAGTGTTTAAAAATACAAACATCCAGATAATTAGAGGAACTTCAAATCTGTCTTCATAGTGTTTCAGCAGGATGACATTGTCAGCTATTCTATTTTGTATTGATTTCCACAAAGCTCAGTTATTCCCAGCCTTCCATTTCAAATGCAGCACCTTGTTTTCCTGTATCTCGAAGCAAAGAAATTAGATAAAAACTATTGATTAGCAAAGGCACAGAGGGGAGGGATGTCTGTAACCTTCCTTTGTCTTGCAGCTCTGCAGCTGAGGCAGCAGTAATAGGATTCTGTGCGAGTGCGACTGTGATGAGGTCACACTGCTGAGAAGGGAATGAAAACACTGCAGTCAGCGAGATCTGTTGCTTCCCTGATAGTTTTTGATATTGTTTGTCAAATTGTGATTTGAAGGTTATTTCTCCCGAGGCCGGAGTTGCCTCCCCGCTCTGGCGCGCCTGGCTGGGCTTTTAGAAGTCGTGCGTTCGGATAAACACCTTCCCTCCCAGAGTTTCTGGCTCTTGTTGGGAGCCAAAATAAGGAGTGAGAAAAGTTTCTCTCCAGAAATTTTCCGTCCTTGTGAGATTAGAGCAGTTGTTTGTTAGAATAAGTTGGATTTGTTTGGTCTCTTCTACCTCTTCTTCCTCCCTTCTTTTTCACGAGTCCTTTGCAGCTCAAAGCAGGTTCAATAAACACTTTCAAGACATATGAGCCGTGAAGGGGTTTGCTGTTTTAGGACACAGTGGTGTTCCATTTATTGGTGTCATTACTCAAGAAAGAAATGAGGAATTTCCTCATTTCATTTGCTTTGAGAAAGAGGCATTTTGTGACCTACCTTGGGCAACCACAGAACTGTACAGAGAGTCCAGAACAATGACTGATGCTTCCTCATCCTGAGTGGGCTCTGCCACTGTCATTCTTACATTGCTTCATAGCAGTGAAGCAGCTCATCGAGGTGACAAAGAGAAAACTGAGGGTCATAGAGCCATGGAATGGTCTGGATTGGAAGGAACCTTAAAGATCCTGTAGTTGTGACTGCCCTGGGCAGGGTCAATGATCTGCTTCCTGGGAGAGGGTGTCAGGTCAAATACAGGATAAACACAGATTACCTGGCCCTCAGGACTCTACTTTTGGTGCACAAGGCAGCTGCATTCCTCCCTTCCCACAGAGGAAGAAACCACATGGGGCATGTAATGTCTTCCACTAATCAGGCCTTAGGGGGTTTTCCTCCCTTTGGAAAGCTCCCTTGCCCTAGTTCTCCTCCCGTAACAAGACACTGGAAGATTGGTATGGAGATAGCTGGCTAAGAAAACCCTCCAAATAAACTTCTGGAATTGCATGGCAGTAACAGGATGCCTTTAGCAGGCAGCTGCCTTGTCTGGCTGTGCAAAAACAAGTATGTCAGGTCAAGCTGCATATTTTGAGGTTTGATGTCCCACCCTCTCAAATAAGTGATGTGGGAAGAAGTCTTCTGGGAAAACTCCTTCCCCAGGCTTATTCCTGTGGGGTTTTTTGTGGGAAGCACTGAGACTTTCCCATCCCCTCCTTTACCCCATGTGATGCTCTGTGATCATAACACGTGGAACTATCTCATGCTTCCAAGAACTCCTCCAGTGCTGAACAAGCACACTCTGGGTGTTTTTCTTTACTTTGTTCTGTTCTGCATGATCCTGAGGACATCATTCTTTGCCCCCTTTGTTTCTTCATCCTTGTGAAGAAGGTGTTATTTCCTTCCTCCAGGGCTGTTGTGAAAACTTTCTGCTTTTTTCCTAGTCCCCTACCAGCTGTTGGGTGCTATGGGAGAGCAAAGCCTCTTGCTGTACTTGATTTATTTATAAGGGAAAGTTGATGCTACTTCAGAGATCCTTTTCACACACACACACACCCTGCTCTGAGTAATCTGCTGGAAAGACTGTTCTCATTTGCTGTTGCTGTTGTACTGTTTGTATCCTCCTCATCCCATTTCTGGCCATGTGTAAGGTACTGATGAAGCAGCCCCACAGGCTGAAGTAAGAGCTGTGGGAACAGTGCCTCTGGCCTGCCCACTGAATGACTCACTGATGGCTGGACAACTGGAATCATCCGGTACCCGATGAGGTACCTGTCAGTTGGCTGCTCCTGGATGGATGGAACTGGGTCCTGCTGGTCCAGGGCTGCAGTGGTTACTGTCTCATTAGCATTCAGCATCACCTCCGTGCTCCCAGAGAGGCACCAAGAGTGGAGGCTCAGAAAAAGAGATTAGAGGAAAGCAGGGAGTGGGGAAAAGGCTCAAAATCGCATTATTCTTTACAAAATGGGCAGTTGCAGTGTATTAAACACAAACAGCACATTCTTTAAATCTCTAGAGGGGCAAAGCTTGGCTGAGAGATCCTTTTTTTTTTTACCCTGTTTTGTTTCAATGGATAAGTATTTTTCTCTTAGTTCCCACTTATCTTTTCATTTGACAGATTTTCTTGTCCACCCCCACCCAAAATATATTGCTAAGTGTGGCTTACTCAAAAGGGATGTGACTTTGTAGTCAGAGCAGCATCTGGTGCTGTAAAGAGTAGTTCAGAGTAGTGAGCAAGGGCAGAGTGGCATCTTTACAGTATCCAGAGAGAATCTGGCAAAAAAAGAAACCCCCTTTACCCACAGGACTTGGGCGAATTTTATATTTAATCTCTTAAATATTCTTGGCCACTATTGGGCATATTTTCAGGGTTGGTCATCTATCTCTGAGCAATAACTGAAAGAGCTCAGCCAGGTGCAAAGATAATTGTTTCCTTATTTCAGGCAGCATCTGCTCAGCCATCTGGGAGGCTCATTTGTAAAAGGTGACAGGCTCAGGAGCAGCCTGCAGGTCCCACCTCTGGTGGCACTGAGTCCTCCTTAAAGTGTGTGTGTGAGCCCACAGTGGAGAGAACCCTGCAAAGGGAGTGCAGCTCTGCTGAGGACGAATTGGAGAGTGAGCTGAGTGTTTCCTCAGCAGGAGAAGTTTGGTTATCACAGAGAAAGATTCCAGTCTCGATTTCCCAACCCCAAATTACCCTTCCTTCATATTAAATGCTTCTCTGTCTCCATATATTAATCTTTTATTTTACAAGGCTTCTTACCAACAGAATTCCTGCCAATTCTCCACATCTCCCATTAATGAAGAGCCATGTCCACCATTATTTCTCTGATCTGTAACTCCACAACATCTGGGCTTGGTGCCCGTTCATCTTCTCTCCTGACGTTCTGCCCTTTCAGCAGATGGTTTGTAGGAAACTGTTGTGTGAAAGACAGGGAGTGGCAGGAATATCTGGCATTGGACAGGACAGGTGAATACAACCTGCAGCCTTCCCTGCACTGCTGGTCCTGAGCAATAGTCAGTGTAGTAATAAATGAGAAATAATAATGTCCTGAAGCAGAGGAGATTTGTGTGCAGTGTGGCCAGAGGACCCGGGCCATGTGTTGTTGGGTTCTGTTACAGGTTTGGAAATGTGCTACTTGTTCTTTGTAGCTCTGTTGCTAAACAGACATTTTTATTTCTAAGTATTTGCTTTCCTTTGTTACCCCAAACTGCCAAAATTAGAGGCATGTGACATAGAAAGGAAGTCAGTTTTGTTTAATTTATCTCAGATGTATTTTGTGACATTTCCTGGATACACTTACCCATCACATTATTAAACAAGAGTTTATTTTCTGGAGGCTGCAGCTTCAGCTTTGCCTATATTTCAGTAGGACAGGAATTTCAATACTGTCAACATGCTGAGAAATTAGAAAGTCTTTCAGGTGTGTTTTGCAGGAGAAAGTTCAGAGCTCCACTATCTCTCCTAATAGTTGGCCTGGGGCTTTTTCAAATGTATAATCTGATTTTTCCACTCATTTGAAATGTAAACAGAGAATTTTCAGAGAAGACAGAGAAATCCATCTGCAAATAATATTTGTTTTTGGCAATTTGTTTCTTTAATTATGATGATAAATTTTCACTATTTGGCAGCAGCACAGAGAAATATGCCCTTGAATGTCTTTGTTCCTTCAGAAGGAGTGGAAAAAATGGGCCTTGTTCAGAAGGCAATTCCCCAACTAGTCACATAATTCTTGTCACTCACCCCAGCAAGTGATGAGAAACCCCTTTTTTTAGTTCTCCCATGGGAAGGATCTTTGGCTGTGACTCAGAAAACATTTATTTTTTTTTATTTTGGACAAACTTTGACTGACTTGAGACAAAACTCCAGTGATGAGGTTGTACAATGTTCCAATCTGCCTTCATCTCTCAAAAATGCTCAGTTGTAATGAGGAACAAACACGGGTTGCCCAAATAAAGGTACATCGTTCAGAGGTGCTGATAGGCCAGGGGAGCAGCTGACTTAAATTTGGGGGACCCTAAATCAGGCCCAAAGCTCTGAATGCCTCAGATGTGCTTTCTAGAGGTGACTCAAATGCCAGTTCTGCACCTTGAATCTGTCTCTAAAGCAATGGATCACCCAACAGTTGTTGCCAGGTTATTCTGTTACTTTCCTGGGGGCTGGATTTAGAAAATTAATTCATTTAAATCTCTGTTTTATAGCAGCACACACAAGCTTGTTGTTGCTTCTTTTTTTTCATTACAAATGAGATACATGTACTTGTATTTCTAAATCTATTTATTTAAATTTTATACTCTGCATTACATTTGGGGCAGGTACTTCATGCTTTGGAGACAGGAAAAAATATCTGCAGGACACTACTTGAAATACGAAAACCTACAGATTCTACACGTTGGCCATCTGTATTTGTTGGGCTGTGATCTGACTCATGATCACAGCCAAAACATCTCTGATAAAATGCTTCCTGATGACGTTTTTAGCAGGTGAAGGAGGAGCCCTGAACACAGTAAACACGTGGTCTGTGAAGTGTTTTACAGTCCTTAGGCTTGTGCAGACTAATTGAAAATAACTGTGGAGCACGTTTGATATTCAGGAAACCTGAATGGGCCTTGGTTCTGGGTGAGGAAGAGGCAGCAGAACTGGATGAACTGGGTACATTCAATTCTTTATTCAAAAGCTTTTTTTCCCTTTTCTGCTTTTGGATTTCCCACGACTGAATTTTCTTAGTTTTTCCTCCGCTGGATTGTTTGGTTCGTGCAAATACCCTGAAATCCCTGCTCTGGTCAGGAGTCCTTTGCATTTGCCTGGTTTGTGGCATTTAGCTTTCAATTTTAGCCATATGGGTGGGTTTTTTTGGTTTGGCTTCTTGCCTTTTTTATTATTCTGTGCCTGCTTAATTGTAGCTTTTATGGAGAAATGGAGAAAGAGTCATAAAGACAATAAGACAAATCATTCCCAAAGCAAATATAATGAGGGAAATGAGGAGAAGAGTTGGAGAAATATTTACATGATTTGAATTTTCTGTCAACATTCCTAAAAATAGAACAAAAAAAATTAAATGAAATAGTCAGATGATTTGTTAGCAAAAGGAATAAAAAAGAATTGCAAACATGAGAACAAATGTTCATTTTTATTCCAAGAAGTAGTTCTTGGCAGTATTTAGGACTTTTCTAATAGAGGAGACGAAATGTAGGTTTTATCCCACTTGAGCATAAATCAGTGCAATAGACTAAACAATATCTATTGTAGGATGCACTGAGTTCTTCTGTTTTGTACAACCCTTCAATTAAGTCTGTAAACTCAGTGTGTAAACTGTAAAGAGGTTTAATCACCTCCTGCTCAGCCAGCCCTCCTGCAGGTCACTGCCATCGTCCTGCAGTGGGGAAACCTTCCAGTAGCACTCCAACATAGCAGCAATTACCCAATTACAGCATGGTCATGCTAAAGGTCACGTTAATGGCCACCAATGCTGATGAATGGGAAGGCAATGGCGTGGATGAAATCATAATTAGTGCAGCATGAGGTAGGTGTTATGTTAAACATCCGAGGGGGGAAAAAATGAACAGCGTTGCACAGGTGGACTGAAACGTTCCGTGTAAAACTGAACCTGCAACAATCCCACTTTGAGAGCACAAGAATAAGCTTTACATAGTTTGCACCTGTCAAGAAGTTAAGCCAGTTGTGAGTTGTATTCACCAACCAGGAAAGCACGTGCTGGGTGTGAAACACTCCAGACCTCCACTCTGCTCTTTCTGAGGTGTCACAGGGTGGCTGTGTTTGACACCACGGACACTGTATTTTCTTTCCAGTGAGTTCACCAGATACTGAGAAAGAAGAAATTCAACTGAAGCAGCAGGACAGTGGAGATGCTCTACATTTCAGGCAGACAATAAGTCAGGTTTCCACTCCTCAGCGTGTCTGGGAAGGGTTTGATATTCTGTGTGCACGTCACATACGCGTGAAAAATCTGCTGCTACTGAATTAGCAGAAAAACCAGCAACATTTATACTGTTTAGGTTGCAAAGGTTTCCATCAACACTAAGTAGGTGATTTTTCATTGTTACAGTATATGCAGTGCCAAGATGGCACCTTATGTCTGCTATTGATTGCCCTGATGCTGCCTTCAAGATTGGTGGTCACAGCCGGACCTTCCCTCTGTAAACGCCGGTGCCTCCGAGGGAGCTCTGGAGCTCACGTGCTTGTTTGTGTCACTGCATGAGCTCCTGTTTCTGTTCCAAAACTGCAGTGCTGCAGAATTTCCCAAAACCTGGCACACAGGTGTACCTTCAGGACAGCAGAACAACTGATCTTTTCTTGTGTGGGTCAAAGAGATGGCGTTTAATCAGAGGTTTTAAATAGGAGGAGAAAAGGGATGAAATGGTCCTGTTAAAACACCGTAGGGTCCCTAAAGAATTTAATTCAGTTGCCTGGATTATTCCAACTGTGATATAAAAGTACAGAATGTCATGCAGATTGGCTCTCCCAGTACTTTTTTGCATACAGAACACCTTCCTGAGAGAGGATCTCCATCTCCATGGAACGCACCATTCTCTGTGGAGAAAGGAGAGACCCTGTGGGTGCCTTTTGCAGAGCTCAGAGGGTTTCATGGGAAGTGTTGCCTGACTGTGGGAGATGTGCCAGAGATATTTCCAGTACCAAACCTGCCCATTTCTTATGGTGAAGGTGGAACTTCCTTTGCTTGAGATTGTTGAGAAGGAAAAAAACTTGAACAACCCACTTGTGTTATAAAATCATCTACCACTTCTAATTTTCTTCAGTCCTTTGGTCTTTTGAACTCCAGCCTTCCAGTCTTTTGTTGTAAAATAAGAAGTAAAAGGAAACCATAGTAAAAAAAAGAAAAATGTCTATTTGCAATGAAATAAATTTTTTTTGTTGTTCTTTTGAGTTTCTTTTAATTTGATTGTTAGGCACCGGGACAGGAGAACTGTAACAGGAACTGTGTTCTGGTATTGGGTAACTTCTGTTTAGTTCTATTTTCACCAAACTCCCGTCTCTGGGGATACAAGTAATGCAGTCAAACATTTTGCTCCTGTAGGGCACAGGTGGGGGATTCCTCTACTAGAACAGACCAGAATCTTGTATCTCCCAGCACGTGCTTCTCTTCCACTCCTATCCTCGAAAAACACAAGGTAATGGGAATTCAAGCTTGAATTCCAGGCCAAGTATCTGCTAAGTTCTAAACATAGAGGACATTTTTTAAGTGTCAGTTTTGGAAGACTGGATCCCCAGGTTAGAGGAGGGGAGGCAGAGGGATCAAGGAATGTTGCTGAGCTCCCCCATTCCTGTGGCATGTTGTGGTTGTGTCAATGCCTCGTTAGCAGTGACACATCCCAGAGCTGGACAGGTGGCCTGGGATCGAGGCCTGAGCCTCTTACCTCAAATATCTCTGAAAAGCTCCTTTGGCAGGAAGCCCAAATGGGAAGGAACAGTTCTTCTATCTCAGACCAAACCTGTAAGGAATCTGGAAAGTAACAGGCTCTGCTGTTATTTCTGCTCCCTCCTCTGCTCTCTCCTCTCCAGATTATTTTTTTAATCGGAATGTTTGACTGCTTCTCATCTTGCTGATGCAAAATCTCTCAATATCCAGCAGGAGAAAGGTCCACATTGCTTCCAGTAATCTTTGGATCATGCCATTAGCTTCACTTAAGCTTTGGGTCTGGTTCTTCACAGTTCAGAGGATTTGTAGTCTCTACTCCAAGTCCTTATCCAGTTTTTCTGAGTTATTTAACTCTGTAGATATGAAAGGTCTCAGCTCTTCACCTATGAGCTGTATCTACTGCTAACCAATAACACAGACATTTAGGGTAGGAAGGAAGGAAAAAAGGACATTGTATTATAATGTTTAACTTTTGAAACAAGAGGAAATGTCTCCAACCTGTGATCCATTTGGGTTGCATAAGCTATGAATGAGGCATTGTTAGATGAATATTAAATATACATGTATATATTAAATATTTAACTTGAACTTTGTTCAGCTTTCCTTTCTTGTAATTCCTTTTCAGTGTTCATAGAAAACAAACCTGATTTTTATGCTGCTTGCCAGTAGTGACCTCAAATTTTCTGTTTGTGTTAATAATATCAATTACCTGCACACATGAGTCACGTTGAACTTTGTCACTGCACTGGAGGAGTACTTTTTGGAATGTGTCCACAACGCTTTTTGCTGTGAAAACACTCCCCATTGCTTCAAATAGTCTGTGAGTGCATTTACTGTTTCATGCATACATAACTCTGGAAGTTGTTCATTCCTAAATTTTTTCGGTACAAAGCTGAAGCCTGCAACTGTTCCAGTTGAGGTGATGAGATGATAAAAGAACTCCAGAGGAATGTCCTTGTCAAGCACAGGAATGGATGCAACCTGAAATGTCCCTGGAATCCCACAAGTGTATTTTAAACCCTAGACTGGTGTATACCTACAGTGTGTCCCCTACAGCTGGGAACTGCTCCTCTTTGTGTAGGACTGGGCAAGGCTCCAGTGGCTCTGTTCTTACAAGGAATGCATTTTCCAGTGTTTTGAGTTAATGACTATTATTCAAGCTGAAGTCAGTTCCTTTCTCACACTATTTTAGGCTGTGTGTGGTAAACCTTTGTGCCACTCTTCTCCTCAAAGAATTCTGGTATTTTCCTTCTGTCCTAAAACCAATACAAATGATACCGAGCTCTTCATCTTCTGAAGTCAGTGTTGGTTATCTCCATAATGACTAAATCCTGAAGTGCAGCAGGTTGGTATTTCTGGCCTACTGACCCTCCATTCATTGCTGCTGGTCAATGCAATGGTATTGGGAAGTTCCTGTTGTGTTTGATGTGCAAATAGAGAACAAAAGGTCCCTGCCCTGATGGCTGAAAGTTTAGATATTTGTATTGATTGGATAAATATTGGACATTTGTCTTTTTTCACCAGAAAGTGATGTATTGAGGCAACTATTTCCTGGGCAGATAAATAGTGAATTCTGAGGATATAAAGAAATTAAGCCTGTAGTAATGGGAAGGTAATGGGGGGAAACAGGTATGTGACCTTGCAATGTCCTTCCTCCCTTTCCCTTTATTTTGATTTTACCAATACTTTATTAATCAGACTTTGGACAGAACTTCAACATGTGTGTTTTCCAGCATTTCCTCCATCCTTGTGTGCCTCTGAGGTGGTTTCCTATTCTTGCCCTCAGGGGAAGGAGTGCAGGAATCTTGGACCATCCTGTCTTCCTCACTTGTCTTATCCAAAATCTGACTCATGAGAAACCCTTCAGGAAAGAGCCTTAGATAATGGGCCACATCTCCCACTGCATTGCCCAATACCTACATCCTGATCTCTCAGGCATTTCAATCCTTATTTATTGTTTGGAGTGTGTTGAAATTTCCATTTAATTTAAAATTAATAAAAATGGAATGTATTTTTTGAGTCTGTCTGGGGAAAAGTTATTTTTTTATTTCCACTGTAAAGTGAAAATATTGCTTACAGTTTTTATTTTTAGATCTTTCTTTACACGTGCTTTTCTTTGCTAGGCTTAGTTACACAGAAGAGTAATTTAATTTTGAAATTTTAAAGTTTCTTCGAAGGAGAAAACATACCCAGGGAAAATAAGATGTTGGTCTCATCTGAAGGAAGAACAAAACTGATCGTGAAATCATTATAATCAAAACAATATCTTTGACCAGTTTTCCTCTCCATTCAGTGACAACAGCTCTGATAAAATGTATCTAATTAACACCCAGCAGATAACAATTATCTTGTATAATTATGATGAGCTTGTTTGTTCTTTAATTGACAGCCTGGGCAATGTTTTCTGATGTTTATGTGACCTTGCAGCTGATCTGGCCCCGCTCCCGTGCGCTGCCAAGTGCGTGGCTGTTTGGATTCCCGTGGCAGCCCCGGCTCTCACCGCTCCTTCCCGTCCCTGTCACTGCAGGGTGACACATCCCGCTCCATCCCCCCGTGGCTGCCGCAGCGCCGCTCCCATCCCTCGGAACTGCGCCGAGATGGCTCCCAATTGTTGCCCCTCTGCTGCCTGTCGGTGTCTGCCTGTCAGCTCCGGGAGCAGCTGCAAAGCACTCGGTGCTGCTCAGAACCAGAGATGTTCCCTGTCAGGAACCAAATCTTTGGACGTGTCTCGTGGTTTCACATGTAGTTGGTGCAGACTTTGCAATAATCCCGCAATCTGCTTTCTATTAAAAGGTACCCAATAGTTCAATAACCAAATGTCTGTGCTGATACAGCAGATGCCTTTGGTTTGATGCATCCTGGATGCTTTGGGAGGCTTTCAGTTTTCCCACTGAATAAAATGTCTTTGCTGTCCTGTAAATAATGAACCCTTATGTGTTGGTACCTGGCTGCCATGATCATTTTTGCAGTAATGCTCTGTGATGCTCTGCCTACATCCTGTCCTTTTTGCTATGAGATGTCTGGCATAAAACTGCAAATGAATTTTTGGAATAGGTTTTGCTCTTTGCTAGAGGGGGGCAGATCTAATTATATGGGCATTTTGGGGAAAAAGTGGAAGAGTGGAAAGACAATCAAGGGGCCCGGATATTCAGGGATGACTAAGGGCAGGTCACTGGTTTTAAGCCCAGTCTGTCCAGGTCATTTCATCTGTGACTTGATTTTTTTTCCCCACTGACAAAGTGGGGTTCAGAATGACAATTTCCTGATCCCTCTTCTATGTGTTTTTCTGGGGTTAAACCACTGCTGCATTGCTGTGGATATTTTACTGCCCTGCATCTTTAATTTTCAGGATATTAGTGCCTTCCAAGCACTCCTACAAAGGAGTGGGGAAAGAAGTCCTTGTAAGGGCTCAACTTGTGTGAATATTCAAACTGGATTTACAGTGCTGGGGTTTGTAATGTTTGCAAACAGGGAATCTTTAAACAGCTGAGTAGCAGATCCCTCTTCCTACCACAGTGCCTCTTAATTGAAGTCTTTGTCCCAATTTCTTCATTTGCTATGTAGGTGTGTTACTTAGAGCAGCTCTTTTCCATCTGTAAAGGAAGAAGGAGCTACTACCTCCTGTTTTAAGTCTTTATCCAGAAGGCTCTGGGCCTTTATTGTTTGTTTGGTTTTTTTCTTCAATTTTTTTCCCCCTCCTGTTGAGGAATCAACCATTTCCAGCAGTCAAAGCAAGCTGAGTTTACAGATTTTCAGTTCCACGTTCTTCATCCTCGTTTTTCACCCTGAGTGTTCTCCCTGCTCACAGGCTCCTGCAAGGGTTGTATTGTCACAATTAGGTGCCATCTTAACAAAATCAACCCCTGTGTGCTCAAACACTGTGAGGGCTGCAGTGCAATCACGGAATAGTTAATGAACAAAGCTGTGGTTCCCCCATGTTGCCTCACTATCCTCGTCCTTGAAGGTTTGGAATGAAGGGGAAGCTCCACTGTGACAATCCTGCTTGGCACAGGGTGTGATGTGTGAGGCAGATTAATGTGAGGGGTTACTTCCCTGACACAATTTTAAAATTCATTTAATGAGAAACAAATAGGAAACATCCCCAAACAAGGTTTTGTCTGATATTTCTGGATTTTTGGGGATTCCATTAAGGAGGGAAATAGCCTGGGAACAGCTTTTCTTATAACATCATCTTGTCCTTTTCACTTCAGGGCAGTATTAGAAAGTGCAGTGGTGCATAAGACTTAGTAATAACTATTATTATTTGTTAAGAATTGTCTTATACAGTGCTGAGAACATTGGGTTTCTGTCCTACATGGATCATTACTTTGGGAATGCAAAATTTTTCAAACAGTAAGTGTCCTTGGTGATTAGAGAGAGATTATCACCAAGTGCTGCATTTTTATTTGGGTTTTTCTTGTGGTTTTTTTTTCCTAAATGAAGGGGCTGAGCATCAAATTAATCTAGTTATCTGTAGTAGTATTCTGGTTTGAGGATGAGATAAAATATGTCAAACCACTTAACCTGGTCTTCTCTCAACATCAATTGATTGGAAGGAGATGTAGATAAATCCTCTGCATGGACTCTCATGATTTTATGTCCCCAAGCTGTCAGTATGGCCAAACCCAATCCAGATACCTGGGTGCTCAGATGTTGGGATAGATCCCCTCCATCCTTTAGGATGATTTCTGGATTTGACTGCCAAGGTAATGGGCAGCTGGACTTTCAGCTTCATCAACTGAGCTATTCCATCTAAACCCCATGGGTGAGGGTTTGGGTTGGCAGGAGGGGAGAGTTCCATGTATTATTTTTTTCTCCTTTGTCAGGAGGATTCTGTAGAAGCAAATCTCAAGTGAAATCAAAGCAGATTTGTGTATCTGTTACTGGTACATAAAATAATAAATGGAATAAAGTTTGGAGATGTATCCAGTAGATTCTCAGTAAGAAATATTCTGAAGAGCCCTCATAGTATTATCTGACCTTTAAAGTAAACTTGAGTTTATTTAAATGCCATAGGCGCAAATTATATGCTTTTTGCCTTAAAATTCATAGGGTAGCTATTGATAGAATTAATAAAGAATAATTTTTCAGAAAAAGTGAACATATGGCTTGTTATTACTGACTTCAAGCCACAATCAGAACATTATCTAAATAACTCCAGATACCAGCAGTATGTTCTCAAGCATCTCGTACATTAGAGCACGACTCCTCGAGTTCTTTGAGACTCTGTACGTTCTACTGTCGATCTTTGAGCAGTGTTGTCTGTGCTCTGACTTCTAATCCCACTACAGATCTCCATACTGAGGATTTTATAAAGGTGCTGTGAAAATTTTAAGTGGGCTTGAGGTGCCATTACAGACCTTGAGCTTGGGAACGTTTTTTCAGCAGCTGAAAAACTAATTAGAACCAGTCTAATTACACAAGTGTTTTTCTTTCTTTGTTGTTTCTTGTGGTGTTTTCTCTCCTGACACTCAGTTGCTCTGATTCTTTTTCAGTGTAATTTTCCAGTCCTTTACTCATGTTCCTTCAAATCTTTATGAGTTGAGTAAATAGATGGAGCTGAGAAAACGTAAGACTTGCAGAATTTTTTTTCCAGTCATAGGGGAAAAATATTGCAGCTTTTCTCCCTAAGTTTTTTGCTGATTCTAGTGACCAGACAACTCTCAGCCAGCTGTGGCTAAAGACATTTAAAAATATTTTCAGAGACAGGCAGAATGGTTTATACTGGGCTGCTTCTCCCACCAGATTGCCATGTACCTCTGCAGAAAGAGCTGGAACCACATTCATTGGGCAGGAGACTCAGAGCACCAGGAATTTAAACGTCTTGCTCATCTAATTTGGCTGTGAGCCATTTTATTGCTGTTTGATTGATGTATCTATTTAAATGCTTTAAGAACTGGAAC
>JAWWLV010000057.1:11428963-11533168 GCA_035041135.1 Platyrinchus mystaceus
GCTCATCTAATTTGGCTGTGAGCCATTTTATTGCTGTTTGATTGATGTATCTATTTAAATGCTTTAAGAACTGGAACTCTTTCCCAGCAGGGGCTTGCACAGGGCAGTGCAGGAGGGATCCTGACCTTGTTTGGGGCCTTCTGTGCTTCTGAGAATGAAGTAATAACAGAATAGGATTGTTATATAGAGCCATGAAATGGGTTGGGTTGGAAGGGACATTAAAGTCCCTGCTGTGGGCAGGGACACCTTCCTCTATCCCAGGTTGCTTCAAACCCTGTCCAACCTGGCCTTGGACACTTCCAGGGATGGGGCAGCCACAGCTTCTCCGAGCAACCTGTGCCAGGGCCTCCCCACTCTCCCAGGGAAGGATTTCTTCCTAGTGACTAATCTAAACCTGCTCTCTGTCTCTGGCTGAACAACCCCAACCCTCTCAGCCTTTCCTTCCAGCAGAGCTGCTCCATCCCTCTGATCATCCTGGTGCCTCTGGACTCTCTCCCACAGCTCCATGTTCCTGCTGTGCTGTTCCCCTGAACTGGGGGCAGCTCTGCAGGGGGGTCTCACCTGAGCAGGGCAGGGGGGCAGAATCCCCCCTCAGCTGCTGAACAAATGCAGTGCCTGAAGAGTTGCTGTCTCCTCAAGTTAACACATACAGAAAGAGGGGTCTAAATGCAGCTTCTCTTTCTTGGCCTGGCTGCTCAGAGGAAAGGGGAGAAACTGGCAATTTGGGAACAAAAAAGAAGAGACTGTCTTTATTAAAAGAAAAGCCAAAAAAGGAAGAGCAAACCCCCCTCAAAAGCCAAAATTAAATAACCCCTGGGCTCTACACTGTGGATCACAGCATTATAGCTCTCTGCTGAACCCCACTCTGCAGAGATTTCTGGCTCCTTGCTGCAATTTGAAGCTCTCTTGCTATTTAAATTATCCTTGGGAGACAGCCTTGTGTCTTTACTTGGCTGCCTTTGCTTTTTTTCCTATTTCTTTTTTTTTCTTGATGAGTCATTCTACCAGCTTATACCCTCTCATCAGATAGACCAGACAATGAAGTCACCAGGGTTGCCTGAGAGCAAAATTGGCCCCATTATGCACAACCACTGTGCCTTGTCACTGATAATACACTGCTCAAGGGCTGGCCCTCGAAGCAGGATGGAAAATCACCAGGGACAAGAAACCTTCCACCCAAACAAAAATATTTGTTGAAATTTTTTGGGGAGGGGGGGTGGTGTTTTTAAATTTGGTGAAATACTTCCAGCTGAAAACAGGAAATCAGACACAAATAAAACTGGTGTTATATTTCGCCAATGTAGGAGGGAGAGTAAATTATCTGATAGTGTCCCTTGTGTGCAGCCTCAGCTTCAGCCTTCTGCAATTAGCTATGGCAGGGAACTTTCACCAGTCTTCTGTATCAACTGGAAGACTTCATATCAGAACGTATGAGAGGAAAGAAGGATGCTTGATAAAAATCATCCTTCATTAGCTCAGTACAGAAGCAAAGTTAAACAGTTCTTCCGAGAGGAACATGGGGGGAAGGATACTTACCCAGAGAACTTTATCCTAGAAACAAGACACCAAATATGAGAAGGAAAATAAAACGAGAATGAGTGAAGTGACTTTTTCCACAATGGTGTGGCACATCAGTAGCTGCCTAGGAATAGTACTGAGGATTTCTGGTTCTCAGAGAACTGTTCCTGCTGCTGAGGCACAGAACCTTCAAAGCACATGGCTGTGATAGTGCTGATGGCTTGGTCTGCTCAGCTGAAACAACAGAGGGCAAGCTGGTCTTTTGGGATCTATAGAAATCTGGTGAGGAATTCCATAATAACTGCTAATATTAAAGCTTTTACAAGCCTAACTGTCTGCATCAATAAAGGACAGAAGAAAAGCAGTTTATTTCCTGTTCTAAGTCTTACAAAACCATAGTCTCCATAGAGACCTCTCTTCCTTCCTTTCAGTATTTTTAACAAGAGGAAAACCTCTTTATTGCTTAGCTGTGCCCATTACTGGGCTTTGGAGAGACTGAAGTGGCTGAGCTTCATCATCTGCCACAGCTGATCCTTCTTTTGATTCAAAACTGGTGCCCTGTCATTAATGATTCTTTGCATCACTCTGTACTGAGCACAGATGGGCCCCAACGCTTCTGGGCCCTCTATTAACTCGGTATAAAAGGATCCTTTCTCTTCCCACCTTCTCTTAAGGTCCAGGAAACCTTAGTGCACTGCTAGAGCTGACTAAAATGTGGTGGGAGAGAGGAGGATCAGAGCTCAGGGTGCTGCTCAGGCTGCTCTTTATGTTGTGTCTGCAGAGACCACAGACAGCATCCCCAGGGCTGAGCCAGTGGCACTTCCATCCTCCCTGGGAAGGGAGAGCCTTGTGTTTGCAAGCTCACCCCAGGATCACAGTCCAGAAGGTGACTGCTCTCAGCTGTATGTTAAAAGCATCTTGCACTATTTTTCCAGCCTGATTCTATCTCACCAACTGTCTGGCTTGACTGTTTAGCTGTGATTTTTGCTTACAGTTTGTCACACTGATGAAAGATTAGCTCTGTGTATGTGGGTTTTTTCCTTTTTTTTTTTTTTCCTTTTTCTCTCTCTTTTTTTTATCCCTCCCCCCCTCCCTCATTTCCCAGTGTGGCATTTAGGATAGAGGCTGAAAATATTGAACAAACTGCTGATGTCCCCAAGATTCAAATGTGTGAAAAAGACTCGTAAATGAGTCTAGCACACTCAGAAACATTCTTAACATCTGTTCAAGCAGGAGTCCCAGTTCCCTGGCTCAGAAAGCACAATTTGTCCTCCCTGTTATTTAAAACTTTGGATTTGAATATTATCAGAGTGGAGCTGAGGAAAATAAACTCTTTGATTGTGGATATAGGATTTATAATGGGATATGTGGTGGGGATGGTGCAGAACTATAGAATTTTAACTGTAGAGTATCCTCAGTTTCTCTTAAATTGAAAGTCTTCTCCTTACAAAGCGCTATGGAAAGGGCCACATAGTTGCAAGCCCTGTGGATTGTGTCCCCTGGACTGCTGGACATGGGTTTACTGGAAAACAGCATGTGTTTTCCTCTGAAAATTTACTGCTTACACAGAATAAAGCAAAAGCACCTTAAAAATCACTAAAACTAATTTTAAGCTTTATTTTCATATATACTCCCGATGAGGCAAAAATCTCTCTAACTCAAGTTTTGTCTTGCACTAAATATTTCAGGATTCTGTCCCCAAAATGCAGTTGCAAAACTCTCAACACTTCTGCAATTTAGTGAGAGAAAGGCTATAAATAGGCAGCCAGACAGAGGCACAGCAGGGAGAGCCCAGGGGTCCGAGCTTCCAGCCTCCTTCTGCAACCACAGTAAAGAATTGCAGACATAAACATGACAATTGCAAAGAAATAAAGCAACTGGTAACTCTGAGAACGAAGGAAAATAAGGAAAATGAATGGCTGCATTTAATAACTGGGCTGAAAGGCCTCTGCAGTTTGCTGAGGATGCTGCAGTGACCTTCGCTCGCTCCAGCGGGGCTTGGGACGCAGTCCGGGCACTCCAGCCTGGATCCAGCTCTCCCAGGCTCTGGGGGTGGGAGGATCCTGCTGTTATCCCGATGTCCAGGGCTAAATCCCACTGCTGGTCGGGACTGCAGCACGCTGTGAGCTCTGGAGAGGGTGTTGAGCACGGTTTTAAAGCAGGTGGATGAGAAATCTGTGCAATATTGTGAGTGTTCCGAGGACTGGGACATCTTTAATCACAATTAATCCATTAGGATTCCCCATTTAAGTGACGTTTATTGCTACAAATGTCTGGTGATGGTAACAACAGTGGCTCTGTTGCAATTATTCCACCTTTTAAAATCCATACCACTGCTTTTAGTTCTTTTTGATAGAGAAATTATGTAAGTCACAAGTCTCATTGCTGATGTGGTACAGAAAGATGAAATACTTTTCCTCTGCAAGGTTAATGTGCTGCAAGTCTCCCCATGATTAGGAACAAAAATATACCAGCAGGTGGGATATAACCAGAACAGAGAGACTTCTGTGAAATTCAGCTTAAACCAGGCAATAAAATGGGCAATGGCATTTCAGCTTAGAGGCCTCCTGCAGGAGCGATCTATAGTTCCAAGGAGAAGTCCCCTGGAATATACCTGTTGTTTTAAGAACAATGAGATTTTTGCAGCTGTGATAACAGTTTTCCAGCTGCACATTGGTCCTAAAAGCCTGACAAGTATCCTTTCCTGAGAAAGAGGGATTTTGAAAGTAACCTCCAACTCCAGCACAAGGACAGCAGTTAAACCTGATTACACTTGGCAGTGTTTAACCCTTCAGGGAAGCTTGGAATTTAACAAATCCAAGTGGAAGCCCAGAACATTTAGTTTGGGTACATGAACTAGGCTTTCATGGCTTTGTTTCTTGCCTGCATTTTGGACTGAGTAGTATTTAATTCTGTTCAAAACCAGCTTTGCAGCTGGCCAGGGCTTTACTGTGACCTGAACCTCCAGGTTCAAGCATCTGGTGCCTGTTTTTATTCCTGGAAAATAAACTTAGCATGCATCCTACTCTAAAACTTTTCTTTGGGGAAAAAAAAATGTTGTCTGATGAGAGCTTTGCTCCTCTGTTTTTTAGTGCAGTTCATCTTTGGGGTTTGGTTTTGAATTCATATCTCATACTTGTGGGTCTGTCAAGGTACAGTGCAAGTGAGAGCAGTTAAGTGTTTTGGTGTAAGACAGGTTTGAAAATAACCTCAGTATTTCACAGTAAAGGGAAATCAATAAGGCCAGCAGGAGAGAGAAGAATAGGTGTATTAATAAACCAAGACTCTGAGTACAGAGGGGTCAGGAGCTAAATGTAGCTGTACCTAAAGGATCGTTCCAGACACCAGTGTGTGGTGGGAAGATTAGAAGCTTGGCCTACTTGTAGCAAGACACAAAAAATGTGGGTTGCTGGGTTCTTTTTTTGGCTGAGGAGGGGTGTTTCCCCATTAGGATACAAAAATAGTGACTCCAGAAACTAAACGTGACTTGCAGACAAACTTTCAGCTCACTCTATTGAACTCCTTTTTTCAATGTCACTGGAGTCTGTGAAAGCAGCAAAATGCATCCAGACTGGTCACAGGAGCTCTGCTGTGGAACATGCCTGATCTGGGAGGATAAATTTCTCTTTCAGGACTTGCTTTTCAATATTTTTTCCTAACTCACTTAAGCATCGTTAATCTGGGATATATTTAGTTCATTTTCTGACACAGTTCAAATGATAATGTCGTTTATTTGGAGGTCAAACACCCACCCAGCCACCTCCCTTAAAAACCTTACACCTTTAAAGTGCACTAGATTTGCTGATATTGATAGTGACATTTCCCACCTCGTTCCTGTGAATTTACTCCTGGATTTGTAATATATTTTATTCCTAATAATAAAATGCTTTGGCAATGTGAGCACTGTGAAAACCAGATTTTGGGTATCCATACTTGAAAAGAAAATGCAAAAGCTCTGTATAATTTAAGACTAACAAGATAGCATCCACAATAAAGTTTCAGTATCAATAGTATCAAATTTAGTGTCAATGACAAGTGAGGAATAAAAGTCCAAATAAGAGGGAGTGGCTGGTTTTACACAAGACTAGTTCTTGTCTTGACTCAAGACCACTTATCCCTCTGGCAACTTCACATTTGTAACTAGTCTAGTTAGATAAGTTTAGAAAGAGTTTTGAAAGACTATATTACTGATCAGTAATATTTTGCCATAACACTCTTTTCCAGAAATATTCTCAGCTGCTGTCTAATTCCTGTTAGTTCTTATTAGTCACTACTGTTTACCACGTTTCTGTCACATATTTCTGCCTGCTTTTGTTTGCTGTTCTTGTACTGTCTTGTTACAACAGGTGATGGTGTATTATCTCACCAAGAAATGTAGTTTCTGAAATGCAATTAAAGCTGCAGAGGCAGCAGAGGTAATTCCTGCCCATGACCTGAATTTCCTTCCTTGCAGTGCCACTGACTTACCAGGTGACCTTGGATGAATTTCCTCGTTAGGAAAATGGGGCTGATTATTTCCCCCCGGGGCTCAGTACCACGGTGTAACAAATGACAAAAGCCAGGGAAGTACAAATTCCTTTGGAACTCTCCCAAATTCTGTCCATTGACCATATGCTAAAAGACATTATGGCAGAGAGTTTGACTTCCCTGCTCCACAGGGACGGCAGAGTGTTCCCTGTGCAGGGGGGGATGTTTAATGGCCACATTTGTTACTCTGGTGCTGGGATGTCTTAGAAGGAACTGCAGCAGGGCAGCTCTGGGATACAGTGGTGTCAGTGCAGCCCATGCAGCAGGTAAAGGATGGTGCTCCAGCTATAAATACTTGTCTGCTTATGCATTACTTAGGCCAGTTCATCATTTAAACCCTGCCTGAGAGTGAACGGCAGAAAATACGTTAGTAGGTTTTGTTTCCTTGTTTTTATGTGCATTAGCTGCTCTGATAAAAACACTGTCCCTTCTTACAGACCTCACCTTCTCTCCTTGTCACCCCTAGTGCTGAATTAAGAGGCAGAGGCAAAGGGGGGATGTGTTGAAATGCTGCACCACAGGGTTAATTTATCCGAGGAAAAGAAGATTTTTATGCTCATCGTGTCTTTCTTGTGCATCTCTCTGTATGTTAAATATGGGCATTACATCAATACCAACCTGGGTTTCTGCTTTGGGGGTGTCAACAGAGAGGTGAAAATCTAATGTGGGCTTAGTCTGAGGTAGGGCAGGGAAAAAAATTTCCATTTTGGACAATTTTTGCAGTAAGTTCCCAATTTTATACACTGTTATGGAGTTAATGAAAGAAAGAATAGGGAGGGGAAAGGGAAAGGAAATGAAAGTGAAAGGAAAAGAAAAAGAAAAGAGAGAAAAGAAAAAGAAAGAAAAGAAAAAGAATAGGAAATAAAGAAAAAAGTGCTCTTTGGAAACCAATTTTTTACTGCTGCCAAAACAGGCACTTTTGGCATTTTGAGTTTCCCTCTCTGCAAGGTTCATGCTACAAAGAATGTGCTTCAGCAAACATTCCCCAGTAACTTGTTCACCACCTTGTTTCCATTGTCTCATGCTGGGTCTGTGCCAGCACCAGTGTTCTCCTGGCTGTTATCTAGTCCAAGTTTTAGTCCAATTCAATACAAATTCCTTTTAGCTAAGCTATCAGAGCTCCTGAGCAAACACGAATCAGATATCTTATCTGAACTAAGTCTGTGCTCTTGACTTCCACACAAACTTGAGACATGAGAGGATGTTTGCTGTTACTGAAGGCACCTGACAACCCCTATTAGTGTCACCTAATGAAATGTATTTGTGGTTCATGTCAGGGTTGGTTTTTTTTCCTTCCAAAAACAAACTCTTATTATTTTCTGCTGAGCCATCAGGGTGCCTTTTTTAAACAAAAGAGCCTCTGCCTTTATGATTCTGATTTGCAAGATGCCCATTAACTCGAAGCAAATATTTGTTCTGCATTACACAAAACAGGAATTTAATTACTTGTTTTATATCATCTTGATATCTTTCTTTAACATCTCCAAAAATAAAGCATGATGGCAGCAATGAAACATACCTTCCCAAATGTCTGCATCCATTACTGGTACCAATAATCAAGGCCCTGATTCAGCAGAGTTCTCGAGTGTCTGCCCTAATTTTGAGCACAAATAGTCATATAAAGTCAGTTAATCATTTTTCATATCTGTGTTTTACAGCATTTTATTGCTGCCAGTGCTGCTGATCCAGCCAGGCTGTCCCCGGGTACCGCAGTATGGGTTTCTTGGGGACCGTGGCTCTGAGTTTTGTTAAGTCAGGAGTTACTAAATTATGCAATGTTTAACCAATTGTTCTTCATGAGGCAAGTGCTGCTCCCATGGAAGTCTGCAGCAACATTTCCTGGTCTTAGTTATAATAGAAATAAGCTCCAGTGGAACAGATGATGGGCATTTTATTCCTTTCGATAGGGATGTTGACTAGTTAGACACACAGGAGGGTAAAATGCTTTTTCTTTCACCGATAAACTAAACGCTTCTCTGGAAAAATAAACAGTTGTTATGCTTTAAATGTTACCACTGTGCATCATGTCCCACTGGTGTAAATCCAAAGCCCTTCCACATCAGTTTCAAAATGCAGACTGTTGAACCAGAAGAGATGCTGAATGGCAGCAGGGTGGGGAGAGACAGCGAAGGATGTCTCTGCTTTAGCCACTTTTAGAATGCAACGAAGCGATAATGTCAGACCAAGATGTACTTTTTAGGAGCAGTCATTCATTCACTACTGTCAGGATTGCTATAACCTACAGCAAATGCATCTACTCAGTGTTCTGGTGTGACCCGAGTGTGGAGAAGGGAACTTCAAACCAAACTGTCGGGTTTGTGCTGCGCGAGTTTGACAGCAAACCCACTCACCAAGCCTGATGGGAGTGTAAATATATACCGGGAAATAGAGCCGTCACTGACAGACTCACCAAACCCAGACTCTCCTTTTGGAGCAGACCTGCTCCAGGATAAATGGTGTGTGATGCAGCCAACTGAATTAATTTGCACCAGGCTCATTTTAAAAGGCGAGGTGTGACCGTCGGCGAGCCCGTGTGTCTGCTGTGTGCTCGCCCGGCTTGGTTTGCGTGCTGGGATGGAAGGAAATGACCCAGATGTAGGTGATTTTTTTATCACAAATGAACAATATATGAATATCCTTCTAAGTTTCAAGAAGGCTTTTACCACAGTTAGTGCCCATGGGTGGCATTTTGCTCTGAGTGGCAGTGAGGGAGGAGAATCCCTGCAGGATCACCACTGGGCTGCAGCTTTGGTGAAAGTAGGGCAGGCTGGAGGTTCTCCCCCTTACACATGGGGTTCTGGAACTTTTTCCTGCCTCAACAACTACCTCAGAAAGGGAAAGGGAGGAGGGTCACCAAGCAAGTCCACTGATCCTGCCCACACAGCCCTAGCAGGATCAAAGTGGATCACTAACCATCTACTGTGCTTAAAGAAATCTCTGACAGAGCCCATACAAGACTGTTTCTGCGCAAGACAACACCTTTAAGAGAAGAAATAGTGTCACTGAAAAGCACCAGGTTCTTGTTCCTAGCTGTGCATTCAGGGAAACAGCTCTCCAGCATCCCGTGTTCACGTGCAAGGGCATGAGGATAAACAATTGGTGTGTAGCAGTTCCATGGCTGAATAAAATCCACAGCTGCTGTGATTTGGGATGGGCACAAGTGACTGAAATTTCATTTCTTTCTTATATAAAGAACAAAAGTTACACCAGTAGTTCCTGGAGCTGTGATACACGTAGTGTAAGGGAAGCTTGAATTCATCCCTGCCAAACAGCCTCGTGCATCCCATCAGGACACAGCTGCAGTTTAGATGCTGGCTGAGGTAGGACAGTCTGCAAATGCTCTACCTGGAGATCTCCCACTCAGGATGTGTGCTGGGCACTAATGTACTTTGCTGGGTTTCCCTAAAGCCCTGCCTTGCTGATAACTCCTGACAGTACCAGGGGGATGTGGTGAGGGGCCCTGAATAACTGGGAGCTGCTGGAGGAGCAGAAGCTCCTGACTGACATTCCTCCATTCTGCTTAAGAGTCAGTGCAGGGGGAAAACCACTTGTACATCCTGACAGTTTTTGTACTTGGACATCGTTGCCTTCTAGATTTAATTTTCAGTGATAAAGTACAATTTGTATAATGTGTGGAAAGGTTTGATACCACTGTGCTGGAAGGAAAGTGCAGCCAGAAGCATGGTCATGTTCCCTTTCGGGCTAATTGAGTAAGAAAAATGCAACAAGGTAAGAAGAGAGGAGGGAGAAGTGTTCTGAGATTCCTGTGGGGAAGGACAGCATTCACCTGCATGGTGTCTCTGCAGACACACTCTGGTTGTGTGGGTGCTCTGAGCCTGGCTTTTCCAACAACAAGGCCTCTCCTGTTCCTCCTCCCCCTCCCCGCTCCAGAGGGATGCTGGCTAAGACAAAAGAGCAAATGCCATTGTCTAGAGCAATCCCCGATTTACTCCCAAGTCAGGCTTGGAGCATGTGGAAGTTTTCTGAGCCGCCTGGGCCTGTCCTGCCGCTGACCTGACCCTGCCCGGCACAGGTCAGGGCCATTGAGTCCCAACAATGCCCCGACACGGAGCCTCAGTGGGGCCTCAGCGGCCCCAGAGCTCCAGTCACACCCCATTTTGCTGAATAATGCTGGATATTCTGTGAAATGGGCCCCTGTCTCGCTGTGCCATCGCCCAACAGCCACGGGCTCGCTCTGCATAGCAACTGTGAGAACAGGGAGGCCAAAATCCCAAAGGTTTGGGGCACCCAGCCCCGCCAGGGTTCAATAATCCATGACTGGAATCGCTGAAGGGACGATAAATATGCAAATTACGGCTTTGAGCCGCCTCTGGGGCTGCTGAGATAGAGGTGGGTGTGCGACAAACCCAGGTCTGAGTGAGGAAATAAAGTGTGATTGATACCATTTTAACTCCAGGGGCTAAAATAGCCGCCTTGAAAATGTCAATACCTCTTTAAATGTGGGTGGCTTGTAAATCGCAGCCGCATATGCAAAGAGCGACGAGGACGAAGCTTTCGGGAGCGCTGGGGCGAACCGAGTTTGCACCACCGGGAAGGGATTATTTTAACCACCGGGACGGGGACGGTCCTGAGATCCTGACTCCGGGCTGCAATTTTTTGTTGGTTTTTGTTTTGTTGGGTTTTTTTGGTTGTGTTTTTTTTTTTAGTTTTTTTTTTCCCCCCCACCTATTTTTGTGAAAACGATTTTAAAATAAGTTTGACGCTCTGCTGAGAAATTCCTTATATAACATCAGCTCAGTGAAATATTGAAAGCTTTGCTGGTGTTGAATTTGAGCACGACTGTTCCTCTTACCGGGGTCCCTCCTCTGCCCCCTCTCTCCCCCTGCTCCTCTTTCCATATTGAAAACCAAAATATAGGTACGGCCAACTGTTCCACATCCGAATTCCACGGCCGTAAATGCTACAGAAAATAATCTTTTACACCCTCTCTTCCCTTCCTCCCCTCTAAAATGTATTTGAAACACAATTACTGTGTTTAATGATTCAATTTGGGAAGACTTTGTCACTAGGACAATGAAAGTGGCTCAAGTGTGATAAAGCAAACATACCAATAAACCTTGTTTTTATTGATTTGTAGGAAGCTCAATTGTCTGGGAGAAACAGAGAGAGCTGACATCACCCCCTGGTCCCCCTGGAATGCAGTGATAAGTGTCAGCCTATTTTTCTTACAGGCAATTTCTCTGGCTATGTGATGTCTGGCTGCAAATTTAAAGTAAATGACATTCCACAATCTGTTAGGGATGGGGAGGTGAAGTCTGCATTATTTGTTTCAGAATTTAAAATAATTTTGTGTCTGAAAATTTCTCCAGTGTCTAGACAAGATGTATTGCTTGCCTGCTGAAAATATTAAAATTTTTGTAATGTACAGCCGACACAGCTACTTTCTTAGTAAACATACAGATTCAATTTAAGATTTTTTTAGCCTCCTTTTTACAGCATATTATATTATTATTACTGCTGGGGGAGCCAGCATAGATCTAATTGAGGTAGTCAAACATGGTACTGCCCTGTGCAGGCCGAGTTGTCACAGCAGTGTCTTTAAAAGCCTCTGAAGCATTAAATTTTTTTTTTTCATTTTGTTGTATTTCAGCACAAATGCAGCAGCATATGTGATGGGGACACTGCTGCACACACAGTATGAGCAGAGCCCTCCTTTATTTTACACGTTCTTTTACTTTTCCCGGTGTGTTTGACAACGCCAGGCAGGGAATTTTAGGAATACAAATACCTGGCACGTGGGAAGATCTTGGGTAAAGGAATCACTTGTCCAGTGGTCTCTGTCTCTATGTTATCACGATTGAGACTCTCTGTGATTTTAGGAAAGCTGAGTTCTGCACCTACAGAAATACTGCAGTTGATCACTAAATACAGTGTTTTGTTCATGAAAATTAACAAATCTCTTTAATTATGCTGCCTTTACTCAAATGCAAGGTTATCTTCAATCAAAAACTGCCTGGGATGTTTTAAGGAATAATATTTGCGACGGCTTGTTTTCTCATTTAATCTATTCAGCATATGCTCCCTAAAGTGTACAGCTTGTGTGCAGATAAGAGTGTGCATGTGGAGTTAGCTCCCTTCAGCTGGTGGATGGGCAAGAGGCAATAAAGGAATATTTTTGTCCTAGTGGGAGAATTTAAGATATGCTGTGGACTTCCAGTTTCCAAGGAATGGAAACTGTGTCTTGCTGAATTTCAGTTATATTTGGTTCTATATGTAAGCTTTTGTCTAGCAGTCTCAAGGCATATATAATATTTTCTAGCATATTCATCAACATGGATAGACAATATTATTATTTTTCTTGGGGCTTAAATAGGATACAGATTTGGTATGTGGGTATTTACTTAACTTGAAAATATGCTATTTATTTGGACATATTTAAGTACATCAACAGAAGCTTGATGATATGTTTTTGCTATTCAAGCTCATTAAAAAAGAAAAACTTCTGTAAGAAAAGCTTGTTTGAAAAACAAATTCATTCTGTAATTGCTTTTTTATCATAAAAATATACTTCCTAAAGTCAGGAAAAAATACTTTACTGAGTTTGTCATGTTCAAACCATCAGGCTGGTGTACAATTAAAGGTAATATACTGTAACAAAAAGAGGCACACTTAAGTCACCAGGGACTGTGTAGCTGATTGTTGAGTGAGAGAGTAGCAGGATTTTGGTGGCCTTTAACAAGTTTCCCTCTCCAATTCTTTAATGCTCACATTTTTACTGTAGTGACCAAATCCTACATCTTTCTTTATGCTTCTTAGTAACTCCTCCTGTTCCTTATTAAGACTTTTATGTTTCCAGCATTTCCAAGTGCCAGTTCTCAAAAATCATGAGCCAGGCCTGGGGAAAAGAAATCATGAGTTTGGCTTAAACCAGTGTAAACGTTGAATTCCTTTTATTTGCCTTCTCTCTTTGGAGCTGTTAAGGGTACTGGCACTTCATCTTTTCATGCTTCTTTCCACAACTTCGAGAAGTGGAAATATAACTTTTAAAAATGAAAGATGGGGTTGCTTTGCAATGCATGAATCTGGCAGCTGGGGCTTTGAAAAAGCAGACCTGGGAACTATCATGAGACTTGCAGCTGGGTGTAGGTTTTGAGTTGCTTTGGAGATTAGTGCTGGTTCCACATTTTGAATATGTCAAACTCTGACTTTCTGGAGAGATGGTGATTATAGAATTTTTTGTACATCACACTCTGATTTTATCCATTGGCTGTCCAAGACAGTCCTCACTATTCCAGCACTGTGTGACCCTTTCCCATTACTTAAATGCTGCAAACTCCGCATTTACTGGTGGAAAGTTTTCCCTCATACCTAACCTGTTAAAGGGGTAGCCCAGTTTTCCCATCCTTCCCATCAGAGGACAGATTATTCCTTTTCCCTTTGCAGCAGCCATTTACATGGAGGAATGTTGTATCGCCCTTCAACCTTCTCCCCTTTGAACAGGGCCCTCAGATCAAAGGTGTTATATTGTACTGCAGTTTAAAACCAGCTTACACATATTTCCTACTGGAATTTTTTTACTCCCACTGCTTGCAGGGCCTGTCCTTTGCCTTTGTCAGAATGAAGCCCCTGGAAGGGGCCCTGGAAGGAAGATATTGAATCCCTCATGGAATGGGCAGAGAGGATGCCCTGTGGATACCCCTGGCTCTGGCAGGGCTGTTCCTGCCTTGATGCTTTTATTTGCAAGCTGCATGCAGGTTTTGTTTGCATTTCACATTTAGTGTATTTGAGCAGACAAAATGCCTTTGAAAAGGCAATACTGACAAAATTATAAGGGCTCACATGAGCTGGGTAAACACTGGAGGAAATACTTGTATCAGCAAAAATATAATAGCAGAAAAGCTTTGAACTTAGGAGATTCCCATGTTGAGATACATCAAGGAGTAAACAAGAGGCTGGTGCTTTAAAAGGAGGCAAAGACAATTGGGAATGTGGGTGAAAACATCTTGAACTGAGGCACATTTCCCTGCAGGGGTGAGTATCTTCACCAAAACCATGCAGGAAGGTGAGTAGCTTTGCTAGAAAGGTGCTTCTTCATGCTACTGGAAACAGGGACAACTGTGGATAGAAAAGGAGGAGCAGAATCAATGTGAACTATATTTTTGGATAATTTAGGAGCTAATCCTCATAGTTTTGGGAGGAAAATACCTGACAGTGCAAGTAGTGACTAATTAGAAGATGTGCCCTCCATGGGACAGGAGCCATTTGAAATGTGACAAGCAGGAAGAGGTTTGGCAGAGCTTGGATAATGGCAGAGAGCCCTGGGATGGGCTGAGGTTAACGAGGCTCTTGTTCCTGACAGCTGTCATTTCAGTGCAAGTTGTTGATATCACCTTTGTGAAGATGCTCCAGCTACCCTTTGGCATGTTTGAATTGAAGCAAGGCCTTCAATTAGAGAGTGCACAAAAGCTCATCCAACCTTTGCAGCTTGTGGCCTCTCTTAATTACTTTTTATTGTAAACTCATGGTCAACATTTAATGAGGAAATTAATTACCAAAGGGATGATAGAGAACTTCACTCAGGGAGTAATTTTTTAAAATTTTGCTGCAAGCTAACATAAGGCATGTCCAGAAAATAAGCAATTCCTCTAATAGAGTGCTGCCAACAGAGGGGGAAAATTTGAATAATTTAAGAATCAGACTTTGCTGCAGGATACTTGAGAACTCTGTATTTGTGCAAAACTAAAAGAATAAATTCAGAGGATGCTGCTAAATATTTTGGAGCAGTTTTTCAGCTTTCCAATTTTTTTGTAGAAACAAGAACTTAGTTCCCATCACCGTCTTTATGCTTCTCTGAAGAAGCAAAGTTTGTAGCTTAGAGTCATACATGTAAAACTGGAGCCCAGTTACAAACTGCAACCAACTTTTATAAGCTTGGCATTAAGAGGATTAACTTTTTTGTAATATAATTAGGGTATTTTAAAATTATCTTCTTTATATTTACTGTAGATCTTAAAACTGGTGATCGTTCATTTGTTTTTTCTGATGTAACCGATTGCATAATGTTTGAACCTACAAAGGCTCTCATTGGGAGAGCCAAATGTGTTGGGATGAGTCTGGAATTTCAGGGCTGTTCCCTCCCATTTGCTGGCTGCAAGGCAAACTGACAAAGGCAGCTTCCTTGCCAAAGTTCTAAGAATCGGCACCTCCCGTTCCCAGTGAACCTGGAGTGGCCTTTGCCTTCCCTGCTGGAACACACCCCGTGAGTCAAATCAACGACTGGAAAAAAGCCTCTCAGGTTCCTCCTTTCCCAGCGCACAAGTCTGGTGTCAGGTCACAGAGAGGGTGGGAAGGTGACAGGGAAAGGTCAGCAGACCTCAGAGCTCTGGAGAGCCACCAGCAGGAGTGGCAGTGCCAGCCCGGTGGCACCACCAGCCAGCCTGGGAAGGAGCTCTCCCTGCTGCTCCGGGACTCCCAGCACGGGGAGCTGTGGGATCAGCAGCTCCTGTCTGCACCACGACAGAGGCCTCGGCACAGGGAGGGAGGTGTGTTTGTAACCACAGCTGCCACCAGAGCCAGGGCTGTGACTTTCCCTCTCCACTGGCAGTCTGAACGTGTCCAGGGTCGTGCCTCTGGGGCTGTGGATTTTCTCTGAGGCAGCTGATTTTGTTGCTTTGCCTGCTGTACATTTTTTCTTTCATTGCTGAGCATCTGCAGGTTGCTGAGAGGCTGCTTTTTTCCTGGCTTTCTCCTGCTTTTTTCCTAGATTTTCTGAGTAGGACCTTTTAGGATGCAACTCTTTTGCTTCTAGCTCCTTAAATCTATAGTAGATTATCAAGTGAAGGCCAAACTGAATAATTTTAGATCTTACTTGTCCTTTAGTGAATGCTGCAGGTAATTAGTCCGTGAAGGACAGTCTGAATTTCACTGACATGCTTTTTGGGTTTCCAGAACATCTGCCTGATGCCCTTTGACCCTTCTAGAAAATCAGAAATAGGATTGCACAGGCAGTCCATGCCCAGGCAACAGTGCATTTATAAAGCTGCAATGTAGATGGATGTGCCTGGTTAAAACATCAGTCTTCCTTATAGGACTAATTGGCCTGGTGCCAGTTCTTGAAGAACGAAGCTGTTCCAACGTGTATTCAAGTAACTCCTGCGGGCCCCCAACTGCTGCCTTAATATAGCCATACCTGCCACCGTGCAGAGATGGCTTTCATTCCCAGCCAAGCAGAACAATCTCCCTTTGGAGAAGGCAGCTTTGCAGTATAAATGTATTCGGGGCTTGCTCCAGCCTTGGGGGGAAGGGAATCCTCACACTCTGAACAAATGGAGATTCTTATATCAATTGTTTGTGCCTTAATTATTGCAAAGAATAATTAAGTAGTCCCATGGGGACTTGGGATGGGTTGTAAGGTGTGCAGGACTTCATCTTTCACTCTGTGCTAGCAAGCCCAAGGTTTGCAATGAAGGGACAAGGCACTGCTCCCTGTTCTCTTAGGGGCTTTAGCCTGGATTGCACTAGGCCTGTGATAAGTGGGTGTCACCGAGCACTCCAGGTACTTCTGAGCCTGTGCACGCCCACATTTCATTGCAGATGTCTGGCATGTGCGTAGATCAAAATTAAAAGATGCTTGTGCATAATCCAGGTTAGTTGACCTGAGCCTGTGCTGGCCCTGGGCCCCAGTGCTGTGCAGGTCCTGCACTGAGATCCCCACCTGCCTCCCTGTCCTTGCCCTCAGCTGCTGTGGATGATCTCCTAAGGCTACAGGGACTATGGGAGGGGTTACCTGGCAATGTGTTTCCGAGTTCCTGGGGCTGCCCTGTTCAAAAATCAGGCTCTTCACTTCCAACTTCTCTCTTGCTTTTAGGATCAAAGATTTTTACCCACGTGCACAAACAGCCTAAGAACAGGGGCTCAAGGAGCTGCCCAGTCCAACTCTCTGCCCTATGGCAAGATGAACTTTAATTACATCACTCTTGGTAGATCTTTGCCCAACATTGCTTAAGTATTTTCAAAACCAAAAACTCAAAGAGGACTCCAGATAATTTATCCAGTGTTTCCCTGCTCTTACTGTAAGAAAACTTCTCCTTGTTGTTCTTTAAGCCCAGGATTTCTTGTCCTCTTGACAGTGTATTTTCCTCCATGTTTCTGCAGCCTTTTGTAAACTTTAATTCTTGTCTTTCCCTCTTAAGTGGAATTCCTTTGGTTCTGTCAGGCTTCTATTTGAGACCAAGGGACCCTGCCCTCAAGGACACTAACTGTGATTGCATTCTCATGTTATCTCCCTGGCTGCTCCAAGGTTTAGGATGTTCTAAAGCATGGAAAGAGTACTTCAGTGGGAGCCTTCCTTTCTGCCAGTGTGTGCCATGGTGACTTCCCTGCTTATCTGTCCCCCCCCGATATCAGCTGCCTTCCCTGGCACCCCAAATTGTTGGTGCTGTAATCACTGCTGTTATGTCCCACTATTTCTAATTCTGGTTATTGAAGTTGTAGCAATACCTATCACTTTACTGCCAAGCATTCTGTTTCTCTAATTTATCATGTACAGGTCCCTATTATCCTTTTGTCTTCTGCCAATTTTCCTATTTCACACTCCAAGACACTAACAGAAATAATGGAACTAGACCTAGAACAGCCCTGCAGGGTATCCACTCAATACATGCTTCCAATCTGACAATGATTTTCTACTAAATATTCTGTCACAGAGTTTTTCAGCCTCTTGCATACACTGCTGAGTTACTTGAAGATCAAATTTCTTAGCTTGCCTGTAAGAATGTCTTGTGAGTCAGAGTCAAAAGACTTGCTTAAAACAAGCCGTGACAACTGTTGTTTCTCCTCTATCCCTGAGCCTTAATCCTGTCATGGAAAGAATCGAGCTTGGGTTGACATCATCTGTTCCCAGTAGCTGATGTTTGTGCTTACTGATTTTCCTGTTATCTTCTGTGGGTTTACAAGTGGTTTCATTCTTTTGTTTCTGAATCCTTCCAGAAGCTGAAATTTATTCACCAGACAGTAATTTCCCAGTTCTTCATCTCCTGCTTTCCGGTGGGTGCTGTGCTGGTCTCCTGCCAGAACTCTGCCCCTTCCCTGTCCCTCAGGAATTCTCAAAAACAACTGCTAACAACCCTGAGATTGCTACAGCTTGTTTCCAAAGTACCTAAGGGTAAATGGTATCAAAGCCAGCTGAGTGGGAAAGCCTGCAAAAATTAAAAAATAAAATTAAAAAGGCACTTCCTAATCAAAACTTGGCCTCTGCTGTCACTTGTGGTGGCAGTGCTGGCTCCTCAGCTGCCCAACTGCAGTGAGCAGAGCAGGGTGGTGTCACTCTCCTGGCTGTCCCTTTGTGTGTCTCCAGCACTGGGGTTTGGTATGATTTCCCTTTAGAATATACCTGCAAACACCAGAATGCCCTTATTTTAGAGATTATGAATATGTAAAGAGACAATATCTGCTCTAAAGTGTGTACATCTATAAAGAGAAGAAGAGGAAAAATAATAAAGCATCCATGCAGGACTGGGAATGTGCATGGACAGGGAGAGATGGACAAGCTGGAAGTAGTCTTTGGTTTATCTGACTGTATTTTAATTTTTATAAAAGCGGGGTTCTACTACCAGGAGTTGCTCAGATGAGTTGAATTCCTGACTGTTACTTTTGACAGGAAGAAATAAGAATAGTTTGTCAGCTGAGACAAAGCTCCTGCAGACAAGTCTGTGACAAAGATGCCCAACATGTTTCTTAATATGTATTTCAAAGCCACACATGGCCATCAGTCACCCAGCATGCCTTGCATAGGTTTGGGAATTCACCAATAGGCATAAAATCTGATCAGAATGAAACAGTTTGTTCACAAAGCTTTTTGCCTTTTTTGGGGGGGGAGTGGTGGGTGGTGTAAAATAAACCTGTTCTAGTTTGGAAATGTCCATCTTCACCCACATTGCTGCTTCTGTAAGCAAATTCATAGTACAAATTCACTCAGGTCTTCCTAAATCCGATGGCTAATCTCTCATTACCTGCACTGGGTGCTGGGAGAAGCCCCCAGGGCTCAGGCAGCAATCTGAAGTGAGGTAAAAGCCCAGCTCTGGGAGCTTTGCACGCATTTGCCCATTCCTCTGAGTGCAGCTGCAGAAGTGTTTAATGCTGCATGGCAGAATGTACTTCCAAACCACCTTGGAGTTTAGTAAAATCCATTAGGCACTAAGTTTCCTTCTTTCTTGGACGTGAAATCAGTTTAGCCTAGATATGTACTGGGAGGTGAATGTTCTGATGTGTGAGCATGAGCTCCGTGGTGAGAAGTAGCTCCAACTTTCTGTTGCTGTGGCTTGTAAGGATATGCAAAATTGTAAGGGAGAATATGTGCTCTGAACCTGGGCCAAAGCTGACTTAAAAACCTTAAAACTCGGTGTTGCTCTGAAATAAAACCGTAGACAAGGAGGATGTTGGGCACATGGAGGAGGGGCTGCTCGTTTCAGTGGATCACAAGATGGACAGAGCCAACTATGCACATGACACAAACACCTCCTCAGTTTCTGTCTCTGGTTTTTAGAAGATTAGGGTATTTAAACAATAAAAGAAGGGCAAACAGGGCTGAGATTTGGGGGGGGAAATCTTTTTCGTGTAGGAGACAGGAAGGTGCCTAACTGGTTCACAAAGCCATTCTCTTGTTTTCAGTACCTGTGTGTCCCACAGAAGGGCCACTTTCTAGAGCCTCCCCCAGGCAGTTGGGTTCATGAAGGAAACAGCATGGCCAGAAAAAACCTCGTGATGGGGCTGAGCAGTGAATTTGCAGAGCTTTGTGGGTAAGGCCAAAACCTCCCTTTTCTGAGATGCAAAGGAAAGCCAGATGACAAAAACAGGGAAAAAGCTGGAGCCAGGAGAGTTTGGGTGACTGTCCACTTCCACCTAAGTTCCCTGTGCAGACATATGTCTCAGATGCTCATGGGCCAGACTGGTTCTTGTGATCCCAACTTGTCTCTGAACCATGAAGACCTTTTTGGGCTGAGCCTCCAAACATCTCTTCAAACCCATGAGTACCGTGAGCCCAGTGCTGAAGGCACCAAGTGGATCTTTGCTGCTGTGGCTGTTTGAGTGTGGCACATATGTGGAATCACACACATGAAAGGGATTGAATCAGAATTTGATCAACACTTTTACTCTGTTCACCAACTTGTGCTCATTGTTTTGTATCTGAGATGCCGAAGCCTGGAGGGATTGAGGGGGTTGCTGCCACCACAGTTCGATCTGCTCTTTGTGCTGAGCACTTTGTGTTTCTCTGCCTGGAAAATTTCAAATAAAATGTCAGTCTGTGCATCTCATTAATCTGCTAACTATTAAGTTAAAGGTCTAAGTGCTTTAAAAATATAACATAGGTTTTAAGTTCAAGGGGACAGGAGAGGTTAGAATCCTTTCCTCCTCTCCATCCATCCATCCTGTCTGCCAACCCTCTCACTATCGTGCAGTTTGAATCCAAATGAGCCTAATGGAGAAAGGCCATGGTGTTACATTGGTTACCTTCAAAGCAGAAGAGAAGGTAGCTGAAGCAAAATCAATACTTTTGAAAGACTAGAGGGTTATAAAGCCTTTTTCCTTGAAGACATCTGTCCACGTGTCACAAGAAACCACCAACACCTTTGATGTTTGTTTGGCAGCATTTGCAGCTGAGTCTTCAGCCCACGTAAGTCTAAAAGACACTGAAATCCCTTTTCTCCTCAAGGAGAGGGTCACTGGGTCACACCAGGGAGAGGCTGGGGTGGCTCTGAAAAGCCACACTCAGCCTGTGCTGGGAGTGGGCTCTGGGTCTCCTGGGAGGCTGTTTTGCCTTGCACAGACACCTTCTCCACACAACGTGTGCCATTTCAGTTCCTCGAGCACTCAAAAGCCCCATGTATTTTCTTCTTCCTAATGTGGTGTTTATAGATCCATGTGTGTGTGTTTGTGTACAATCCCTGTTATTATTTACAGCTAACTCTATCCCTTGCTATTTCCTTCTCCCTCTTTTGTTACATTATATGCCATATTTCCATGCCATATGCCACTTAAGCTGCACCTTTATGTGTACAAAATGTGTACCTAATTTGCATGCACAGTTACTACCATTGTAGACACAGGCACAGAGTGAGTGGGCATATTTGCATGCAATTATCTGATTTGCTTGTCCAATTGTGGTGATTTGCATATGCAGATTGTGTGCACAGTTGTACATTTATATTCTTTAAAAACTGGCCTCAATGGTTTATTAAAATAGCTTTAAGCTTCCTCTTATAAAATATTGAAGATCCTAGAACCCCTCTGGCTTTGCAGTGTTATATCCCCTCAGTAAATGATCTCCACATTTTTATATTCTCTCTCGTCCAGTACTCAAGAGAGATTTAGTCTGCAGATTTATACATCCATTATTTCAAGGTATATTTGATCTTCTCCATATGCCTCTGTTAATCCACCTTAGCTGTAAGTAAAGAGAAAAAAATACCCTTGCTTAACTTTCAGAGGATATTCTACCTATCTGAGCCTGTGTTTTCCATTTAAACTCAGATTTTTTTTTTTTCAATGAATTAACTCTGATGGAACTGAAAAGATTCTTTTCCTAATAGGGAATTCCTCAGTTGCTGTGGGTAAATCCAAGAGTGTAATGTGTGCTCTGGCCCTCCTTTAGCACAGAGGGACCAAACATGTCTTTGAAAGCACCTCAAAGTTTTTCTGCGAGCGGATCAAGGAAGGGGAAAGTTGCCAATTTGGTTTCTGTGCCTTAAGTTCTTTCAGATGTGAAATCTACTTTCCCATAATTTCTCAGTCATAATTCCTACACTCTGGGAGTAAACTTCTCCCACCTGTAGGAGCAGTAAAATTCTGGTAACTTCACTAACTGGAGCACAGCTCTGGCTTGGAATAAATGGTTCCTCAGTGCTTGGTGCTGCCCATCCTTTTGGTGTCTGTGAACCACATGGTGGTGAAGAATTCAGCTGAGCAATCTGCACTTCCATCAGGCCACACCGAGATGTTGCCTGTGCTCTAGACAATTCCATAGTAAACGTGAGAGAAACCAAGGAAAAGCTGCCATCTCAAAATACTCCATGAAAGCAGGACAGGATTTTTTCACGAAGTTTAGAGGGGAAGGGAATAGAATGAAAATTGCAGGGGTATTTTATAACTGATTGTAACAAATCTACCTAAAATTTAGCACGTGATTCCCAGAGATTTTATAATTATGACTCAACCCTAACTTATGTAAGAACATGAAGCAGTCACCAAAGTTACCAGGAGTTCCCAGAAACAAGCTTATATTTTTCTCACAATGGCAAAGCTGCTTCCTAAAAATCATCTGAGAAAAAAACTCTCTCATGTATGGCCATGGTGAAAGAGTCAAAAAGTATTCATACTCTCTCTAAATATTCCACAGTTCTGCTGAGGCCCAATTATGCCTTCTGGAAAAAGGTTTTCTGCAAAGGTTGCCCAGCAGGAAAGGGAACAGAAAACACAGCATAATGACTGGCTGGAGGGAACAAGTGTGGTCTTTGAGGTTACATATCCCACAGGAGCAAGAGAAATTCACATTAAACTATGATTTTTTTTCTCTGCTCCCATTCTCCCTGTCACATCCATCTGGAAGCTGCAGATGCACCACTGGCACCTGATCTTGTCCCTGTTCTGACTCTCAGTCAGTCTCTGGCACCTTTCTTCTGGTTGCCACCAGCCCTCTGCTTCAGATTATAGACTCTGAGCTTAGGTGTGATACTGCAGAGGTGTTTTACCCCTTCTAAGTTGCATTAAACTCGCAAAGAATTTATGGGAATGCAAATAAAAAATCAAAGCAATATTTTATTCCTACCATAACTAGCAGTCCCCTCTCTCCCCTTTTCCTGGGGTGTCTGACACATGGTGAATCACAGATAATCAGGGCTATTACTGAGACCTGAAAGCTCAGTAGAAGCAGAGGAGAGAGAAAGAACAGCCTGGAAATCACAGCCAGCTCACTGCAGCTGGGAGGCAGTTGCAGAAACGGGCTCCGTGGAGAGCAGGGCCTGGGGAGTGTAACCTCACAGGCCCACGGGTGGGCTGGGTGGGCTGCCCTAGATCCCAACTCAGATTGTCCAGCCTGGTGCATTTAGTCCCTTTCTGCTCTATTTTAAGCCATGAGAAATCCCTCCTCAGGCAGAGCTTTGAGTCTTGTACAGTTCATGAAACACTGTCAGAAAATTCAGAAATGCACCAGTGCGTTTGTCTAAAATTCTCTCAGGATTTAAACAATGCACCTACAGAGTTCTACATCTCTGTAGTTACATACTTGCAAGTCTAGGTTGGTATTAAAGCCTCATACAAAAATATAAGTACTGCTTGCAAGGCCCTAAAACAGCCTTCCAGTGAGAGGATGAACAGTCTCTAATTTGTGCACAGGTCGTTCTGCAAATGTTCAGGAAATGCTTGAACAATGCTATTGTCTTGCTCAAGTGTCTAATGAAAGGCTTCTTTGGCTTAAACCGGGTCTTCCAGAACATCTCAAAGAGAGAACTCTGATGCTAAGGATTGGGGTGCTGTGCTCAGAGAAGTTTCCTTGCATAGAACAGGAACAGCCTCTCAGGCTCCACATCCCCCGAACAGAGCGATTCCAGCAGAGCTTGGAAAAAGTTCCTTGGTTTCAGTTGCTTCCTCCTCTTTGATTTACTTTAAAAGCACATTCCTGCCCCAGCCTAAAATGCTAACACAGGCACAGCCAGTGCAATTCCTTGCTGTTGTTTCCCCTCTCAGGCTTTTACCAGGCTCGTCCTTGGCAGGGAGTTTGGCGGCTGCTGCGCCCCAGCTGTTCCCAGGGATGGGAGCAGCATCTGGTTCTGCGTAAGTGGCATCTCTATTCTTGTGGAGCATCATGACACTGATGCACTGCAGGTTGTGCTTATCAGGGCTCCTCACAGCCCAGGTGAGCAGGAACTGCACTGCTGAAGTGACAGACTGACTTTCCTGCTTCCAGGTGCAGGTTGGGAGCAGTAACATTCCTCTGCATCCGCGTGTTCTCCTCCACTCCACTTGACAGGCTGCACCGAGTGGGACTCAGTTTGCCTTTACGGTGCTGTGTCACACAGTTTTAAAGTTCATTAAAATCAAATTTGAGGGTTTTTTTAATGCCCAAAATAAAGTTTTTAAAGGCTAGTCAGAAATTACCTGGAAATATCCCTCTCTGTGCAGGAAATTGTATATAATTATAGCATATTACTGCCAGTCCGTGCCTGCCACTGTGTGTTACTCAGTCCCAGTTTATTTTGGGTTAGTAGACAGGTTTCTTTTTATTGTAACACTGATTCTGAAACATCCAGCACCCCCAAAATCTCTGCAGGCTACAAGTACAGCAGAATTTTGATCATATTTTACTTTTAGGCCTCTTTCCCAGTGTTCTGCACTTCGAACAATCGTCTTAAAGCAAGACACTGAAATTCCCATGGATTTATCCTTAGGAAATGTACAAAGAATCCCCCCTGGCATCAGAATTAATCATACTGAATACAGAAAAATACATTTAAATCTGACTCCAGCAGGGAACCTACTTTGGGATAAACTATGAATTCTAGTTAACCCAGCATCCTGCCTTGCAATCACTGCTGCACCCCCAAAAATTAAACAGGCTGTAAAAACAGCAATGATTTTTATTGTCCAAGAGAGAAAAGCAAAAGTAAAACCCTCAAACCAAAACCTGCATGGAAAACTTCAATCAGAAAAAAACCCTTTTATAATCAGCAATGGAGGTTTTAGGACCATGTCATATGTAAAGAAATGTGTAAGTTCATAGTACTGTGTGTAAACTTGGGATTGGACACTTCCAATGTCTTTATTCCCTGGAAAAGATAAAGCAATTCTTTACTCAGTATAACAACAGCAATAGTATCTCAGGTATGTTCAAAAAAACCCACTGAGCAAACTGATCTTCTGTCTCAGTGGAAGGAGGGAGTGAGGCTACATTGACCTGAATAATGGAAAGGTTTGGAACTATGAGGGAATGGACAAAAACCCATTCAGGTAAATTCCCCACATGTTCAAAAACTGAGAGTTCAAAACCTATAATTTGAAGAATGTGTTTAAAACATGGAATGGGTGATTAAGAGTGCTGTTTGAACTCTGGAAGTGCCACTTTCCAACAGCAGTAGGCCTTGAATTCATATTTCCCAGGGAAAACAGGGATTGTTATAGGACACAGGCATAAACTGGTACAAACGAGTGTATATTTGTCATGAATTCTTAAGGGCTTGAAATTAGAATGAAGTGATTAAAAGTGTTTGACCACAAGACTAGAAGAAGTGCTTTTCAGTGGGAACAGTGAGGGTTAAAACTAACTGGATGAGCTGGAAAAAGGGATTTTCTGATATAGCTGTCTATTGTGTGTCTGTGCTGTTTGATATCTTCACCAGCAAACAGGAGGATGGGGATGGCACAAACCCTCTGGGAATGGGGCAGCACCCAAACAGGCTTCCCAGAGGGGCAGTGACATATCCACCCTTCACAGTTGTCAAAACTCAGCTGAATAAAGCCCTGAGCTGACCTGGAACCTGACTGGAGCAAATGACTGTCCCAGAGTCCCTCCTGGATCTTGTTCTGGGATTTTATGACTTTGTGGCCCTGCCTTTGGCCACACGTGCTGTTTGTCTGAGTCTCCATCCCCGTGTCCCGCTTATGTCCCTTGTAGGAGAGGGTGTCCCGGTGGCTGCTGGCTGTTGTGGGTGTCACTGCTGGGGAGGATGGGCTAAATCAGGAGCCCACTACATCTCTTTGAAATGGAAGTCTCTCCTGTTCTGGACCAACATTTTAAAAAGCTTTTCTTTCCCCTTTCCTTTGGAAAACCCTTTCTCTCTCTTCCACAGCTTGCAGGTCAGATCTGTCCTTGCTGTAACTCCAAGGCTAATTTGGCTGCTGTTCTTCCCTATCTCTCAGACAAAGACCCAATTAAAAGAGATCCTGACAAATCACAGAGCAAAGGGAGTTACTTCCTCACTAAATGCTCTCCCTGGGCTAAATCCTTTATGTGAACTGCAGTCTTTTGCCAGCCCATGGGAAGCCGGTGGCAAACACGTCTGATGTGTCTTCTCAGTCAGGAGACCTTATTTCAGCAGGAACTATCTGGACCTACTTCTCCTTGCTACAGCTCCTAAATATCCCCTTGTGGGTATCTGAGCAGCCATTACATGGAGCCAGTCCTGAAAGCAGACATTTTTTCCTTTTTTTATGATGGGAGAGTTCATTTATGCTGAGAATACAGTTTTTACCAGACTGCCTGCAGGACAATACAATAAAAGATTTATCCTTAATAGCATTTCACTGAAGTTTCACCACAGGAGACAGGGGTTTTGTTGTGCTTTTTTTTTTTTATTATTTTCCCCTTCAGTTGCTATGAAAGTCTCTGCTCTTAGCTTTTTTTTCTTTTTTTTTTGCAGAGCATAATCCCTGGATATCCTCTGCCACCTTCTCTCAGCTGAGTTTTTCTCTTTTCTTCGATCCTTTCTCATCCCTGACACACTTCTCTCCTTTTTGTTTTGCTTTGCTTCTCCTATTATGTAGTCAATGGAAATTAGAAACTGGTTATGAGCACAGTAACTCTGAGGCTGGACAAGCCTTCTGTAGCAAAATTAACATGAAATAGGAATGAGGCTTTGCTTTTTTTCTCTAAGTTTCTGTTTGACACATTCAGATCATTTACAAGCTGCAACTCCATGAATCTTCTCTGCTCTTCCCTCCAGGTCTCTGCTGAGCCCCAAGTGCACACCCATCTTCCTGCTTTTTTGAAGGTCTCCCTGCTCCAAGATCTGTCAAGGTAAGGTGCAGAACTCCCAGAGCTTGTCCTAAGAGAGACAGCCCCCTGCAGAGGACAGATGGATGCCTCAGTGTGGAGTGGGATTCTCTTCCCATTAATCTTAGCAAGCTTGTATGAGGCACAAAGTGCCAAGCGGATAAATGAAAGAACACAATGCTATATGAGTGATATCACTGACAGATTGCCTGAATAAGGGTCTACTACAGACTCCAGAGTCCTTCCAGAGTCCTCTGGAGGTCCAGTGATGTCCAATATGTGCCTGCTGGGTTGGCTGGAGGGAGGCTTGAGGGAATATCCAGCTCACCCCTTGTCTGCCTCTTGTTTCCCTGCTGCTAAATAAGCAGAATGGTACCTTCCCTCTTCCCAAAGTGCTGCAGAGCTCAGGGTTGCAAAGAGCTGCTTGAGCAGCATGTCCCGTAATTAATTGTTATCCTAAGCGTCCTCAGGTGCCTGACTGCTCGAATATCTAAGAATTTATGGGCATTTGGTAGTGTCTGAAAATGAAAAGTCTCTTTAATATGCTTATGATAAGTATTTGCACTATTTTAGAAAGCTATTTTCATTCCACTCAGACACTTGTTAAATAACTTTTTAGAACTTGAACATTTACTGCTCATTTTATACGTGAAATAAATCAATCAGATTTAACAAAGGAAAGAACCTGATTTGCCCACAGCCCTGTCTGAGCACAGAGGTGCCATTTTGCAATCTAATGAAGCTTTCAGTTAAAGAAATGAAAGGTGGGGGGAGATTTTGATGCCTAATAAAAATGATTCAGCATCTTCATAACTATGACAAGTAGTGTGACTTATAAACCTTCCAGTGGAACAGTATAACAAGGGTAAGAACTTGAAAGTCTAGACTACAGAAGGTACCTACCAACAGTAATGCATCCTCCCAAATCCAAAAGAGCTTTGGGAAAGGGAAGGGACCTGAGCAGCCTGATCTAGTGGAAGGGTGATTTTTAAGGTCCCTTCCAACCCAGGCCATTCTGGGATTCCCTGATCTTCAGGGACACCCAGCACTACGTGAGGCTCCAACACAGCTCCAGTCTCTTCTTACACATCACTCAATTCTCTGCTGTTCCTAAAACAATGCATTATTTTTCCTTATATTTTCCTGGTGCTTCATAGTTAATCAGTTCAGAGTTTAAGCAGGGATTTATATCTGTATAAAAAGAAGGGTTCCTTAACCCCTCTGTAAATCATCCATACTTCACAGTCTGGGGTTATTACCAGATGGGTATCTGTCGAGACCTGTCTGAAGAGACTATCTGTGACTTTGATGTATTTTTCCTGTGCTGGTAACAAATGGGTCACAGCCCAGTTATGTGATTACACAACGTGTTTACAGCTTCTGCCATGCTGAAGGTGCACAGAATATTGCTTGGCAGGAGCCAAGACATGCATCTTGTGTGATATAAGTTCTGCCTCCCTCTCTTCCATCCCTCCTGGTACACAAGGAGCCTCACACAGACAAAACTCCCTGGCTGTCATCTTTGAGAGTGGTGGGGCTGAGTCTCACAGGCAGAAAGTCTCACAATCTTTAATGTGCTTTCAAGCTCAGCAACAAAGAAGCATTAAAACTGTGCAGCGTGAAGGCTTCTGTGTTATGAAGTATCATCATCCAAACACTTTAAGTAGTATTCTATAACATAGTCTACCATAAGTTCAATTTTTACTCAATCACTTGAAATGCACTTAGGAAAATTGCTCTTTTGCTGTTTTCACAACAGCTCTGGAAGTCAGCCTCTGGTTTAATGATAACTGCTTTAATCACAGTTTGGCTTGTTTCATTTTGACAGCATTGATGTAACAAACTATTTATTTTCTGTATGTTAAATGTACTATCATTGCAGCCACCAGCTTTTTTATCCTGGTGCACTAAATGCGGATGACAAGGTTTGCATCTCATTAAGGTAATTTGTGTGCGCATAATTTTCAGTAAACACAGAGAATGAAATCACAAATCCTCTCTACCCAAAGTGTCATCTGAAACTATTTGTGCTTGTTTTAGTAACGGAAGTTATTTTTCCAGCCCCACTATATATAGCAAACCATGTGCTTTCTCCAGCGGGAGGGCCGGGCTGTGGAGCAAACGCAGCATCCTCGACAAGGAATCGCGTTAACAAACATTGTTACAGCGTTAGAGGCTGCCCAAGCCCCTCTCATCTGCCCTGAGCTGCTGTGTTCTGCTGTGTTCACATTCTGCAGGGTGTGCAGGGAGGAAGGATGTTTGTTCCTTCACTGGGAGCGAGGGGACGGGGGAATTCTGTCACTAATTTGTTCTGATCCTGCTGCCTCATTAGGGCAGTCTGTAAAAGATGGGAAATGTGTCCTATGGCAGTGGATGTGAACTTTCTGCATGGAGCTGTTAACACAGTAAATAGCTCAGGAGGAGGGAGGGAGACAGCTGGAGTACATTGTGTTTCATAAAGACTATACCGGGACCTTGAATCTTCATTTAACCCATCACTGAGGTGACAAATATCCACCGCTCTGCTGCTGGGTGATGCTGCTGCTGCTTGCCTGTTAATTTATCTGTTTTCAGGCTGTCTAGACATTGTTTGGGTCAAAAAGTGCTGTCTCTCCCCTGCCGTGGGATTTGCCTGCTCAGCTCTTGCTGCAGGCTGCTGTGCCAAACGGGCTTTCCAGAAGAATGCTCCCTCTGTCTGGATGGCTTATTAACAGGACTCCAAATGGATGGAGAGGGTTTCAATCCTGCTAAGGCTTCCTACAGATAAAGTTTATTTTAACTTCTTCCCTCTAAAAATACACTGTCAGGGATAAATAATTCAAATACCTTGGGTTTTTTTCCCCCTTTGTGATTAAAAATCTGCCTAAAAGTGCCCTTGAAATGCTCTCTTAAGAGGTTCAAGCAGGTTTTGGATGGTCCAACCCCAGACTAAACTATGTGCCAACGGGAGGCCCACGCTGTGCCCTCGCCAGAGTGGTGCTGACACGGGTTCTTATCGGAACCCCTTGCTGTTGCTGCCAAATAAGTATTAACAAATATTTTTAAAAGGTTACTTCAAGTTAAGTAAAACTATGAAGGAATACCTCCAGGGCCATGTATTTCTTGGGAACACTTTTAGAGATATTGCCCTTTGGGGCAATCAAATGCAGGGGTGTTTTTTTATGTGAAAAAAAAAAATCCTCCAGCTCTGTTACCCAAATTGTTGCCCTGAGATTCTCCATTTGACTCAATAGGAGATAACCAGAAGTTTCACAAAGGGAAGATTCCCATTCACTACAAAATAGTGTTGTATTTCATTCTATCTTCAATATCAGCATTGATTTCCTAATGTAGGAATAATGTTCTATCTGGGGCTTAATGAAAAATCTCTTCTTTGGGAGAGAAAAATGACTTTTGGATTAACTGAAGTATTTTGGAGGACTACAAAAAACATTTGTTGGTCTTTGAAGAAGTCTCCCAAACCAAGGCAGGATACATGAACTGTATGGTGGGAGCTTTAAGCCCTATGTTTCATATTCCCATTTCATTGTTTGAATCAGCCTGACTTTATCTTCCAAGATTTGTAGTTTCTTCTCACCATGAGTAACTCAGCACTTCTTATGCCTCCAGTACAGAGCATATGAAAGGTCTCCCAGCTAAGGGAGCTGCAGGGAAAAATGGGATAGGCATCTGTAGTGGGGCCCACTCTTATGTGTACATGCTGCTGTGAGTTCAGCAGAAACACTTAGAATTTGTCTTTGTTGTTATAAATTCACATTTATGCATAAATATTTCTGATACATGAAAAATCTGAGGAGAAGGAATCTACCCTCAGTGGAAAAAAATCCTCCCAGCCTCTCTCCTGGTTTACAGGTCAACACCTGCTTTCCACAGATGGCCTGGATCCCTTCTGAGCTGCCAAAATTCTGCCACAGGTCCCTAATTCTGCCGTAGGTGCCACGAAGGGAGAGTGATGTTGTTGAAGAAGATGAACCTCTTGGGATTTTCAGCTGATTTTGTGGAGGACAGGTCTTGGTTTTCTCACATCTGTGAACTACACCCAGTTATTTGCTGACTTAGCACCATGAGCAATTCTCTGCTGGTTATTCTCTTACTGGAAAAGAGCTCATGACCCTGAAATAGGCACCCAGGTGAGGTGGAACTCGCACAGACTCGATTGACTTCAGCGAGGTTCTGCTTGAACCCTGGCTCTTGGCCACCTGGAGTGCACCCAAAACCAGGCCCTCAGATGACCAGAGTTCAGGCAAGTGTGCCCAGACTGCTGCAATTAACTCTTCAAACCCAGCTCAGAGATTCCTGTTTGGGCTTTTATCCTCTCCTGGGCTGGCAGTGATTAGTGCCTCTCCAGCCCTTTGCTGGAGAGAGCATGGGAGCAGCTTCATCCCTTTAGATGAGCAGGAATTCCCGACAGTGTCCACCCAGGCTGGCTGTAAGTCACTCTCACTGCAAGATTCTCAGGCTTCACATCTTTTTTCACAAAGCAAGGACTACAGAGAATCTTTGTTCTAAATTTCCTCCCTCCTCCCCACTAGAATTTACAACAAAATGCCACGGAAATATAAGTTCTGTTAAAGCTTACTGCTACAATGCTGAAATTTTAGGCCATTAGACCTTAAAGAGTTTCTTTTTTTTTCTATGACTAATCTATATTTTTTCATAGAATTTGCATAGTTTTTCTGAAATTGCTACTTTCAATGCAGTAATTTTAATGGGAGCACTTCCCAAAATATGAACAGAATAGAAATCTCTGATTTACTTTTAGATTTTCACCCACAGGATTTTTTCACTATTCTATTTACTCTAAATGAGTATGTTCAAGAAGGTAAACTACCCATATCTTCAAGATGATGGTGTTGGACAATAGTCTTACATTCATAGGACTTCAAAGCTTCTCATGCAACTCCTGAGTTGTGGCCTCTGCAACTGAGTGGTATTTCCCACTGAGGCAGGGGGTGCAGGGAAATTTAAGGAGAGGAAATTGTGGGAGGGATGCTCAGAAAAATAATGAGTCCCAGTATCTTTTCAACCCACCTAAATCTCTAACCTTCAACCATATAACCTGTCTCCTCATAGAGGCATCTTCCAGAATCCCATTGCTAAGTGTATAACAGATCTCATCCTTCTCTTCCCCTTCAATGCCCAGGCCAAGATGCCTCTGGCATTGTGTGAAGCTGCAGAGGAGTCCCAGCTCAGCATCACCAGAGGAGCCACCTGGGCAGGCTCTGCTGGCTTAGTTTCATGTCAGGCATCTCGTGCTGTGCTCAGGCCTGATCTACTGCAGTCATGATTTTAATGACCTTGCTCCCTCTAAATCAGATGCCAAGGGCGAAGGAGTGTGTTTCACTTCTCCAGTTTGTAATTAGCCAGCAGCAAACCTGAGTCAGGCAGTTTTCCTGTTGCCTTGGCAGAGATGAAGAGGTTCAGCCCTGATCACTTGTAGGGGCACCCAACTGAACACTGGCCCCCTGAGCTCACCCCCAGTTCTGCCAGGAGTCTGTGGTGGTTTTAGGACAGTCTCCCTGCCTGGGAAGCTGGCCAGAAGTCAGACAGGAGGGCAGGAGGTGGAAGAAGTGGGTTCAGTTCCTTGGTGTGCCAGGGACTTCCCGCCTGACTCTCATCCAGATACTTTATCCTCTTGTGTTTCAGTTCTCTGTCTCTAAGCCAGGGCAAACAGTGATTTCATACTTTTCTGTGGTGTCATGAAGGCACAGTAGGAACTGTAATATCCCCTAAATTCCATGGGAGAGATGAGTGAGTTGGTTTATACACAGACCTAACAGCTGTGAGAGCAGATTCTCCTTCCAGTGCAGCCTTTGAGATCTGAGACAGGCCCCGTGTCCGTGACACCGCTGGAGATGGGACTGCCTGGGGTCTGTAGCTGTGGTTGGGTCACACACTACAAAGCACAGGGCTGTGCTTCTAGAGCAGAAGAGCAAATGCCTCCTCTTACTCTACTCTGATGCCTTAGGCAGTTCAGGGGTGTGAGCAGGCATTCCCAAATCCAGCCCCTCAAGGTGGATATCCCTTGGATATGTCAGTATTGGACAAAACTGATTGGACTCATCACTCCTTGCTTTAGGTGCATTTAAACATGTTACAGGATATTTCCAGTATATCTTTGGGGCAGTTTTCAGTTTGATAGCTACATTACGTTGCTTTTAAAAAAAAAAATAAATATTGATGGCACCCAAGGAGTTATTTTTCCCTTATCTCAACACTCAGAGGTTTTAGAGCTGTAGAGACTTCAGATCCCAACTCAGCAGGTGATTTTGTTTGATTCATCTCGTGCTGTTTTTTCTGCTCCGGTTCCCGATGGTTCTCTGTCTGGCACCCAGACGGGTTACTCACTGTGCTGGGAGAGGGAGGTGGTGCCAAACCGCCCCTGGAGGAAGATCTCTCCTCTCTGCTGGGCTCATTTCGAGCTGGTAGCCCTCACCTGAGGAAACCTGGCCTGCCAGCCCTCGTGTTCCTTCTTGTAATAGTGCCATGGTGGCCTTAACACCTGAGAGGACACAGTAAGTTAACAATTCTGTCAGAACTTGGAGAAAGTTTGGGAAAGTGGAAACACGCAGGAAGAAGTGTTTGATTCTCTATCCACCATCCAAGGTGGGAGAAAAAAAAAGCCTGTGCAGACATGCAAGTCTTTCAGGGTGCTGATAGAACCCTGCACCCATAAGTTTGCCCTGTTTCCTTCTGTAACTGTGCTATTCTTTCACAGATTGCAGCATGCCTCCCTTTGGTAAGTTTTAGTTCCTTTTTCACTTTTTGAGATGGAGTTTCCTCATTGTGCCCAAACTCAAACTGAAGTGAAACACAAACCAAAGAGATTTTACCATCAGAGTATTTTCCTAGATGTACTTTTACTGCAGTCCCTGTCTGCAGTCTCCTATAAACACTTGTTTGGCTTGTTACCCTGTGGTGGCCACACACCAAAGTGGAGCTCAACCTTGCTGCTGCTCTGTGCTGCTGATATTTTTGTTCCTTTGTTTATTCCATCTGAAGTCGGTTTATAGTTCAACCCACTTCTGTTCCTGTTGGAGTCTTTGCTCCATAAACTGTATGCCTCCCTGGCTGAAAAGTCAACAGTTACTGCACTTTCATTTCCTTCTGTGAGGGTGAATCATAACCGAGCAAGAGCTACAAGAGCAAAAACAAAAGGAGAGAGAAGGAAAGCTGTGGATCAGCTTCTCCGGGCAGCGTGAGTTCCACAGGGTGCCCTTTACTAATGCAGTCCATGAACTCAACCTGAAACAGTTTCCTTTGCAATGGCTGAAATAAAGTGACCCTTGAAGGTTTGCTGGGTGATTCCAGGCAGGTGAACTCGAGGTTTCTAAGGAGAAGCAGCTTCCCAGCACTGCCCTTGCTGCTGCTTGAATGTCCCCTTCTGTACTCACCTACAGCAGCAGATGGACTTGATGACTTTGGAGGCCCTTCCAAGCCCATCTGCATAATATTAGAGGCCCTTCCAAGCCTCTTTCAATGGCCTCTGACCATTCAGACATGCACAGCCCGAGCCCCAGGCTGGGACTGTGCTGGCTGTGTGTGGGTTTCCTCAGTGTCCCCATTCGGAATCAGTTGTGCACTGAAGAAATGTGCCCTCAGCAGCAGCTTTCCTAAAAAGTGTCTTTGCAGGGCAAAACTGCCAAAGCAGCCAGGGTTGTGTGACTTTATCATTTCCTCCTAACATGATTTGTAGCTGTTTATTGCTCTATTTTGATAAGGTACTTCCCCATGCCACCAGGGTAAGGCTGTTGTGGAATATGATGCCATAGGCTTATGGAGAAGAGGAGAAGACAGAATACATGTTCAATCAACAAACATACATATATGTGCATGTCTTCAAAGACTAATATTTGAATGGAAAACACAAGAAAAATTATTTTCATTTTCATTGACATTTTCTTGAGAAAAAGGAACATTTTCTGCTCAGCATCAGAGTTAGAAATAACCTAAAATTTATTTCACTGAGAAATACTTTTTTTTTGCTTTCTTTTTCCCAGTGCAATTAAAAAAAAATAAATAAAAAAACAAAATAGGAGATCTGGTATGGTTTCCAAAACAAATGGGTGTTCATCTGGGACTGTGACATCTCAAACAAAGGTAGCCCATGAAAGTATTAAATCATCAAATGGCAAGGTGGTGTGGGGCATTGCTCAACTCGGATGGAAATGCCAAACAAAATGCTCCATCCAAGGGCAGTGGGCATCACTCGTGTGTTTTCCCTTGCAGGGTAGCTGCACTGCAACTCAGTTTGATGTGTCAGTCCAGAAATAATTTATACTGAGGGACTTTCAGTCTCACACTTTGGATTTTCAGGAGATGCCACCTTACTTGAACTTGGAGTTTCTCTGCGTCTTCTACTGTAAGTCAGTCATGGCTCACGTACTCGCTGAATGGAAGCATCAAAACTTTGGCAGATGTTTGGGAAAATATGTTCTGCAGCTTGTTGAGTTTTTGCTCTTATTTGAACCCTTTTCTGTCCTCTGTGGCTTGGTCCAGTGCCCATCGGTGTTCATGGAAAACTCCAGCTGAACTGGATGAGTTTTGCAGATCCGGTTCTGTGAAATGACAAGTTTCTTCCGTTCGTGCTACAAAGATTGGGAAGTGCTACACAAACTGCAGGAGGTGGGTGATCCTTGTCTGTGCCAGACCCCTGAGTTCTGCCTTTGGATACTGAAAGATAAGACAGAAAAGCCATCTCCCTGCACTGGCTGAGTTCTGACCTGAACCAGCTCTTAGGCTCTTGTAGATTTTTCTAAAACTGACATTTTACTCCGTGAATCACACATGGAATTTGCATCTTATGTCACACACACACTGAATAGTGGAAAGAATATGACTCAGTTATATTCTTGTTATGAATTGAATGCTAAGACAAGATGTTTTGCATTGTTTTGTCAAGAAGTCTCTGTTCCCCCCTCTTATAACTCCTCCAAAACCCACCCACTCCAAGACACTACCCCTTACCTACCACACACTCCCACCACTCCTCTGCTGTGACCCTTCTGCTGGAAGTTGTTTACTGCTGCCTATTTCCTTCAGTGACAAGTCACTGCTGTTATTACTGTATAGTTATTATTATTTTTGTGCCAGCCACTCATCTGGACAGGAAAGCTGTAAGAACCTTAATTACTTTGTGGCCAGACATGGAGCTATATTTCTAAAAGTAGCCTTTCTTTTTTGGATCAAGTTCATTTCCTACAGTGTCTGGTTTTACGAGTTTGCTAAAAGCTCTCAGGTTCTCAGGAACCCCTGTGCTTTCTTCTCAAACACACACACACCAATATATATATAAAAAGAGTTGATAATCTGGAATAATTAAATTGTTTTCACCTCCTGTCAATCACCTACATGGAGTCATTTACAGTTCCATATACACACTCTGCTTTCACTTCTGGGTTAAACACCTCTCCAAAATTCTGTGTGATTATTGGATGCTGTAGTTCAGGACCCTTCCTGAAATGTTCTATAGAAAAGAAAACTGTTATTCTTGAAATGCAATTTCTGGCTCTTACAACCAACTATGTTAATTTTTATGTTTTTTAAGAGAAGTGCAGTAGAACTGGCAGAGATAGTGAGTAATTCCCTTGGAGCTATGTCCCCACTGATTTGATTTTTCCTTGACAGCTTATCCATCATGCTATATGCTTATTTAGACAAATAAATAAGAGAGCTGTTATCTGCCAGCCTGGCCCGAGGGCTTTTAGCAACACCAGAAAGTCTGTCGGCTTTCCTTTCAACATTCAACAAGATGATTAGGGAATCACATTATGGGAAACGTGGATACTACAAGCTGGAGAGGGAAAAGCAGAGCTGGTCTAAAAATTGTGAACCCAGGAGAAGTCCAGTGTTGGTTTGCACAGTAAAGTGCCTCTGACCAAAGACCCTGAGTGGGGCTTGAGAACAACTCGGATCTAATTCCCTGTGGTGAACAGGACAGCTCTGGGATTTATTGCAAGCACAGGGAGATATATTTTGATAAAACATCAGGCTCTGAACAAAACGGATTTGGGTCAACTGAAATGTTTTGTGAATTCATGTTTGACTTAACAAGTTGTTTCATTCTTAAAAATTTAGAGCAAGTCAAAACGTTCCCTTTCAACATTTGAACATGAAACAGTACACCTCTCAGAAATGTACCTGGGTTTAGTGTTTAAATGCTTACAAGTGAAATGACACCTTTTACTTGAAACTAAGTGACAGATTTTACTCATCCTAAATGATTCATTTCATTTGGTTAAAATGGAGGGTGGGGAGTGGGGGATTTCCTTTTGAATCCACCCTAAAGTGATTTTTACCCAATTTTCCAGTACAATTTAGCAAATAACTCCTTCCCCTTCATGAGAAATCCTTTAATGCATCCACACGAACAGCCAGCCATTCCTCCACCTGGTCTCCACCTGCTCTCCAGGGGAAATTTCTCTCTTTCAGTGAGAATGAACCAGCTCTTCCCCATTCCCAGCTCCTGGGAACATGAGGGAGGCTGAGGGCTGGAATGAACCTGCTCCATCTTTGTGCTCTGTGTTCACTGAGCGATTCCCTGAGCTCAGACAGGCTCAGAGCTGCCCATGGGCAGATAAGCCAGGGGGGAAGTGACAAGCAGGAATTTGCTCTCTCCTGAAGCTGGGGCTGGATTTTTAGAAATTTGTTCTGTTTGCAGAGTAAAATTTCAGAAGAGTTGACAGGAAATTATAATTAATATGAAAGTCTTGTAAATGTTTGGGTGTAACTCTTTTGGTCCACATTGCGTGCAAGCAACAACCTTGCATGTGCAAAGAAGGCAAACATCTACTGTTCTGATTCCCTGCAAACTCTACATTTTACTGCACAGTCTGTCCTGGAGGTTTCCATAGTGTGGGATAACAGGATAACTGTCAATTAGGCAGAAAATCAGCTCTGAGGCACTGCCCTAATATCTGTATGAAACTGTGCATCTTCACTCAGGCAACCATGAAAAATTCCAAGTTGAAATAAAGGATAGAGCCGTGTCTATATCCATATGTGTGTCTGGAGAAGACCTGCTCTAGTGAAATGTTGCCATCAACTTCATAAGGCTCTGATAAATAGTAACTTTCCAAGGATGACTTAATTTCTCCCTGAGATGCATTGGAAAGCTGGAAAAACCTGCTTTATAAAAAATGGTCTCATCAAAATGAAAATCTCCCCAAGTTCAAAGACCTGAAGGAGTAAAAAATTGTATCTTCCCTTAGCTTTTTAAAACAAATTCATTTCATTAGGGAAAGTTTAAAGTGACAGCTTTTAAAAATCACTTCTCATTCTTTGCCCGTTCTCTCTTTCAGCACCACAATCACACCCCCATTAAGTAACTGTACTGCTTACAATAAAGACTAATGATCCTCCACTGGCCCCCACCTCCATTAGCAGCTTCAGAATCCCACCAGAATCCCAATTAACACATTGATTTGCTTAAAAGGAAAATAGTGATCTTTGGCTGTCCATTCCACCAGCTGTGTGTTCCATCACCCAGTCTCCAGCAAGTCCATTGATTTCCTTAAAATAAAACCAGCAAATGTCCATTAATTCCCCTCCCCTAACTGCAGGGTCCCACTCCAGTTCTTTTTGCTGGAGTTCACTGGGACATTTTATCCAAGAAAGCTTTAGGACTAATATGCTGTGTTCCTCTCCTGCTGGCCCACTGGTTCATCAAACTGATTCCAACTGACTGCTGGTGTGGGACTGAAGGAAAATGCTCAGTGAGGATGTTTAACTGCACTCTGCCAGTTCGACTTGGTGAGGCATCCAGAGAAACCGGGCAAAGAAAAGGGTCAGGAAAGCCTGGATGTGGAGGTTGTGTCCTCTACAATCACTCTCTGATAATTAGACTTGGTAATGAGGGAGCCCTCATTATGGGAAGCTATACAAGGAGTCTGCAAATGTTATTCTTGAGGCTGGTGGAGGTCAGGAGGGAGCACATCCACAATGCTGACTTGCCCCGAGGCCCAGCGGAGGAGCAGCAGCTCCCGTGTGCCCAGGGGGAATCTGCCCAGGGACTCCCTGTGAGACAAAACAGCACAAGTTTGATGTCCAAGGAGTTTCCTGTTTGAGAGCACTGATCATGCTGTGCAATACACTGCACATAGAGGTTATAAATAATTAGGAATGAGTGACCCAATTCAGATAATAGAACTAACCTGCCTGGGAGCTCTTTCAAGCACTTGCCTTCTGCCTGGGCTGCGGTGTCACCAACTCCTTCAGGACGTGCGTGAAACAATAACGCAGATGGCCTGGGGACTAAACGGCAGCAGGCATCTTTTGAGGTTTCATCACAACCTACAGACTTCCCAGATGGAAAACACCAACTTCCACTGGCCACCTCAGTCCCTGTTTATCACAGGCTGCAGCCACAGAATCCTTCTCTCCGACTGCTGACGCCAATACCCACAAGACTCCTGTAGTAAAATGTGCCGTAAAAACCACTGCGAAATAATAACCAAGTGATAAAATTACAAGTAGGAACACATAAAAAAAATCATATGCGCTGCAGGAACAATGATAAAAGCCTGCCTCTCAACCTGTCTAATCTCACACGCAAACCACACCCTTGGGTATTGCCAACCAGCTGAAAGCCTGAGTAGGAGCAGAGTAAATGAAACCACATGAGTGTGTGATGTGTAGCCCCATTCTGAAGCCATATTATAGAGTTTCTCTTTTACTGCTTATAGGAGATTTCTTGGGAAGGTTTCCTCCCTGGCTGGATTTGAGAACCAGAAGTCAGTGGGACACATACAAACATCTCTGGGTGTTTCAACAAGCAGGCTGGACATGCTATAGAGTCAGTACCTATAGCTGCATCGTGCCAGATAACTTGTGCAGGAGACCAGGGTGCTTCCTTTAGGAGGGCTTAGGCTCTACTTTTTTGCATATCCTTTAGGAGACATCTTCTGTGAAGGGAAGAGAACAGAAAACATAGGAAGGGCCCACTTAACAAGTACAAGAAATAAATTAATTAGCTATGGACACTAAGTACATCTTATGGATTTCCTTGTAAAGTACATTTTCCTCTCGCTTTTCTTGCTGACTGCCCAGTCAGAAATTAATATCTGTGTTAATTTTCAGTCAGACTTGAGTCAGGCTTAGCATCTTGCTTTACATCTCCTGTGTCAGTATAGCAAGTTAAGGCACAAACTATCCAGCAGTTATGTCTTAATGAAGTCAACACAAGGTTTGCTAATGTCTTAGACAAAATCAAGATTCCACTGGCCTGATACTCCAGTCTGCCTGAATAAAAATTTCTTTCCCTACAATGTGATTTGAATAATGTTCACCTTCAGTTTTTATGGAGAGACCGAATCACATGTGGTTATTGAATTAGAAACCAATACTTGCATCAATATTATTTTGGTTTTGTGGTGGGTTTGGGGTTTTTTTTTTTCCTTTCCCAGCATTTACTTGACTTCAAATGCAAACATACATATAAAACCTGGCTGCAGTCATCATCTTTTCAATTAGAGAGATCATTCTGTATACTGAAAGAGATTAACATGCTGCAACTTGAAAATCTGCAGCTTTTAGGTTCACTCCTGGATGCCAGCAAACTACTAGAGATTTGGAGATAACTACAGGGCATTAGACAGTCTCTAAATCACAGCAATTATTTTTGATGAGAATAAAATGAAGATAAAGCTGAAAATAGCATTGCACTTTCAGAAGAGTGATTACAGGGCCTAAACCCTGGGCAGCCAGGTATATGGATTTTAGCAATATGCAAACTGAATGTTAAGCAAAGCCTTGCATTTATCACCTTTGCGTTGCCAAAGCCCAGCACTTGTGGCATGCACATTTTGGAACTCACCATCCCAAGGATCAGTGGGAGGGATATGATCCCAACCACACCAACCCAAATGCGTTTTCTTACTCGGAGGGTGAAAGTGCAGCTTCTGCTTTCTGCATTGTGCTGTGCACCCTCTAAAGCCTCCTTGTTCCCCAAGTGCCAACTCCACTTATGCAGGCCCAGCCTACCTCCAACTTTGCCAACATACCTGGATCTCTGGCTGGTTCCTTCTCACTCTTTCCCCCCCTGCCTTAACAGCAGAAAAACATTGCCAAGTGATTAGCATTTGCCGTAAGAAAATGGTTGGGTTAAACAATTCAAGTTTGAATTCTGTTCCAAAACATGCGATCATTTGCGGAGCTTAAAGAGAATTACAAACACTAATTGAGTCTGACAGCGCGCCTGCGATGGCAGATAAAGAATATTAAAGCCATTTCACTGATAGGTAAACAAAGGTAGGTAATAGGAATATAATTTCCCTGAGCTCACGCAGTAAATCTGTTATGAGGGTGAGAGGAAAGCTCAGCATTTCTGGTTCTGCAGCATCGGGTCCCGTGTCAGAGAAAAGCCCTCCGTGAAACTGCGGTCTATGGTTATTAATTTCTGCACTGTGAGGACCTGGGATCTTGTTTTCAAAATAACATCTGCTAAAGTACACAGGCTAATAGATACATCTGCATTCACAAGGAATATTGTAGCTCCCCATTCGGATTTCCACATGCAAATCTTGAATTAGTCTTCTAACAAGTTCATTATGTGAACGATGTCTAATTTGCACATGCTGTTTTGGCAACTGTCTGTGCAATTTCCAACACGCAGGACTGCATGCCTCCCCTTTGGAAACTGAAGCTCTTTAGCAACCCTTCATGTGAAATTCCCTATTTTTCTTTCATTGAATTAAGCTGATCTGAGAATTGTGATCTCTTTTTTTTTATTTTATTATTATTATTATTTAAAGGAAACCAAGAGAGAATATTACAAACGATATCCTTAAAAAGGAGTTAAGAGTATGATTGACTTTGAAATCACTTTAGTCTTCTAGTTTTTAAAGAGGTTTATTCTGATTAACTGACCTGAATGTTAACAGAACTGGAATTTTAATTTGTATTCAGACTGTAAGAATATCATCCACTCAGATGAGACAGTGTTGTTTAATTAGGTCTAGTAGTTAACTCAGAAGAAAGTAAATGTACTGCTAGAGGTTTGGAAGACTGCTACAGGCTCCAGGGATTTACAGGAGTTTGGAGAAGCTTAAAAATAAGAAGTCAGTAATTTTAGGAATTAGAAATGAGTGCTTAGAAGGTATTGGAGAGGTTCTGCAAAGTCTGTAGTCAGCATCTTTGAACCTTGTGCTTCCCATTAGCGTAATGACCTTGGAAAGATTTGAAATTTTGCAATCTAATAAAGTAAATCATATATATGTAAGGTTCAATTTCTGCAGTTCCAAAGAAACCCCTCTGATATTATGATAAATGTGATATCTACAGTGTCTTCCACAGGATTCTCTGTGTTTCATTTATGATGCAAATGAGCTGTGAAAATTAGAAGTAATGTATATGCCACTGACAGCAGCCATTAACAGCAATAGGATATTATCTTCACAATTACAGTTTGAATCCTTGCAGTTTTCTCTATAGTTGATAAAATAAATTATACTTTTTTTTTTTTCAAATTGCTATGCCTACATAGTTTAATACATTGTTGGAACTCTGCTTCTGGTTTGTTGGTTTTTTCGTTGTTGTTATTTTGGGGCATTTTGTTTTTAATTGAAAGAAACATTGCAAATTACAGACTGACATGTTTTTGATGAAATGACAAGATGAGCACAAAGCCATACAGAGCTGACAAAATGAGATAGAAGAGGGAACTATTCTTTAAAGTTATAAATGTGAAAATTGATTCAAGAACACTAGCTGTTTTCAATTTTTTATTACAACATATTTTAAGGACACCCATGTTCTTACGAACTGGAGCTTATGTTCTGATAGGAAAATATAATTAACACTCAAATCGACACTTTATGTCCTGTGGAGTGGAATTTTTCTACTCTGAAATGGGAGCAATTTGTAAAGAAACATGGTGGCATTAAAACATCTCAGACTGGGGTGTCCTCCTGGAGGGGTCACGGGCACGAGTCGCTCGCCGTGGGCCTGCAGGGATGGATTATCCCATGGGGCTGCCGGGATCCAGGGGCTCCAGGGGCTGCCACAGAGAGGGTTTGTGTGTCCCCCTGCAGCAAGTCATCTGCAGCCACTCTTTAAGCACCTACAGAAGGCTCTTTGGAGACGAGGCTGGAGAGGGCTGGGAGCAGCTGACAGTTCTGCATGGCTGGTTTGTGTGGCTTTCCAAACACTCTGTGCAACAAAGACTTGGTAGGGCCTTTTGAGTTGTCCTTTGCTGTCACACCAGAAGGGGATTTGGAAATAGTGGTATTTTCAAATTCCCAATTCACTTTTATTCCCTACGTTCATGTATATTCCCTGTGGTTTGCTGGCTGGTTTATATGAAAGTCTGTGCTGCAGAAGATATTTCCTAGACCAAAGGCTCCCTCTCAGACTTGCTGAAGTAAATGGAAAGATTCTCAAACCCCCTCCAAACACAGCTGTCAGTGTTGTTTCAGTGATGTCGGGAAGTTCAACTTGCTGCAGTCACACACAGGAGATGCATTTCTGTGAACCACACAGCAAACACCCTGCACAGCCACACCTGAGCTCTCTGGGCAGGGAGGGCAGGGCCTTCAGCACAGCTCAGTCTTTCGTGGCAATAGGAATTTTCCAAAGCCAACACAAAATGTCACTTTAAGAGCTAGAAAGGTCTGGGAGAGAAAATGTATTGCTGTTGCTTGGAAAGATAACTGTAAATCACAGGATACAGATGTAATTGAACTTCATTGTCAAAGTCTGTAAGTACAGTGTTAAATCAAACCACACAGTGGGGCTTTTGAGGGGATTTTTAGATTCAAACTTGTGTGATTGTGCAGTGGCTTCATTATAATATGTGCCTGGGCAGCAGGGACATGATGCAGCTCTGCTTCCATCAAAGTAGCAAAGAAAACCTCATTTTGCTCTGTAGAACAACGAGAGAAACCAGAAATCGTTGTTCTCTGGTGGCAGCAAATCTCCACCAACTCAATACAGATGCAAGCGCAGGTTTCAGCTGAGAAGGATGGCCAAGATGAGCAAGGACAGACTGCAGCCAGTGCATGCAGAGGAATGACATTACCTGGAGCAGTGTTCAGCCGTGGTCTTCATCCTTCATGTTGCTGCTGAATCCCTCCCTTCTTTACCATGTAACGACAACAATCTAATCAACATCTTTTAAGAGACTTTCCACCGTGCTAGAAAGTCAGCACAAATGACTAGGGACAATAGGAACTATCTGAAGTTTAAATACCATGAGTAAGAAGAAAAAGAAATTGAAAAAAGTATGTTGGTTTTGGCTGGAACAAAAGATTAATGTAATAGCCTAGTGCTATGGAGAAGGTTGGTTTAAGGGGGGTGATGGTTAGTTAGTTCCCTTCTCCACTGGAGGTAGGACATCAGCTTAAGAAGAAGTCAGCTTAGTTTACAGAAAAAAAAATTTAGATTGGATATTAAGAAAAGCTTTCTGCTTATTAGGAGAGTTAGTGGAACAGGCTCTCTAGGTTAGTTTTAGATCTCATTCTCTGGAAGGTTTCTAAAGCTGTGTTACACAGACTCAGAAGACAATGGCACACCAGGGATAATCCATTTTATTTCAGACAAAAATGGGAGGTGATATGAAAAGTTCAATTTCTGGACTTAATTATTTCAGTTTTAATTTTCTTTGGAGTAAATGGTGTATTTTTTCTACGTCTTTTCAAAAGTCTGCACCAAAACATAAGTTTTGGGCTTACTGAAATAAATTGAAAAATGTGTGGAAAAATTTACCCATTGTTTTCAGGGAATTTCAGGATTTTAGGTTCTTGTTCCTGCTTGGAAAAGAAGCAAACCTCAGAACTGCTAAGTCGTTTGTATCTTGGAACAGCTCTACTCTCCACCGCATTTGAGTGATCTTTGGCCTCTGGCAACTGGCTGGGCTCCTCAGGGTGCCCAGGGGAAGGATGGGAAGCTGCACTGCTCAGAGATTCCAGGGATCTGTGGGCTGGATCGGGCTTCCTGTGCTGCTGCCTTGACCTCAGCATCACCAGTTCCTGCATGTGCAGCCTGTGAACATCTCCTGCAGCTCCTGCTTCCTCTTTCTGACAAAGGCTTCAATTGCCCCCGTAGGTTTTGTGAGAATCTTTATTTCTTTTAGGGGAGGATGAGAAAAGGGGATGAGAATCCCAGGGGATTCTGTGACTGAATTGTGGCTGGAGTTCAAACAAACTGCTGTGGTCCAGCAGCTCCGGGGCCGCTGTTCCTGCAGGTCCTGCAGCAGGAACCCGACGTGTCCTGAGCTCACTGACACTGCAGTGGTTTGAGCAGATTCCTCCAGAGCAAGCCCAGACTGGAGAGGCTCGTTTAAAACATCAGCAGCCATCTCCTCATGCAGTAATCAGCTAAAGAAATAAGACTGGGCAGATGAAAACCCGGGAAGGTAATAGAAGCTGGGGGAATGGAAGTTGGTGCCTGAAACAATTAAGAGTTCAGAGGTGAGTCAGAGAAAAAACAACTGCTTTTTATTAAAAATTCATTTCAATTTCATGGGCAGGCTGGAGAAGTAATTCCAGCACAGTCTGACTTCAGAGAAATGCCTCCCAGATAGCAGGATACAGAACAGCTAAACAGCACCAAGAGGACACAAGGCTGAAATATTGTTGGAGCAAACTTCTCCCAGGCTGGCACGTCGCAGCTGGAGAACTCTGGAGAATTGAAGTGCAATGTCCTTGGTGCAGGGAAATTTACAGGCTCTTCTGCAAAAACTCCTCTCACCAAACTCTCCAAAATCATATCAAGTCTAATATCTGCGGAACCAATGATGCACCAGGTTTGGAGCATTACATCACCAGCACCCGGCTCCATTGGCTGCTCCTACCCTGAGGACAAGACATTCCTTCTTGCACCTTTTCAAAGCTGCTGCTTCTCAGGAATTAACTCTTTGAAGGGTGTCACCTTGGGACAAGTCTAAATTTTTGACTGATACATATATACAAGTATTTAACACAAGAGGTGTTGTTAGGCACGGCTTGAACCTCCAGAGGAACAGCCGTGTCTCTTCAGTTCAGATTATTTCTCAACCTTCATTGCAGAAAAATGAACTAAATGAACTATGTATTTTCTGTCCTTCGGGGGGGGGAAATTAAATGGTCAGTGGTATTATAAAAAGGAGAATACAGTGAATCAACAATACCATGCAACGTTGGTAAATAAGGAATTTTTGCAGGAAAGAGAAGGGCTGCTGCTCTGCAGCGCAACAACAAATTCCTCTAACTGGTTAATTGAATTAATCGGCGCCGCTGCAAAAAAGATGCTGCAGATGCAGGTTGGCTCTGCCTTGCTTGAATTTGTGTTGCTCTATTTCAGGTTGCATCCAAAAATAGCTGGAAGATCTAGACAGTGTTGCAGGAAAAAGAGTGGGGTACATCTGTGTGTGTATATATTTTGAGTATGTGTGTTCTTTCCCCTTTCCAAATTTCCAGTTTGCCTAGTAAGTGTGAGAAATCAGTTTCGTAAGATTACTGCCCAAAAATCAGCTGATGAAACCCGTTGCATTCTAAGTAATTTGGTTATATAACTTTTCAAAAAAAAAAAAAAAAACACCACGGGGGTAAAAAAAAAAAACCCACACGCAGAAAGATGCAAGGAAGTTTCTGGAAGATCATTTCTTGCCTAACTTTTTTTTTTTTCTTCCTTTTTTTTTTTTTTCCTGAAGAAATGTTGTTCCAGGGAGTGTCTGACTAGTTCTGCAGCTTGGCAAAAAAGCCAGACGTTACCTCATAGCTGCGGCCAGACAGCCCATTTCTATGCCAGGCAACCACTGCAGAAGCACAGAGCACAGGGCCCTGCTTGATTAGCACTTCTGCTGTTTCGAGAGTCCTGGAGTGTTTTGTTCAAGGTGGGCTGCTGAGAGGGGACTCGGTGTGCTTTTGTGCAAATGAGCGTGAGGCAGGGGGGACGTGGGATGGGGGGAACGGGGGAAGGGAGGCTCAGGGATACAATAGGGGAAGGCTGCATTAATATTCCGCATCCATGTTATCTTTGGGAAACAGGATCTGCTTGGTTTGACCTGGTCAAAAAAAAAAATTAAAAAAAAGATAATAAAAACAACCCACCAAGTACCACATCCTAAAGGTCAGAGGAAAAGAAAGAGATGGGAAACAAAGAGCTGTAATGACAGAGCAGGTCAAACTGAATTAAATGTTTAATTGTCTCCCTCTTGCCTCATCAAATAGCTGTCTTTAAAGCAAGAGGGATCTTTTCTTCCAGCAAAAATATTACCAATTCATCAGCGAGTTGGAAGGTGACGAGTGTTTGTAAACATTACAGTCAATATCATTTTCTCATCCTCTCTCTCATTGTTGATTTTCCTTGTTTAACTGTGTCATTTACCTAGCAAAGCTGCGTCTCTATGCTCTGCACCATAAATGCTGGGGGTCCCTGCCCAAAACTGCAGCTGCCCAGCCTGGCTGATGTTGTTTCCAGCAAACTGTGCCCCTTGCACAAGAAAAGGGCAAAGAGCAGGCAGAGATGCTCAGCCCTGACTCCCACACCTCCTCCTGGCAGTGTCCTGGGGCGACTTCTTGCAGCAGCTGAGCTGAGGTTCAGTGCTCTGGACTGGAGACAGGCTGTGCAACGAGCTGGGAGAGGAGGTGGTATGTTGGGAACAGCCCGAGTTCACCTCGCTCCTACCTGTGGGGATGCCGGGGGGCACTGGGGCTCCATGACCTGTCCTGATGTGTGGCCTCTGTTCTGGTAAATGATGATGGATTTCTGTTTCAGAGAGAGAACCCCACATTTGAATAATTTTATTTTATTGGGTGACAGGAGAACTGCTAAAACACTCACCCTTTTACCTGAGAGTGCTGCATGATTGTCAGCAAATTCGATATCAGGAAATGTGTGGGTTTGGATTATCTTTAGTAGTCAATTTTCCAGATGAGAAAAGTTGTAGATAAAGAGGTAAAATTAATTGGGTTTGGTCACATATAAAATCAGTGTCAAGATCAAACCCTTAACAGCTCTTGACTCTGAGTCTTGTATTTGACCCCTAATGCAAGATATGCACCCGTGGGAGGCATGAATCAGTCCTTGTCCAAGACAACTTCTCATGAAACTTCTTTCAAGCCTTTTTTTTTTTTGGAGGGGGGTTTACAAGAAAAAGCAGATTCCTGGAATTTTAGGCATGTCAACTGCAAGTTGGAAGAGGAGAGGGACTAAAATATTGTGCTAATGGACTTAGTACAAAAGTGGGATCAATATGACCCAGCTAAGGTCTAATCCAACTGCTGCATTAAAAGGTCCAGCAAAATGCTGGGAAGGGATGTGGAAACCACAGTGGGGGTTTTTCCAAGGTCTATAAGAGATGTGCTTTGAATCTTCCCAACTTCACACAAGTGGGCTAAGAGGCTGGTAATTCCAGTCCTCTCTCCAGACACAGCACTGGAGTACAGCTGCTCCAAGCCAACTCCTTCTGCTCAGGGTGTCACAGAGCTTTCCTGGAGATCCTGGAGTATCCTGGAGGCAATACCTAGGCATCACCCAGGTTGTGTGCTTGCTAGAAACATCACAAGCTCATGGGAGATACTGTGATGTTAGTAGTAATGGTGTTTGTGGCTGTAGGTGCCTGTATCAGCAGCCATTGTATTGACAGAGTTTTCCTGTGGTGCAGAATACAGCTGATTCCCTGGACTGCAGGGAGCCCCATGGGGCTATTTGGAGATTCCACTTACAGGGCTGAAGAAGAGAAAAAGAAGGAAAATGCTTTTCTCTTCCTTTTTGGCAAATAAGAAGTTGAAGCAGCAAGCAGGGTGGATTGCTGGGTGCTGTGAACTGTTCTGGCTCTAACCCTCTGCATCTGTCCCAAGCTCTTCTCCAGATCATTTAAATACATTTAAACCCCATTTTACAGTCACCAAAGGACCAAACAATTTTGAGGCCAAATTTCCTTTTTAGCGTAGTTAAGTTTAGCGTAGAGTAAATTTCCTCAAATTTTGGCTTGATGCTTAAAAACACCTTGGCACATGGGAGCAAATCCTAAGCTGCTCCTGGCTCCTCTGCCTTTTTCCCCAGTGTGAGGGGATTTGCTGCTTCTTAGTTTCTCATATCAGTGATGACAAAAGAACATGGATGTCCCAGCTTCCAGGGATGTTTTGAGCATCATTTGGGAAGCTCTGCACCTTGAATTGTCCATGAACTCCTCATTTGGGGCACATGCCAGTGACCTGCAAGCTGGGGTATGGCCAGGGTGAGCCCCCAGCTGCTCCTCAGGTACCTGCAACATCTGCAGAGAGCTGGCTGGGCAGAAAAACCTTATGAGCCACTTGTTACTCTCCCCTGCAGCAGAAACATGTGCTAAGGAAATGCAGTTGGAGGAATTTTGGGCCTTGGAGGTCAAGGTACAGAGTGAAAACCTCAAGGACAGTTTCAGCCTCAAGCACTGAGTTCATCTTCCCAGCCAGCAGCACAACACAGATGGAAGGGTGGTTTGTGCAATAGGAGTGGGGAAGGATAGTTAAATATATTTATGGGATGCCGTGGAAGAAATGCATTAAAAAGTAAAAAACCTTGACTTTAAACAGATCATCCTTTCCAGACAAATTGGAAGCAGTTGGTGAAGGGGAGACTTGCAAGGTGATGGGCAGAAATAAGAACCAGCCCTGCTTACCCAGCTCAGGAATGGGGAAGCTGTCAGTCCCAGATGTGGTCAGGAAAAGGTCATATTTGTGCAGGGAACAGGAGGAGGAGAAGGAGGAGGAGGAGGATGCTCATTGTGGTGTCTCAGTGTGGATCCAGGAGTTTACTGTGTGCGTGGGCATTGCCCATTGGGAAATAGGTATGGATGGAGCTGCAGTTTCCTTAGAAGATAACAGAGGTATTAACATTAAAGAGTAGAGATTGTTTAGATTGTTTGGGGAGGAAGAGAAAGGAATGAGAGAAGAGAGAGCTATTTCAGAAGGAAAAGGATTTATTAGCCTTTGAAAGTAGGGATCTGAGAGGCTGGAATGGGGCTGCTGTGTCATTATGGGCTGCAGTTGGAGATGTTTCAGAGAGTAAACTAGTAATAGAAATATTTTATAGGCCACCTGACCAGTAAGAACAACTGGACTGTGAAATGACTGTGCAAATAAAACAGGCATGTAAAAAGGAGAGAGTGGTAGAATTGAAGATTTTAACTACCCAGGCATAGACTGGAATACATTAAGGGAAGGGAAATAAGGCTGGAGGTGTGTTTGCAGATCAGACACAGACCTGCTTTCTAATTCAGCCTGAGCATCAACTGCACAGCTTGGGTATTACAAAGGGACTGCACGAGGACATGCACAATAGGGGAGAGCCCTGGGGAGGCAGCCTTGACAGCCTCCAAGGGAAAAAGATTTTAAAGGTGGATTGTGAAGGAAAGGATAAAGGGAATAAAATAAATTTTTTTTAAAAATAATGATTTTGGTCTGAGTGTCCTTAGACCTCGAATTTCAAATATTTGGGTTTTCTTTGTCTCATGGTTCCACAGAAGCAATCAGTGGTGTGTCTGCAAGTGTGGAATCATGACCCACTAATGAATTAAACCCTGGAATCACCCAGCTTTATCCCAGGTGAAGCTGTGTGTCATTAGTTAGGCCTGGGGAAACAGGGGCTGTAATGAAACCCTGACCCCACTGACACCAGTGGTAAAAATCAGGTTTGATTTAACGAGGCCAAGGCTTCGTGCCTGATGCTCATAATCTCGTTGGCCATTAGGGAGGGTGGGAGTACAAAGGTGGTTTGAGGAGCCAGGGAGGCTCCCTAGGGGGAAGAAGGTCTAGGGTTCCATTGTCTGCTACACACACCTCCTGAACAGTCCCCAAAGGGGGAGACCCTGTTAGAGGTAAAGATTTCAGACCACTATGAGCAAAGCTGGAGACCATCAGTGCCTGTGTCTGTGACAGCACAGCCACGAGGGTTTGGCAAAGGTTCATTCCCCAGAAATGGCTCGTGTGGCCCCTTTCCTGGACCAGGCACTGCTGGAGGTGCAATCACCTCTCCAAAGGTGAGCACTGGGCTGGATCAGCCGATACCAGGGGCTGGGATGGCACTGCTGGGGGGGCTTTTGGTGTTTGGTTGATGTTTTTTTGTTAATAATTTTGGAGATTCCTGCCTCGCTAATTGTGTCTGCTGGCTGATTCAACGGTACTGTTGCCATCTACATATGAACGTGACTGATTTATTTTTTGGGTTTTTTTAAGTCAGGGGAAAAATGAGTCTCTTCTAGGCAGGGTATTGTGTATGTACATGTAGAAAATGGACAAGGAATAGCTAATTTTTGAGTAGCTGTCATGAGTCATACACTCTTTTCTTGTAGCCCATATGTTTGATTTCACCTCATATATCCTCTCTGATAAAAAAAAATAAAGGTAAAGAGCATGGTGGGTAAATTTGAGAGGTTTTAGGAATTTGCAGATGGGTCTGAAATAACTGTAGGTATGATACGTAGTAATATATAAATATTATACAATTGTAGAGTTACTGCCAAAAAATAACTTTGTTTTATTCCTTTGTATTAAAAAAAAATAAAGGGAAGAAAATGTGTGTTTAGGGGAAGCAGAAGGAAGAGGTTGTAAAGAGTGAAAAGAAACCTCAAATCCAACAGGTGTCAATGAATCACAGCTCTTAGTCACCATTGCTGGCTGCATGAATCAATAGAAGACTGACTATTAAATAAAGATTCAATCTTTGGATAAAATATTACCTGATAACCAAACAGCCCATATCTAGTGAATGCCTTGTGAAAGACTCAGACTGAGGCCTCCAAAGAGAGACAGCTCAGTGCACAGTCATTTAGCAGGAGAGGAAAAAGCTGAATTTTAAGTCTTTATATATATATATAAATCTGCTATTATTATAAACTTTATTTAAGTTTGTAATTGAATGAGAATGAGCACACTGGTAAAATTATTTGGAGTGCAAAGGCTACCAGAGACAAAGTTAATTACAGTTGTGTTGCAAATGTTTGCTTAGAAAAATGAAGTGCTGTGACAGGGGCCTGAACTTCCAGGGAAGCTCTGAGTCATGAGTGATCCAGGCTGTATCCCAGAGGGAGAAACAGGGGTGCAGCCACAAACCCCATCTCGTGTGGGAGCCCCCAGGGCTGCCTTGAACCACTTCCATTGTCACTCCAAACAGCCAGTTCCAAACTGTGTGGGTACATCTCTGTGCACAGCAGGGAATGTGCTCTCTCCAGAGCCAAGGACTCTTCTACTGGCAAAAATGTTGAGATATGTCTGAATGTCCCTTCCCTCCTTTCCTGTCTCCCCCAAACCTTTCAATTTGGCAGCCACTGTCCCCCTCTTACCCCCAGTACCACTAAAAATAGTGACCATTCAAACAGATTTCTGTTAGCTGGTTATGTTTCTTGGGGATGAGATGTGCATTTCTTCATTAAAAACTGATTTTTTTTTTTTTCCAGAAAGAACAAACATGATCTGTGGCAATTTTCTCTGAATTGCTAATCCACTCTTCCACCTCCTTTTCCTTTAACATTTGGTGGAGAGTTTTCACCCATTCTCATTAAAGACCACTCATCAAACAAGTCTTCTAGCAGCAGTGTCAGGGTGTAACTTTTAATCCCTCTTCCCTCCAAACAACGCAGGGGCAGCAAACACTTCCAGTTTGATTGACCTGCAGTTGTTGGGCGGCTCTTAAGAATCTCGTTGCACATCTCAAACCTACTCTGAGAATTTAAAGCAGCAGTTTATAAAAAACATAATTTTTGACAGTGCTTTCGAGGTGCTTCAGCTCCCTGCCGGACTCCTGGCTGCTGCTGGAGGGCGGGGCAGCCCTGATCCCGCTGGCACGGGGGACGTGGGGCGGTGCAGGGTGGCAGCGGGGCCGGCCGTGCTCCCGGAGACCTAAATCCTCTTTGGCCTCCGCTGTCTGCAGAGCTGATTCGCTGGGATGCTGCAGCCTGAGAGGGCTGGGATTTGTCTGCAAGAGCCAAATGATCTGTTCTGCTGATGCTTAGGGTAATTAAACAATGGACGCGAAATGATTAATAAGGCTCTTTTCTAAGGCTGAAAGCCTGGAGAGGGGCCAGTGAATTTGACTAAATAAACTTAGCAGAATAGGAAGATTTTCAGCAATTATTGGCTCATTTTTTTCCTCAGGCATTCTAACCCATCGCTTTAACTTATTGGCTTAAGACACTCCTTACACCCACATCACATTTTGCCTTGGGCCATTCTGCTGCTCTTGACAGCTGTCTAGGGCAAAAGGAAATCACCCAACCACAAATGTTTTCTCCTAACTTCATAACAAGGGAATCTGAAGAAGTCAAAACCTTGGAGGTTCAGACCCAGCTTTAAAAGGAGAAATAAAATTAGGGCCTAAAATTAGCCCTCTGCCCCACTGGCTGAGTATCCAATTGTGCTGCTGCTTCCACAGATTAGGCACAATTAGCAGCAATCTGAAAATGGTCACCTGAGTTGCTGAAATCGTGGTGGTCTTTAGAAGCCAAATCACAGCCACTCGGTGCTGCTGTTTGGTACCTGGCTGGCGATGCAGGTCGAGGGGGAAGGGCTGGGATGAGGTGGGAGCTCTGCAGGGATGAGCCCCAGCTGCTGAGGGATGGAGAGCACGTGGGCAGAGAGGTTTGCAGTGCCAGGTGGACAGGGCAGTGCCAGTAGGGTGATTGTGCTCAAGCTAAAGCTGAATCATGCTCAGCAGGGATCTGGCTGCTGACTATTCCAGGGTATGGAAAAGGGGAAGATGCCTTTGAGCCCACTCAGCCCTTGTGAACTGGGTCTGAGCAGCACAGCTGGTCACACTAGTGGCAGCCACTCTTGTGGCAGGTTTTTGTTGGCTGGTGGAGATTCGGGTTGTTGAGGGTTTCAGTATCAGCTCTGTACTGTAGGTTTTTGCTGTTTGCTGTACATCTGAAACACAACAAGTGAAAGGTGTCTGTGAGAGAGGGACATTAAAGAAACTGGAAACAGCCAGACATTCTGCTACTGTCCTTATGGACATGACAGTTCAGGGCTGTTCAACTTGTACTCCATAGTTTGCTGATGGTTCCTACAACAGGGGCTTCAAGAAACAACTAGAAAATAATAAAAACCTTCTCCCACTCAAGGGGGAGACAAGTGAGCAAACTTCAGGAAAAGAAATGCAAATCAGTGAGCAGTTGGTGTTCAGGGTCTTCTGTTTTCTCTGCAAATAGGTGCAAGGGAGTCTTGGGACCACTGTGGGAAGGTCCAGGGGTCCTTTAAATGCCAAAAGCTGGAGGGATCTTGCTGGATCTCACTCAGATATCCTGTCTGAAGACAAGAGAGACAATGAGCTGTCTTGTAACTTCTTCCTTTGAATCTGTTTCAAAAAATGTGCACTGTCATTCTTCCACAGCCCTGTCCCCTTCTGCAGAGAGGGAGGATGTGGGTTGTTGTGTTTTCAGTGTGAGTGTGACTCTGCCTGTCTGAACTAGGAAGAGATTCAGCATCTTGCCCAAAGACACAAATAATTCACTGACTTTCCCTGATGATTTTCAATACAACACATGCTCCAGCACAAGTCCTCTTTGGAGAGTGTTTTGTAGTTTTACTGCCTGTATATGATGACTTTCCCTTTTTTGTACAATTACCAGTGTACCTGAAAACCTGATTTGAAAGAAAGTTGGGATATTGTTCATGGGAATAAATCTGTCTGCAAATTTGATAATGGTTGAGGATTCAGGCCTTTCAGTCTTCACTGTTCTTTCTCCAAACTTGTGTTGGAAAAATCTTGAAAGGGATGTTCTTGTGGCTCTGGAATGTACTGCCCAGTGTGATTTCGGTCTGCAGCTCTGACATGGCTGTAGCTCAGCCCACACATCCTGACCCCCCTGAAGGCTGGATGGCAAATCTTGCTGGAAGAACAGTTGGAGGTTTCATGGCGCCGCTCCACGGGCACCCGACAGGGACAGAAGCAGAACTGCAAAGCAGTAGCTACTGGCTATTAAAAAGCATAATTAAAAATTTAATTACTTCTGAAAATAGTAGTGTCACTGGCTAGACATGCAAATCCCACTGCAAGCCAAGTAAGAAGTTCAGGTTTCCAGGAGGACCCTTGTTGGGATGAGTGGGGTGAGTGGCTGGGATCCTGGCCCAGGGAGCAGTGGGTGCCATACCTGTGCTGGTGAGATCACCCTCCCCACACGGCCTGGCAGACTGTCTGTCCGTCTGTTTGCCTCCCCTTGCTGCAATTATCTGATGGTCGAAGTCACTTACTCTTATTTACATTGCCCACAGGGCATGTTGGATTAGAGCACATTTCCTCTCTTGTTACAATTGATGAATGCAGCTCTATTAAAATATCATCTCATCCTCACACTAGATTGCAGTCTAAGATAATATGTGTTTTTTCTATATCGTTCATACAAGAAAGATTATGTTAAATGCCAGACCCAGTAAATATTTCAAGATCCACTGCATTGCTGAGAACAGTTTCTCCCTGGGCATATGTTTCAGAGCCAAAGAAAACACTTTAAAAATTTCCTTCCTGTTTAATTTTTTTAAAGGGCATTTTCCCTATATCTGTTACTGAAATGACAAGTTGTCATGTTCCTTGATCTTATTACAGTTGCAGATGTAACTCAGCGGGGAATCTGCCCAAGTTTACATTTAAAATCATAAGACACTGATTCTGATCTTTTTTTTTTTTTTTATCAGTTTAAATCTTTCTGTGGTGTAGGACTTCCAGCTTTACCTCATTGTAATCAAGACCAGAATTGCTCCTAATTATAACACTTAACTCCTGTGTAGAGCTTTACACTTTCCAGGCTCTCTATATTCATCAATTAATTAATCCCCAAAGCAGTATTACATTCCCACTGGAAGAAAAAAAAAATTGGGGAAGCAAAGCATGAGGGTGAGAAGAACTTGCCAAAAAGCAGAGGTGATAGAGCTGGTGCTGACAATGCCACACAGGCTGGGTCCATCCCTGCCTTCCCCAGCTGCCCTCTCCTGACTGTGCATCACACAAAGCATCACTCAGAAGGTCCTGGAAAGAGCCCCGGTGGGATCTGGGTCCCCCTGGATTTTGGGCACAAGGTGATGATTTAGAAAAACAAAAAAGCTTGGGAAAATCACCTGTTGGTAGAAGAGCTTGTGAGGTGTCTCATGGCCACTGCTGGGCTTTTAGCAGGAGGGGGTCAGAGGGGTGGCCAGGCACTAGAAATGAAACCTTCCCTTGGATAGATGGACAGAAAGAAAAGCACATTTAAGAGTAGCTGTATGTCCAAAAAGCTCACAGGTTTGTACACACCTGATGCAAAGGTGATGAGCTTTAACCTGAGGGGAACCACATTTATCCCATATTTTGAGGATGTGCTCTGTGCTCTGAAGACCTCTGTGTCCTAGGCTGATGTTAAACAAAGGTGATTTCAGTGATGAGCAAAACAGCTCAAGGGGGAAGAGAATAACCCCAATTCTATCCCAGCATCCAGGGAGGAAGAGAACAGCCCCAGTTCTATCCCAGCATCCAGGGAGGAAGAGAACAGCCCCAGTTCCATCCCAGTATCCAGGGAGGAAGAGAACAGCCCCAGTTCTAATCCCAGTATGTCCTTGCAGTTCATTCTCTCTCAAGCCCTCATGGGGTGGATTGTCCTTCCCAGTGTGTCTTTGCAGAGAAGTGTCCTTGAGTGGTTGTGTCACAGTAACAGCTGCACCTGGATCAATCCCTCCATGGATTCTGGAATAAAAGCCATGGCTGCACAGGGACGTGCTTCTAGTTTTATTCCAGAATAATATCCAGGCAGGATATTTTACTGGCCTATCTGTAGTAGATTAATCATTCTAGTACAGCTGTTCTGGGAAGGTATTTCCCTGTAGACAAGCCCATGGAGGGTAAAGGGGAAATGTGAGCTTGTTGAGGGATTAGGCAGAAGGGTGGGATGTTTAAAGGTTCAGCTAAGCTTCAAATAAATGAATTGAAACCTTTGGAGGTTTTCCCCATCGTGTCTCATGGAGATCAGATCATTTTTATCAAAGAGAGAATAAAAAGGACTGAGATGCAAATTTTTTCTCACTATGTTGGTTAGTTGGAGAGGGGAAAAAGAGAGAAGTGACTTCAAGAGGAAAAGCAGGTTACATGGACTTTAGATTATGTGATTTTGGAAGTGTGAGTCATTAGGAAAGAAGAGGGGGGAAAAATCATTTTCTCTGGTCGCTATGCAGTAATGCAGAACAGTTGTTCTTGTGTTTATTTCTGTGTTTTCCAGCATGGAAATTGTTGGACCATTGTGAGATAGGGATTGTGCAAACTCAAATAGAAAAGCAAATACTCACCAATACAATGGCAGCTGATGCCAACTGTAACACCTGACTCAACGTGTTAAACCTATCAGAGATGGGGGATCACTAAATGAAACAAGTATTCTTTTAACTTTCATTTCCTGAAGGGATTTTGATTTGTTTAGGGTATTTTAAGAATAACTGGAACAACTGCACTGGACTGGAATTGCACACCAAGCAGGGCAGAGAGAAGAAATCTTTGATTTCTGCTTTTGTACTTTGGAGTCTGAAAACAGAAAAGTACTTCATTAAAAACAGGGGCAGCAGGAGATTGAACAGTTTATTCCTCTTACAGTGGAATATAATATTTTGAATCAATATTTCATTAGTATAATTCACTCTTACATGCCTACTTTTTCTTAAGAAAAATTGAAAATCAAACACAAACAAACCCAGCTGTTGTTTGTGTTCCTCCTGAAGGTCCTCTGGCCCCTGAACCCGGCTGTTTGTTCCTTTGTCTTGTTTTATTTTCTTTCTAAACCTTGAGGTTGATAAAAGTCAGATTATTTTCAAATTGTTTATACTGTTGCCTATACTAAAATCATCCCTTTTCAAGGAAATTAACTTAAAAGCAGCCAAGTCTGCTGACATGGTATTGTCTGTTGGAAATGCCTCTGGTCATGGCTGTGTTTCATAGATTGGTGCAGGTACAGGAATCATTGCAGCATTATTCTCTATCTTCTTCTGACATTGCTTTTTGTTCTGTTTGTCCTTTGGGTTTTTTAAGTGGATCTGTAGAGCAGAGTCATGGAGCAGCATAACCTGGGCAGCCAAGTTACACACCTTGTACACAGAGGGTCCAGTGCCGTGGCTGCTCCAGGTCCCGTCACAGGTCACATCCCTGTCATTGTTGTTCCTTTTTGCACAGCAGTTCCGTGGTCTCTTCCCCGGGTGCTGTGGGAGGCTGGGAGCTCTCTGGAGCTGGAGCAACCTCAGCACCAGGCTCTGCTCTGTGGTCAGGATGGTTTAACCTGAGCATCCTGACAAACAGTGCCAGGGCAAATCCTGGCTCAGGTTATTGCGTCTTTCTCTCTTTATTCTGTCCACGAGGGCACTCCCTGTGCAGAGCCATCTAAAGCTCACCAGACTGAGATGGTTTGCTCAAGGACCCGAATGCAGCAGCTCTCCTCCCACCTGGCCCACCTCTCCCTTGTGGCTTGTCTTCCCCCAGGTTCCCTCCCCAGGGAAAGCAGCTGCTGTGCAGACTCAGAGCTTGTCCTGACCCTGGGCGAGGAGGGAGCTGAAAGCACAACTGAGAGCTCTCAAATGCTTCTGGTTCACCAGTGCAGACACAAAGTACACAGCAGGAGAACATCTGCCTACAGGGAGTACTAGGGAGGGCTTGTAATGCTTGAATGATTTTTATCTGCTCCTGTGGTGGAAATGGACAGATCCCAGCCCGGCACACAGCAGAGTCAGTGCTGGATTCTCTTCTGGCTGAATACATTGCCCCTGACTACAGCTCCTTCCCATCCTTTGCTCCAGGGATGGCAGGGCAGCAGCACAGGCAAACCCTGAGCTGTGGGACCTGTGTGGAGCCGTGTGCCCTGGCAGTGCCCTGCGTTTGGAGGCTTCACCCCCAGCGTGTTTATCTGTCCCTTGTCTCATGAGAGGGACAGGAAGGGAGCTCAGATCCAAGTGCAGACGTTTGTCTCCTGTTTTAAAAAAACAACTGGTGTTTGGGGAAGTTTCTCTCTTTGCATATCTAGTCCCAGCCTTGAACTGTCCCTCTCCATCCCACAGTTATCCTCTCCCCTAGCACAGATCTATTTGTTTTTCACTGCTCCTTTGATACCGACATTTCTTCTCTCCCAGAGTTTAACTCTCCTACAAGAGGCTCAGGAGTGTTTTCTGTATGTTCATGGTTAGGTTTGCAGAGCCATTCAGACTGCCTAAGAAAAGCCAGCCAAGCAGGGCAGAGAAAAGAGCCTTCCTTTGCTTTGTGGGTTGCTCTCATGGTTGGTGAAACTGGCAGGACAGGGAAAAAAAAAAAGTGTTTGTCTGTGTGTGTATGTGGAAATCTTTGCAGCTCCAGTCTAGACCTTCCCTGCTGTTCAGGGAATGAGGGAAACTGCAGCCGGAGCAGCAAGGCTGGGTGAAATAATAATAGTGCCATTGACATCAGCCTGTGCTTGGCGGCCCCACAGCCCCAGCAGCCTGTCAGGGGAAATGTCTCACCCCACAGCGACCCTGCCGGGACTGGGGCACCCTCACCGACACCAGCCGTGCTGCTTCCTCGTGCAACAGCCCAAACACACATCAGGACACTCCCTCTGAGCCTTAAGCAGGTCCAGGGGAGCGGTAGATCAGATGTTGCATAAGCAAACAGCACTTTGGCACCCCATTTATACAGGAACACTTAGGAGGTAGGATGAGAGGAGCTTTTCCTTGCACAGTGCCATCAGCGCTCTCCTCTCTGATGTGAGAAAATCGCATTTGCCACCCCGGAGACTGAAACACCCGAGCTTGGCCAAAGATGTTGTGTTGAGCCATATGTTGACCCAAATCATCAGGAGATTCTGTGGGTTTCGTGTCCCAGCTTTGTTGCATTCAGGCCCTCCCTTGTGTTTGTCAGGCTTCCAGGGACTGATGTCTGGCGTTCCCACCCTGTCTGCCACCCAGTCCCAGCAAGCTTTTTGCTGGAACAGGAGCCTTTGATTTTTTGTTCTGAAATAATTTTGGGGTCTGAAATTTCTTTCATGGGTGTTTTTTAAAATTTCAAATACAAGGAATAAAAAGTCTGTACCCCAAACAAAACCTTTTATGTTGGGGGGGGTAAATGAAATGTTTCCCTTTTTTCCTCCCCTTCCCTCTTCCTTTTTCCTAATTTGATAATGGTTTAAAACACAAACTGGAGTCAACCAGAAATGATGTTACAGTGCTATTATCCTCTTTTTCCTTCCTTTCCTTGGCAGTGATGCATTGCACTGCCTGCTTCCTGACTTCCCCAGAAGACACTTCCCGGGAGCCTCCTCTTCGTCAGAACTCCAACCCCGGCTCCCCAGGTTGTTCCTGTGCGTACCAGATCAATGACATCAACTCCACCAGTCTGTATTTGCGGCTGCAAAAATAGCAAGGTGGTGACTCAAAGCAAAAAGTGCTTTCCAAGTGGTTGTGTTGTATTTAGGATATTAACCACCACCCCTCAGAGGAGGTGGATGAGTGTGGAGGAGGAGGAAGAGGTTGTTTTGGAGATTTTGTGTGAAACTTCTTTTGAGTGACAGCATTCTGTGACAGTTCCCGAAAGCAGTGCTTTTAACTGGCTCCTGAATTTGCTTATCTTTTGGCAAATCTCCTCCCCAGCCTGCTGCCTCTCCTCCTTGGGATGCTGAGACATTGTGAAGGAACAATAACAGGAACACCTGGCACGCTCCCCCCGGCACAGGGACGTGGGACAGACGCAGTCAGTTCTCAGCAGATGGGCTCCTGCAGCCCTTGGAAACTCATTTTGGCCCTGGTGACCAGAATTTTGATTGTGTGTCCCTGATTATTTTCTGAGGTGCTGCTGACTTTTAAGACCTGCTGCATGGCTAACTGATGGAAAATCAAACCTTTATAAGCACTGCTGGCAGTCACGGTGGGGAGGATCTGATTGCAAACGGCATATATGGCACTGACCTGTGCTAGAACAGAGTATTTCAATTGTGCTCTGCAAACTTTGCCCCTGCAGACTGATGGAAAATGGCTAGATGGAGCATGGATTCATTTTCTAAGGGAAATGAGGATATAAATTCATTTAAGAAATGACATGCCAATTTTTCTTGCTCCGTTTTCCTCTCATAATAAATGGTACAGCTGCCAGGAATTTTTGTGGAAATAACACTTGCTTTCTTCTTCTTCTTCTTTTTTTTTTTTTTAAATCCTGCTCAAATGTTGTAAAAGACCCAGAGCCAGATATATCATATTTAAGATCTCAGTAGAGGTAAACCTCACTAAACAAATGAAGATTCCCTGTCCCTGTTGACTGCTGACAGTGATAGTGACACGGGCTGCAACATTACTTCCTCAAAACTTGGAGAAAATATATAACCCATTTACTTAATGGACTGAGCTATAATGTCATCAGTTAAGTGAATCCCGTGAATAAAGAACAAGATGAAGTAATTGCTTCCAAAACATTTCTGGAATGAAGTAAATCTTCACAGTGGCTGGTCTCCTGGGGTCCTGTTGATAACCTCTTTTGAGCAAAGTTTGTTCTTCTGTGATGCAGAGATCCTTTTCCAACTGTTATTAAGGAATTAATTCACTAGATAGCAGTGAAGGGGGCAGCTTTATCTACCCCTACTGTGGCTGGGTTTGTGGATTGCCATCATGGTTTGGTTTAAAACACAGCAGCTGGAAGGGAAAACAGCCTGAGGTGCACAAAACTGGCCCACATAAACTATATTCCATCTCTGTTTCTGGAGATGCTGAGCACCTGTAGGTCCTCCATACAGCATTTTATAAACACAGCCAAGGAATGACCCAGGAAGCTGTGTCCCAGCTAGGACAGTTTCAAAACAAGTGAAGAAACTCCACTGGTCTGGTGTTGCAATTGTCACTCCTTGACTGCTGTGGGAGACCAGCAGCAGCAGCAGCAGGAAGGTCTGCAGCCTTGTCAGCTCATCTTTGACTTGGCTTGGGCTTTTCTCTTCAGAGGTGAATGAACTGAAGGGAAAGGCTGGTGTGCCATCCCACAGCAAGGGTGGGAAAGGAATTACCTGGCATTGAGGAGCTCAGTGAAGTGTCTGTAGAGACCTTCTCCTTGCTCCAGGATTTCAGGGTTGTTGAGCCCCTGACAGCTAAGTCCAGGTCTTTTTCTGATAAAGGAAGGCAACGACTGTTGGAAACACCATTTTTGTAGCCCACTGCGTAAAAGAGTTGTTTTCCTGAAACTCTGCATCTTTTGCTAGGTTGGACTAGTTTGACTGCCTGCTCAGGGAAGGGCTATTTTCAAAATCAGATCAGGTCATATAAAATAACCGGTTTAGCCTGTGATTATCATTTTTAGAGGTTTCTGCCTCCATAGCCACACAAAGAGCTGATCTGGCTTTTGGCATAACAAATTAGGCAGATTTTTCTAGCTTCAGAGCAAAAGCAAGATAAGAGGCAAGAAACTCTTGAGGTAGGTCAGCCGTGGGCAGGAGAGCTCATTTCTTTGTCTGTGGCAGATCCCTTTGGCAAGGTTCCCACCCCTGATTCCCACCTTCCCTCCTGTCCCACTGCCTGCTGGAGGTCGTGGGACCCTCAAGGTTGTGCAGAGTGTGAAATGAAGTGTTTGTGTGGCTGCACTCTGGGGGTCAAAAACCTTGGGAGCAGGGCAGGACTGGGAATGATAATTGTTCACCAACTGTGCTTGCCAAGCAAAATTAGGAGCCTCCCCTTGTTCCTAACTCCCCTTCCTTATCCTTTGCACAATGCCCCTATCTGCCCTTCTCATGTGATTTCTGTATTCCCCTCAGCAATTTTATTTGCACAATGTGTTGGGTTTTTTTCCCACATACTTACTTTTCTGGCTGCTTCACAGAGGCTGAAATGTTTAGTTCTTTCCATCTGACTTCAGAGGTTTCTGGTCTTACAGTTGCTCTGGAAAAATGTAAGTGCTTAATTAACATGCAACTACTGGAAGGGGAGAGAAAAAGGCAATACAGAGTCACGTTCTTTTTGCTTGACAGAGCGAGAGCCCTGTGGTACGGAGCACACAAAAAGGGCTTCGTGAAGAGATCTGAACTCTCTTCCCATCCCAGTGCCATGTGTGATTTCCAGGCAGTCCTGATCTCTCCAAGCCTCTTTGCCTGCCTCCTGCTCTTGGGTCATGCTTTTCTTTCCCGTTCACTTATTTTCTCCCCTGTTGAGGTGCTGAGCAGCTCAGGGCAGGCACCATCCAACCCCAAAAGTACCTGTGTCAGCCAGCAGAGCACCTGCCCTGTGAACCCTTTGCACTCAGTAGCGAAGCGGGACCCCTCAGAATGATTCAGGTCTTAAGTGGGATAAATCACAGCTCTTAAAAAACCTTTTTCTCTCCATTAGCTGCAGTAGGATCCTAAAACTACTATGTTCCTAACCTGGACAAAGAAAATCTAGTGGGAACCTGCGCAGGCTGGAACATATGCAGTGTTTATCACCAGCAGCTCAGCTGAAAGCTTTAACACCTAACTCTAACAAATTACAATGCTAGGAAAAGCTGCTTTTCTTGGGTTTCTTTCACACAAAGAATCTCATTGCTGAATATCACTATCAAAGCAAGCAGAGCAGAAATCACTTGAGCTCTCTTTTTATGATAGCAGTGAAGGACTGTAAGCAAAATGAAGCACTGCTCTTCTGGGAATAAGGAAAAGAGCAGGATCTGCATTAGAGCAACACTTATGGAAACGTGAGGGCTGAAGCAAAAAGGAATGATGAAGATGCAGTGGTTGGAGTGGGGAGTTTGCCCTGTTGGGTCATTCTTTAGTGGCAGCCAATATTTGGTGCAGCTTGATGTGATGAGCAGCCAACCTTGTCACAGCCCACGGAGGTGGAAGGATTACTTTGAAGGGGAAGGAACTGTGTGCTGTTTGGCCACCTGATTTCTAAGGACTGCAAAATGTTGAGCACCAGCAAGTCTCACTTAAAAAAAAAAAAAAAAAGAACTCTACCCCCAAACCCCTCAAAAGGCCTAATGGTCTTTTGAAATGTGGTATTTTATTTAAGAACTGCAATGACACTGGAGCATGGAAGTCAGGAAGGGGTTTCTGGAGGCAGCTGCCACTGCTGGGTGTGAGGATGGACGAACAGGTCTCTCTTGGCTGTTCTGGTGGAGTCACCTCCCTTTGTCCACCCTCATCATTTTTCCATACATCCCTTCACCCCTCTCCTCCCTGCCCTATTCCCCCTTAATCTTTGCTCCTGTTACATGTCTCTCCAACTGGATCATTTTTGATAGATACTCCTTTCCCTCAAAAAGAACACATTCATGAAAATAATCTCTCATTTGCCACTATGACTTGTGTTTTCTTTCCCTTCCTACTGTGTGTTGAGGCCATCTTTAGCTTTAGCTCTGGAAGATGATGTTTGGGTTTTTTTCCCTCTTCCTGCTGCTTTTCCCACTTGTGCAGTGCTGAGCCACTCGGTGCTCTATTCTGCTGCCCTAAACTCTTTAGTGAAACACTCCTGCATGTGCTGAGTTGTAGGACTCATTAGACAGCAAGTGGGTGACAGTCTCTACAGTAGCTAACATAGCCACTGGTAGATAAAATAGCAATAAAATTCTCATAAATAGTTTGCTAAAGACTTTTCTCATGGACAGATTTCCTGCTACAAAATTATGACTCAGGCACCACCATTTCTAGTGGTCTGTTCTTGCAAGGGTGAATGTTTTTCACCCGACATGGTACTGAATCATTCCCCAGGATGTGTAAGGTATTTGTGCTTGCACCATGTCAAGGTGTTGTTGTTAGGGTAACTCTTTTGTATTAGTCTTGATTCCTCATGTAGTGCAATTATAAAGGCTGTTGTTTTAAAATAATCCAGGCTGTCTCCAGTCCAGGGAGCCAGCACTGCTCAGTGAGACCTGCACAACCCCACTGAGGCAGAGCTGCTTTACCATATGTTGTTAAAATAAAAAAGTTGGTAAGGAAAATACCACATTAGAAATATTGCTGTGGAAAATCAATGGAGAAGTCCATGTTTCCCTTGAACTTTTCTCAACAGCTCCAAGAAAGACACCTTTTTTTTTTTTATTTATTTTAAATTAATTCAGCCTTGGTTCTCAGGTAATCACATGAGTCCAAATAAGCAAGGCTGCACTGCACTAATTGAAATGATTATATAAGCTGTGATACTTAGGCAGAGGTGCTTTAGAAAAGTCCACTTTTGCCCAAGTCTGTCAAGGTCCAGAAATTCTACAGCCATGCCAGACCTTCCTCAGTGTATCCCAAAAAAGGGATGGGGTGGCCCACAGTGCAAGTACCTCCTTGTGCCCCCTTCCTTTCCATGTTTAATCCACTCTTTCACTTTTCTGGATGTGAAGCAGCTCAGCTCTCAGTGCGATATTAAGGACACACAAAACCCACTGTGGCTCCAGCATCCACAATTTGCCTCAAGGCTCCAAAGCATTCCCTGGATGATGCCCAGGAGACGATAAATCCTCTTCTATCTCTCCAGACTTTGAAGGACAGACATTTTTTCTTAAATAGACCTTCTCTGTTTTCATTCCCTTATTTATCTGGAGCTGACACTTTAACACAGTAGAAGCAGCCAGGCACTAAAAACAAAGAGAAACTCAAGTCCTTGACTTCTTCTGAGACTTGCAGCCTGTGTTTAAGAAGAAAAGAAAAAAATCTAACAAATAGAGAAAGCGCATTTACAGATTTGTCTGTTTGGCTTCTCTAAACATCAAATAGGCAGAGCAAAGATTAGGAGTTTCTTCTACTTCAGGAGATGCTAAAAAAAAAAAAAGAAAAAATATTTATAGAAAAAAAAAAAAAGGAAAGAAACAAAAGATCCAGAGTACAAGGTGTTCCTTTGGTTTCTTGGGAAAATGTGCAGTGAGGCTCGAGATTGTTTGTCTGCATTGCAAACCTTCACATTGAGCTTTTGAAAAATGTTTCATTTAGCTGGATACTTGACCCTCTGTGTGGATAATGTGTCTCCAAAATGAAGGGAGGAAAGGAGGAGGCAAGGGAGAAGTAAGGAACTGTCTTTGCAGCTATTATTTTCAAAGACTGCAGTATTTCTGCAGGATTTCCAGATAAACGGTGAAGGAGAGCTCTCCCATCCTGCCCCTGCTCCGGGAGATCCATCCTTCGCCCCATCAGCTGATTTCACTTTCTAACCATTTGCTGTGGTGTGTTTTACCAGGCCTTGGCTGCACAGAAACCAGATTACCCAGCTGGGGTGGCCGTAGTGGGAGAATCACCGAAGGCTGTTTGCTTTGCAGTCGAGTACTGAATAGGGCACAAACCAGTAACAGGGAGAAGGGTAAGGTGGCCAGACATCCAAAAGAGCTGTGTGGGATAGATGGTGCCTCTTCTGTGGCAGTTTCCCCTTCCTGGGCAGCTCTGGGTGCAAGTGCCCGTTGGTTTTGCTGTCACAGGTGATGGCTGCTGTGGGTGTGTGCTCTGAAAGTCCCGAGGGGATGCAGAGGGCAGTCAGCTGCCCTCAGGTTGGGCAGTGGGGTCAGAAAGGAGGAAAGGAGAGGGAAACAACTACAAAGATTTGTCCCCAAAGCAGTTTGTGAAAGTGTGGAAAGCAGTTTGGGTGTTGGTTTGGCAAATGGTGCACTGGTCATCTGAACAGGCCTTGTCACTCCTTCCTCCATCAGTGCGGGGTCACAGTCTCTGGAAATCCCAGCCGTTTGTTTAATCACTTGGATAAGGACTTGGAGCAGTTCATATTTCAGGTAGTTGAATTCGAAGCTCTTGGCCCTGGCCTTGAAGAGGAAAGTGAAGCTGGTCCTGAACACGGAGGGTGGTTCTCACGTGGGTTTTTCTGTGAGACTGGCGCGTGCACGCAACAGGCACCGAGCCACCACCGCCAAACACATCCAGACTGCCAGCTGGACTTCAACCAGACATCCAAAGGTGAAAGCTTATCTCCATGCCTGAGAGAAAACAGGAGGAGATGCAGATGGTCCCAATAAACCATTGCAGGAAACAAAGTACACTTGATAAGGAGCAAGGGAAAAGGAGGACGAGAATTCCTAATGTCAGTGATTCTGTTAAAGACTTTGACCATGCCTTATGGGAAACTGCAAAGTTAAAATATAAATAAACTGACTTTAAAACCTCAATATTGCAACAGTAGTGGCTGAGTTGAATTTAAATTACCTCCTGTAATTCTTGGAATATCTAATGCTTTGAGAAAGTGTGATGTTTTTCTTACCTCTTACATAACTTTTTTTGGTCAAATTTCTGAGGCAGCCTATTGATTTTATTATTTTAAGGCAGATATTATCAAGCCTGTTATCAGCTGCTTGGCAATAAGATGCAAGGGCTAGACATGTTAGAACACTAACAATTCAAAGAGTAGGGGGTTCTTCTCAAAGCCTTGTCCAAGGTTCCTAACACTTTCCTCAAAAGTCCTTCCATATTGAAGAAAGATGTGGATGGGAACATCATATTAGTGACTGTTGGTGCATTTATGTATCTGCTGAGTGCAGTGCAGAGAGAGAATCACTTTTCAGCTCTGAATTACTGTAGGTCTTGTCCACAAATAGGACCTAAGTGCTGCAGACTACATCGTGCTTTTGCTCTTTGCATCCCGAAAGACTCTTTGGTTTGAGGAAAAAAAGCAGTATCTGCTCACAAACAGTGAAAACCAGACAGCTGCACACATGAGATCTAATTTGAAGGTGTAGTTCTGTCTTCACCCTCAGAATAGGAATGAGTATTACATCACCATGAGCACAGGCTGGCCTCCTCAGGGCTCAGCATTTTGGGGTAAGCCCATGCAGACCTGCAATATTCTGTTTTATTGATTAGAATTAATTTAATAATACTATTATGCCTCTCCTGAACAAAAAATGATTCTATAAGCCCTGGTGGGGGGGGGAGTTTTTCCCCTCTAAAGTGGTATATGAGACAAATAAATCTAAGGGACACTCTTTGACTGCTGATTCATTTCTGATTCATAAAAATAAACAGATAGCAAGACATATGTCTGAGCCAAACAGCATTTACTCTGTGGGAACATGTAAATGTAATAACACTCTTTAACAGGGTTAAACAATATTAGCCCTCTGATTTGTCATTATTAGTGTCACTAATTCTAGTTTCATGAACATCACTGAAAATATATGGCATGCAAAAAACAACTACCATAATGCAAGCACATGCATCTGTCTTTCCAGAAGAAAAACAGGCTTGGCAGGGACTGCATTCTGCAAGGATTTGAAACAACAACTTTTTATTCATTAAAATGTGGTTATGGTCTGAAAATGGACTTGAGGGAGAGGAGGAGGGAGGGAAAAAATGATCTCTCATTACAGGCAGCACTTAGCCATTCCAGTTTGTCTTCCATTGGCAATGTGCACTGACAGATACAATGGCTTATTACTGCCCCCGTTGATGCCAGTGGAAAAATTCCCTGTTAACTTCAGCAGGAGAAAGACCAGATCCCAAATCTGGACTGCTGACAACAGTGGGGAGCCAATGTCAGTCTAAACAGAGCAAGTTTGGTTTCTTTTCTGCCCCATGTATCTTCAGCAAATTGCCAGCTAAGTGTTGAATCCAGGCTCTTTACAGCTTGAGAGGAGAGCGGCCGACAGGCTTTGCCAAGCCTGGGGAGTTTGAGGCCGTGTGAACCTCGTGAAAGATTTACAAGCTTTGCAGGACGTGATTGGCTTCTGCAAGCCAGTTCTGCTCTGACTTCAGGCCAGGGCTCACCTCCTTACCAGGACACTGTGGTTGGTCTGGGTGTCCCTGTGCACTTGAAGGCAGTGGTGGAAATGTGGCACCTGCTCGGGATCACAACCTGGGCCGAGTCTCCTCCCTGGCCTCCCTCCTCTCCCGCTGTGCCCACGGTTTGTGCTGTGCCCACGAGTGTCTCTCAGCACAAAGCCCGGCCCAGCGGGGCTCCCCTTGGAGCCAATGCCAGTAAATGACTGTATCCCGAGCGGAAGGAACGGCTCCTCCGTGATGAGGGGCCGGGCTGTCACGGGACACTGAGCTGGAAGGGCACAGCGAGGCACCCACTGCCCCAGCACGTGGTAACTGCACCACTGGGAACTTGGGGGTACCCAGGTACCTCCTGGGGTTGGAGGCACCTCCCAGTGGTCAGCATACCCCAACAGTCAGTGTTTGCCAGGGAACTCCAGCTTTCTCCCTCCAGCAAGAGGGCAGGGGCTGCTAGGGGTGGGGGACATGGAAAAACCACCCATGGATGTCACCAGCAGGAGCTGAGCGCAGAGTGATGGGAGATGGGGCCAAAGGAGACCAGGGGAGGCTGTCAGTGGTACGTGGCCTCTGCCCCAGTAAAGCCCCCAGTGCAGAGGAGGCACCAGAACTGCCTCACACAGTCTGGTCCAGGATTTCCCTACTCCTGCATGTAGTTGGAACATATTTTCCTAAAGCCTTAAGTTCAGTCATCTTTGCTGTAAAAAAGGTGATTCCTGAAGGAACAAGAAGGGTATTGTTCTCTTTATAACAAACTTCTGCATATTGGATGACTTTTATCACATTTTTCCTCTTATCATATCTTTCCTCATTCTTTTCTTTTCTAGACTAAACAAACCCAATTCCTACAACCTTTCTCTCCAGGTCATATTTTCCAAATCTCTTATCAGTCCTCTTTGCTCTTCCCTGGCCTCTTGCCAGTCAGCCTATTCAAATGATGGTTCCCAAAGCTGGACATCCTGCTCCTATTTTGTTGCTTTGGATATAGGGCAGAGAGACAAGCAGAATTAGCAGGAGATGAGGAGCTGATTTTTAATCCCCTCCATTATCCCTGAGCTGGATAGCACTGCTGCAGGGGTTTAAGAGAAAAAAGAGCCAAAGTGGGAGCTCGCTGAAGCACTGAACATCAAATTACATCAATTCCTAGTTATGACCATCTCTTAAATTATGCCAAGTCCTCATTAACCCCACGGTTATTACTTGGCTCAGATAAATATCCACCTGTACGTTCACCTCCGATGGGGTTTCGGGGGCAGCAGGAGAAGTTTTCTGGCGTCAGCTCGACTCCTGCCAGCTCCACTGTGCTCCCACAGTCCCAGCAAGGAGTGGATCACGACAGATATTGCTGTGCCGACTGCGGGAACAGGGGGAGGACACTGTTGTCATGTCCATGTTCTATCTGTCATCTACTGGTAGCTATTTATACTGCGCTTATCGCCGTGGTGGGATGAGCACGGGGTAATGGTAACACGTTAGAGAGCCTTTGAGGCAGAGAGCTGAGAAAAGAAAGGCACTGTTGGGTTTTAATGTGCCAGACTGAGCCTGGGAGGGAGTCGCTACCTGTCACAGCACGGGGACTGCTCCGCAGGCTGAGCGTCTCTGCAGACCCGCGGCCTTCCAGTGGCACTCAGAATCCCCGAAAAATCACAGCCTGCATCGGGAAAACGCAAATCCCTTCAGGACTGAGCTCCAGGGCTTTAATAGCAGCATGTTTTATTCAGCCTGTTTCCCCTGTGCTGTATGTTGTCTTTTACATGTTTTCAATATTTAAAGCCTGTTTTTCATGACAATGTTTCTTCTGACGTTTCCACACAAAATTTCTCTTTTTCCATGCCTCTTCATTCCAGAAAAGATGTGGTTTTGTGCACTGTCCTCCTACGGCTGTGAAATCTCCGGGTGTCCATTAAAATGAAAAGAGTGACAGAAAATTAAATTAGTTTTTATTATCTATGGTAGCAGTGCTAGGGAAAAGGAGAGAGCTGTCTCTGTTTGGACTGTGTAGCACAGGTAGAGCCAGAGAGCAGGACATGGCTGCACCTGGATTATTAACTTTTATTTTTTCTTAATTCTATTTTTCCCCTCAATTGATTTGTAAGGAACTATCATTGCCTTTTATTGCTATAAACTAAGCTGTGCAGGAGGTTTCAAGTGAACCCATTTAATTTTTTAATACTCCACTTCCTTCATGAAAAAACCATTCCCCAAACACTATGGATTTGGTGCCACTGGTGATGGGAAATCAAGGACCATTTTTAAGTGGATTCATTTCTCCAAACTGTCCTGCTGTTGATAAATCCAGTTAATAATACTAAACAATTTTAGAGAACACACAGAAATGTTCTATCTACTCATTCACCTGCAGAGTAACTTAGCACTGCATGTCAGCATTTAAAGGGATTGTCTGTAATTAGGCTGCTATAAAACATAAGTATAGTGGTCACAGACAATAAAACTCAAGGAAATATCTCTGCAGTGTGTCTGAGCACAGGCAGCTACACATGACCACAACAGTCTTTCACAGGAGATTCATCTGGAAAAAAGAACACCATGTGTGTGTATGTGTAAATGTAAGTACACACACACTGCAGCTCGGGTCCATCAGTCTTATTAACTAGTTGTGTAGCACCACCAGGGAAAACAGAACTTGGTTTGGGGAAATTTAAAGGAATCATTTCCAAATGAAGATGATTACATCTACATCTGTGATCCTGAAAGACCCTGAGGTTTCTCTGTCTTCCTCTGTGTTTTCCCTGGAGACTGTGTAAGAAAATGAACAACGCAGAAGTGCAGAGATCTGTGGCTGCTCTGCAGACAGAGGCAGCCTCGTGTACGGTGGGAGAGGAGAGCCCACATTCTTCTTGCCATCAGGAGTCCAGAGCTCCTTCATAATGACAGATGGGCTGTGGCTCTGCCAACACAGAGGACATCCTTTGAGGGCTCTGGGGGCTGTGGAGTCTCCCTGGGTGCTGTTGCTGGCAGGTTGCAGCCCCAGAGAGTTGTTCTGCCACAAGAACAGGGGCAGAACGTTCCCTCTGCTTATTCCCTCTGGAATAAGGGATACCAGGGTGCCAGGACTCTTGAGTTCCTGGGCAACCACACAGCCCCACCTGAGTGCCCCAGTCCTTGGTGCTCTGCTGCCATGCAGGATGGTGACCTGTGTCCTGCTGGTTGTGTTGGTACTCCATGGTCTTGCCCAGGGCAGAAGGACCCTCAGCCATGCCCTCTGGACAAGCATTCCCAGAGTGCCCAACCTTGCTCCAGAGGGGTCTGTCTGCAGCTTATCCACAGCACTCGTGTCTGTCAGCCACGGGTTTAATGGTGCTGCTCTCTGGAAAGATGAAATATATGGTTGGGCAATAAAAAAAAAAAAAAACTGGAAAGAAAGATTTATAATTTTCCCCTTAAGCCTGTCACTCATGTCATTAATACAGATGTCATTTAGGAGGGCAACAACTTTTTCTTCTTTTTTCTTCTTTCTTTTTTTGCTAAAAGCTTTGTGTTTGTACCCACAGTCTGACAACCAAATGGGTCTGCCTTTCTTTTTTCCCCTCCAATATGTGGATTGCTTCTAATTCTGTCAGTCAAATGGAGCAGCAGTTTCGGGAGGGGAGTGATTAAGGCTCCCTCAGAATAAAGGGCTGCACGCTGTGCCTCTGCTATTCATCAGCGCTGCGGATGGAAGAGCAATTCCAGGCTCCTGAATAACGGGATTTTTTTCAAACATACAAAACACACCTTAGAAATACTGTACAAACAAAGCTCACAGCCTCCAAGTGCCGTGCTTATTTTCTCTTTATTTCTTCATGCTTTATTTTCACTTCTCATCACGTGCTCCAGGACCCCACTCAGCCCAGGCGCTCACTCGGTGCTTGACTCCAGACTCCCCCAGCAAAGCACTTGGCACTTCCTTAATTGTGCTTAACTCACTAAAGCCATACGGATTTAAGCTTGTGCTTAAAGTAAAGCCTTTCATTATGTACTTTGTTAAAAGAAACTTCCCGATTAGATCTGACTGTATGCTGTTGGTCATTTTTTGGAGGCAAAAAATGCAGAGTTAGGAGATCCTGTGGAGTTTCCCAAAACAGTGTCATTTTACCAAAATAGTGGCGGAAGAAAAAAAAAAAAAGGTGAAATATTTTTGAAGGTGCTTCTAAGCAAATTGTCATTTTGCAGTTTCTTACAGAATTACTTAGAAGTGTTTAAAACCCACCTATACTACAACCCCCCCCCCAAAAAAAAACCAAACAGAAAAATCACCCAACTTTTTCATTTATAGTAAAAAAAAAAACTTTTATTTGACTTCAGATATTTTCTTTTTCCTTTTTGACTCCTCTAATTCATTTCAAGTTCCTCTAAAATGGATATACAGTTGGGGAAACCAAACAGCTGGGACTTACCAAGGGAGTCAGGGAGTCTGTTGCAGGTAATGGATTCACAGTCCCCCAAATATCAGTCCAGCACCACTGTAATAATACCATGTTCTCCATGCAGTTTAGATAAAAAATACAGATGATAAATTGTACTCCTACATACCAATGGATGGTGGGAGTCCTCAGAGACTGAACATTTGTTGAAATGCAAGATATTGCTTCTTGATTCCCCACTATGTTTTATGGTGTGGCAAATGTATTATGGAGATAATATTCAATGCCCACACTTTCCTGAATTTAAATTGAGGAGAACTTATCCAGGTCAGGGGTTTTTTTCTCATCACTTTTAATGTCTGCAAACATCCTGCCTGTATGAGTGACTGTACCAGAGTGGCCACTGTGTTTGCCAAGGTACAATGGAGTGAACACTTGGGTGCCACATGGTAAATGTTTCATGAAAAGAGTATCTAAAACCGTCAGTGACTGTCTGCTCTGCACTCAAATGCAGGACATTATTTCGTGATTCCCTGTGATCCCTTTGGCATTGTAATTCTAAACTGTGCAAAGAGAAGTGGATGAAGGTGGATTACAAATTCTAGTCCCTATAAAGAACCTGTAATTATTTGTTAAACTGTTGTGTTTAGTCTCCTGTTCTGCTCTCTCCAGGCTGGGCTGTGTTTTCCAGTTTAACTCCCTGACTGTATTTCTAGTTTATAAGGATGACATGTACCTCCTCCTGTTTTCTCACAGGCCTGCAGATAAGATTTCTGCCTCACATCCCAGGTGATGGCCTGAGCATGTCTGCAGGATAACTGCCTGTGGGATACAAGCTCCAGTCCCACGCTGGGCTGGTGGGACACTTTGTGACCTGCCAGCAGACAATTCTCTATGAGCATTTTATGTCTCCAGACATCTTCTCATGTTTTGTTGTTTTTTTTTTTTTTTTCTTTTGTTCTTGTTTCCCCTTAGACATGATAGATTTTTTTTTTGCTTCAAGATAGAATTTCCCCTAAAATGCAAGAAAGCATCTGCTTCTCTGTCCATCCTTCCCTTCTCAGACAAGTCCCCTGCTTCATCTAGAGATGTGTGTGTATGTCTATACCTATATATATACGTATCTACCTACATGTATATTCTTTCTTACCCTGTTCCACTGTGATTTAAAATAGCAACCCTTTGCCAGTCTCTTCTCTCCCACCAGAGACAGGTAGGGTTATTTTGGAAGGTGCGAGGGTTGTTTGTTTTAATTTTTCTTTAAGTCACCAAAAAATTGAGTTAAATATAATTTTCATGAAATGCTCCAAACCCACTGCATTTGCCTGGGTGTATTGTTTTTCAGGCTCTCTCCCACCTCTAATCAGCTCTGATTCGGCACAGTTGGCAGTCTCTGCTCAGCAAGCAGACTGTCTGAATCACAGCTCAGCCCTAGAAAGGATGGTCTTTCTAGGTCAGGGCTAAATATACTGAGTATGGGGGTGAGGATGGAAAAGTTCCCATTCCAGCTGCTATCCTGCACTGAGTCTGCAGGGATAAAACTCTCCACCTTGGCAGCACGTTGGGAAGCTTCATTCACTGGGATCTGCAAGGGGAAGAGGGAAAGTCCTGCAGTGCCCCTGCCCTGGTAGCAGAGAGGACCTCTGGGATCTTCAGGAATGGCTCTGAGCTGGATGGGAGAAGGGCAGCAGGGCAGTCACTGGTCACCTCAGCATGAACTGGGCTCATGTCTAAACTTAACATTGCCCTTTCCTAGGACTCCCAGCCGTGGTGGTGGGATCAAGGTGTGCATTCCCTCCTCCCTGTGCCCAGCCAGCCAGGGTGCCCTGGGAATGCACTGGCCTGCAGGATGCTGCTTGTTCTCCAGTGGCTGCCCATCCTCAGGCAGTCAGGGATCTTTTCCTGATCTTAGGGACACTTTCCAGGATGGATGGCTGGCAAGGAGAGCAAGCTCAGGCAGCCCTGCTGGGATCTGGCTGTGCTGTGAAGGGCAGGACACGGTGACATTCACTGTGTGTGGATGGGGATGCCCCTGAATTTCAGGAAGCACCAGGGCTGGGAGAGCCGTGCTTTCCTCAGGGCTGACGTTGGTGTGATGCCTTCTGAGGCACGTCAGCTGTGGAAAGAAAGTGCTCACCACAACTCCCTCCAGCCTGGTCCAGCTATTCCTCCAGCCCGGGGCTGACACTTGGCAATCTGGCTGGAAAAATTAGAGCACAAATCCATGTGCTGTTTGAAGGCAGTAATGAAACTAACTCCCGTTTCCAGGAGTGGGACTGCATTTCCATTGGCCCCTTCCTATTAATTCTGTAATACCATCTTTCATTTTTATATAACACACCAGCCTCCTGCAAGAGTTTTCTTTCCTTTTGAAAGATGAAGCTTCAAGATTGTTACAGTTGCTAGAGGCAACTATTCTGCAAAATCTTTTTATAAAATGTATTTATCTAATTAAAAATCTTTGAACAGCACCATGCCTGTAGGATCAAAAATCTCATTTATACTGTGCAGGGCTGGGGAAAATGTTTTGCTGCTTCTGTAGAGCCACAGATAAACAGGGACTGGAGGGGCATAAAATGGCTGCTCCAACTCAGCTAATCCTGATGCACCTTTTCCAATAAAAAAGTGGGCTCTAAGATCTCTCTGGTTTATTATTGGAAGAAAAGTAATAGGGAGGGGGGGAGGAGTAAGCTTATAATGGAGTCAATTCAATGTAGTTGGCAACAAGAGTAGAACAGCCTTACATCAGTGACATTTTCCAGTGAAACAAACCTGTTGTACAGAGAACAATTTTTAATTAACTCTATATCTCATGTGTCGAGGAACGTGAGCAAACTTCTTTATGACTTTACTTTTGGCTGCAAAGTATATCCCAGTTTTTATTCTCCAAGAATAGATTCATGAGGTGAGTGGCAGGGAAGAGAGGGTTTCTAAATATGCATGTGAAGCGGTACGAAGCAACTTTGCAGGCACTTTATTGATTTCTTTTTTATCTTCTTTTACATGAGGGAGAGCACGGTGTTTTAAACACTAAATGGTTCTCAAAGGGTCTTTAGGTTTGGAGAAAATTTGTTGCTCAGCCTCAACAAGAAGACCCCAGGCTGCCCAAGCTGCTGGCCAAGGTGGCCCCATTGTTGTGGCACCGTTGCTGACCTGCCTTGGTGGCTCCAGGAGTGGCCCAGGGTGGTGGCTGCAGGAGTGACATCCCTCCTCTGCTCTCCTGTGCCATAGCAAGGTTTCTGCTGCGACACAGGAGCCCCACTGAAGCCACACAGTGTAATGTCTGGAGATGTTCCTCCAGAAACCAAAGCTGGAATCACAAAATTAAACATTTTGTGTAATTTTTTTTAACTCATCCTAGCTCAAAATAAATTCTGCTCTTAATTAGCTTACCCAATCAACAGCAGTAAAACCAACCCCTGCTATCTGCTGGTGTGTCTGCTGTGTCTGCCTTTCTCCATGTTGGTGGAGATGTGCTCAGAGCTCTGCAAGACGAGCAGGGCACAGACCTGCACTGCCTCAGTCTGAGCTGCTGTGCAGACCAAAATCCATAGAGAATGAGTGTAAAAAAGCACATGAGCATCTCTTTGGCTTTGCACATCCTCTGATTCTAGGAACTTTGTTCAAAATACAGACTGCTCTTATGGCCACCAAAGGGGGTTGATGATTTCCAGTCAAGCTGAAAAAATGAATATTTCATGGGGAGTTGAAAAGGAATTAAAAAGAACTACGTATAAACCAATTGGTTTCATTTATGGTCCTGGGGCTCACCAGAGCTCAGGTGTTTTGTCTCAGTGGGGGTCCCTGCTTGGCCTGTACCCCAGCACTGCTCCTTCCACTGATGTGCAGAGATTGGAGCTGCGTTGCAGACATAGCAATGGTGTGTGGAACAGCACAGATCATAGGGGAGCTGAATTTGTATGCTTTAGCACAAATTAGATTGCGTTTCTAAAATCCTAATAAGCATAGAGATGGATCCAGAGGGATTGTTACAAACCAAAGCAGAATAATAAGCTCGTCCAGAATTTACCTAATGGACAAAAGGAGAGACAGTTCTCAAATAATGGGCACATCAAATGAAGCAAAGAGCATCTCAGTAAGAAGAAATACGATCCTGTTCTGGGATGCTGAGGCCTGCAGTGGGACATGGAGGAACTTTGCAAACTGTAGGTGTGCTGGAGAGAGGTGCCAATGAATGGGTACCAGATCTCGCTCTTAAATATGAGAGTCAAGGAAGTACTTTATGTATTGATGAAAAATTGCTTTTCTGAGGCCAAGCCCTTCATTGAGACTAGAGGAAGGTTTGTCATTGGCTGCAATGGCATCAGCACTAGACTGTAACAAGAAAATAATAATGGTCTTGTCTGCATTATAAAGCCAAAAAAGAAAGCCAGCATTCCCAGCAGCCAAGAGCCTTCTGCGTGGCTCGAGGAACGCTGTACTGGGTGAATAATTTCTCTGTTACACAGAGCATTTGTTCGGTTCCTGATTTATCTCCAAGCAAATTTAGACTACTCAAAATCGATTTGCTCGTTACAGTTTTTTCAATGCCTATGGGCAAACTCTTGGCTTCTGCTGTTTCCTATTGTCATCCCTGCTGAGCATTGGCTGCCTTGGCTCACGTGGCTCTGTGCATCCTCCCTGCCTGTGTGACGCAACGTTATAAATAGAGGCTGGGAAAAATCACAGCCCCCCGTGTTTCTCAGGGGTGGGTTTCATGCTCAGAAGTGCTCTGTTATGCTGCCTGTTAGGTGGTTCAGCCCCAAAATTCAGAGATGCTTTTTTTAGAGTCGGTTCAAAGCACCTGTTCTTTTCAAGAACTGGATGCATGTGTTAACAGGCAGTAAAGAACAGCAAAGCATGTGAGGCAGCAGCTAAGGAGGCCTTTAAAGGGTTCCCTGAGAGGCACTGAACCAGGAACCTGCAAATATCCATTAATGAAAGTTATTTTGCTGACATAGGTTTCTCACAATAATTTGATTGGCTTGGATTGCTGTTTGGGAGAAGGGGACCTAAAAAGAACATCCCTGGACATTTTCCTGCAGAGCCTCCTAAGGCAACACCAGCCCAGTGTCAGCACATTTTATGGACACTGCTGCAGCTCCTCTATTTGCTGGATGAGATTCAAACAGTAGCCTGGAGGGGATTTTACAGACCTCTGGCCTTTTCTGATGAAGCTGCTGCTGCTTATTCAGGATCCTGTCCAAATTTTATTTAGATATTCCTACTTGGCCTCCCTGTTTAGAATTTTAATTACATTTGGCTGCTCTGCATCCCGTCAATCCAGTTTGGTGCTTCAGTGTGTGCTCTTCAACACTCAGAACTCATTACCTACAGGGGCAGTGAAGGATCCTTCAGCCTTTATCCCCTGCAGTTCCTCAGAAATTCTGGGGTTTGCAGCTCTGCCTGTCCTAGAAGACCTTTCACAGGAGAGGTCCCATTGCAGATCTGCTGTTTTTAACCTGTGGAAGAAGGTCTGTTCAGCTGCATGACCTGCCAGAGCAGCCCAGGCTTGGCTTAGCTCTGTTATGTACAAGAAAGCTGCTGTTTCTGACTCACACAGGTGACACACAGGTTTGTCTTACGTCAGACTAAGCAGCCCAGCTGATGCTGGGATTAGCACTGAGCCTTCATTGGGCTCCTTTGTTCTTGCAGTACCTCATACCAAAGACATTTTTTTGGAAATGCTAAGAATTTGCATGATATTAAAATGCATGTTCCATTGGGCTTTATAGTTAATTCTTTCCTTTTTTTGTCTTTCCTCTTTTTTTTTTTCTTTAACAAATAGGGCTCAGTTTTACCATTGTTCATTTTTTTTTTCCTTTTATTTAAGCAAAATTTTCAGCCATTCAGCGCCTCTGTTGAGATTTTTTTTCTTTCATTACTTTATGGCAGATGAAAGTTAAGAGGTCCAATTACTAACATTTTATGATAGCACAGAATATTATTAAAGCACTTAAGAGGTTATTAACACCTTTTATGTACCTCATTATTTAAAAGCCTGCCATATTTAATCATTTTAGCACCATTAAATTGGCATTAACAACAACCCTATGACTTACACTCAGAAATGTCACCATTTGACAACACTAATGCAATAAAATATCTCACAGAAACCTGGAGGCACCAGGTGAACTATAATGCTTCACAAAAATAAGGTTTTTTCATGGATTTCAACCACAGAGAGCTGCAAGGGGAGCCAGGGGGGTGCCCACCTCACCCTGAGAGCCGGGAGGGAGCCAGTGGAATGTGTGTGGCAGGAAGGCTGGGTTTGGTGTAGGACCATGTGCAGTGGATGAGGAACAGGAGGTGCTGAGATCTCCATGTGCAGAGAAGCAGGAGCCAATCCCAATCCAGCCCTCCCTGGAGTCCAAGCTCAGCCCAAGGTCTCGGGTCCTGCCCGTGCGTGGGAGTCCTGGGAACCCTTTTGTCTCCCAGTGGGGGCTGTGGCACCTTTGCTGTCCCCCAGTGTCCATGCCAAGTTCTCAGGCTTTGAGGGCCCTGGATTCAGTGACTGTCACACCTGTGCTTGATGGTGGATGAGCAGCTTTGACAGCTAAAAAAGGGAAGAGCAAAGCCCTTCATTCCCTGTCCTGCCAGGGCCCCTCGTTTATAGGAGCTACTTGTGTGCTACTCTAACTTCAAGGTGTAAAGTTATTCCTCCTGTGACCCCCCTCTTGGATCCCTTTCTTTGTTCCTCTCTCCCTGTGCTGGGGGGGCTGAGCCTGAAGCTCAGTCTGGTAGTTGGTGATTGCATCTGCCTCTACCCATTGATTACCAGGGACAAAAAACAACAGCACAGTGAAATATTATTTTTACAGCCTCCTGATTATTTCTAACAACCTGCTAAAAGCCAGTGGGACTGGGTGGGTCGGAAAAGCCGTGGTGACATTGGGAGCATTCCAGCCTCTGGAGTTTTTCCAGCTCCTGGAGCAAGATTCAATTCATACAGGACTATTCTCCAGCAAAATATGGGATGAATTGTGTTTTCTCTTTAAGGTTTACAAATAAATCCCTTTCCCATAATATTATTAGCGTTACTAATATATTTTGGTATTTTAAAGCATATCCTCGAATTTACTCTGGCAACTGCTGTACAGCTGAACACACAATCAGGGAAATCTATTCAATGACTTATCTGCCCAGACTTCGGTAGCATTTGTGTTCTTTGTGATTGTCTAACAGGAAGAAAAAAAATGGAAAAGGTCCCAAAAGCCTCAAAATCGGAGCCATAAAAGGCCCCCTGAGTTATTTTTCAGATGTTGGCACTCGGACAAGTGACTGTGTCAAAAACCCCAACAGGTCTATGTACAAAACCTATCAGTCCCAGCTGCTGGAAGGATGCCACCACCACTATCAGGATATTAGTTCAGCCATTTGGGGAGAGTAAATGTCAGTGTTTGTAGCTTGGGAGGGTCAGAGCGTTCAGTGCTAACGAGGCTGCAAGTCCACAGCCAACCCCCTCTGTGTACGTGATCGGCAGGCGCTTCCCTCTCTCCATTGCCCTTGAAGGCATGGATGGATTAATATTCCAGCCCAGCCACGCTTGGGTTTGGTTTGCTGTTTGTGTTACATCTCTGGCTGCAGTAGTTAAATGCTGGTAGGTCTTCAGGTCTGTTAAACAAATTATGGGAGCCTTTAAACACCGTCGTGCTGGGCTTTATCCCTCCCCATGCGCATGGAGATCACTCAGGTGTGAGTGGAGAGAAGTGAATGAGGCTTCTTGCCAATCCCCCTCTCCAGCAGAGCCAACTCCCTCCTTATCTGGAAAGGCTGGGGGGTTAATTAGCATGTGTTAGTGTAAGGTTTAACAGCAGAGCCCTGGCCCTGAGGACAGAGCTGTCTTGTTTTCTCCTTCAGGTCTGCTGCCTATCTCTCCAGGTGTCTCAAGTATCTCTGGAGTTCCCTGCCCTTCCTTCCACCAGCTCCTCCACCCTTTTTAAGGTGGTTTTTTTGTTGTTTGTCTGTTGTAGCACCCTTCACTGGAAGCTCTGCCATGGTGATGGAGCCAGGATGTGTCCTTGGGATTGGGCCATGGGCTGCAACCTGCAGGACCCTGGGGAAGTGAGTGATCAAAGTGGGCAAGGACTGGGCACCAAGGGGAGGGAGCTCAGAGGTGAAAAGCTGCTATATATTTATATGTTATGGTATATAATGCTGATCTTAAAATGGCAAACTCCAGATCCTGCCTATATGAGCAAGGTTTATGTGTTATATCAATACAGTTGCAGCAACATGTAACTATTGCATTTAATGCTGTAGAAGAGCTCCCATGGGGCTTGTCCTACAAGTCTTCATTACCAAAAGAGGTGTGACTTCCATTTTTAGTTTATGGGCAGAGATCTAATATATGGTAACTATTTTCTTGTAAAATCTGCGGGTGATGAGACTCTAAACCCAAAGGCAGTGTTGGTGGGTGAGAGTAGCCACGGGCCACTTGGCATTGTGCAAGTGAAATGGTTCAGTCTCTGTGGTTGTTTCAGACTTGCTATTGCTCTTTACCTGCCGAGTTAACTTGTAAACCTGTCTCAGCACTTGTTCTGCCTGTGCAAAGAAACTGCCCTGGAACATTCATCCCAGCCTGTGTATCCAGGCCAGAGAAGTTTCTAGTTCAGCCTGTCCTTCCCTGGTCGAGGGGACCATCTCCTCAGCAAGCAGAGCTGGGCAATTTGGCTGTGCTGCGCAGAGCATCAGCCTAGGCTGGTGCAAACCCAGGATCATTTATCATCGGGGTCTGTGATGGATGAGGTGATATGAATTGGTGGCTTTGGTCCATTAGTGTTGCAACCAACTGATCTCCTTATTGGCAGCCTCAGCTGGAAGTCTGGGGAAGACTCTTTGTGCCCTGTGGCATCTCTTCCTCCTGATGGGAAGCTGCTGTCCTTCGGTGAGGACTGTGAGCCGTCAGCACAGTGACCCTTGAGATTCTTCTTTCCAGAGCTCCTGCTGCGAGGCCCAGAGTCAGCTCCCCAGTGACACTGCCCAGACCCCCAGGCAGGTGAGGCAGATCCCACAGCTACTTTCCAGCCTGGGATTTGCGTGTCTGCAGAGTGGCTGGTTTGCAGCACTGAGTTATTTGCATTTGTGAGTGTGGTTTTTTCTGCCCCAGATCCCACAGCGAGCTCTGCTCGGAGCTGCTGCTTCTCGCACGCAGCACAGCCCGGGCTGGCTCCCTCCTGCAGCTCACCTGGTGCTTGCCACGGATTCAGCATTTCAAGTTAAAGTTAGCCCTGGCTTTTAAGGTCTATTCCAACCCATTTAACTCCTGAGCTTTGTGTGAAAAACAAATGGGAAATATAAAAGCTTACATCAGCTCCTGTAACTCGCAAAGTAAATGGGAAAGCTGCAATAAATTTACAGTCAGAAAAAGAACTGTGCTTTATATAAATGCTCACTTTGTTCAAAGACAGTTTATTAGCAAAGGATAATTTTAGGTGGCACTTGTTGCTGGGGTATTTTGTGCCTTTTTTTTTAGTTACTACTACTTTTTAGTTATACGCATAATTCTTGAGCAGATACTCAAACAAGCGAGATTGGCTCATCATTCCTCTTTAATTCCACATCATGTCACTTTGGAAGGGAAATGGCTTGGTAAAAGCCAGAGAGTTCAGATATGATGCTGGCAGATCGTTATGAAATATTCACAAGACATTTAGTTTAACTTGGTGCTAATTGAACACTGACAGCACAAGTTACTCCTGCCTGCAGCAATAGTCTATCACGTTTAGGCAAGTGGCATTCCTTCCCCTTTGATGCTCTCCGAGATTGGAGGCTGTGAGGGAGCACAGTTAACAACCAGTAAACACTCAGCACTGGAGATGGATCCTGCACCGGATCCTCTCACCCAAAAGTGGTGAGAGTTTATTTGCACGGGGGCTCTTAAAAGGCTTCAACTCTGTCTATGAAAATACTCAGTATTAGGTGAGGGGTGACTCAAAATCGATTGAGATTTTTTTTTTTTAAAGTACCTTCTTGAGTGAAAACACTTGAAAGCAAGATTATTTGTGGACTCCTAATGTCACTTTTCTGAAGCCATGGCCCAAAAGCCCTCCTTGCCCTGAGAGGTTTGCAGTTAGAGCTATACTGGTGTAACTCCATATTTTTCTACAGAGACATGGCCTTGTGTGCCTCTTTCATTTTTATTTCTATAGCTCAACATGCTGTTTACTGATATTTGTGAATTTGTTTCTTATTTGTCAGTTCAGCTTCCCTGTGGACATTTAATAACAGGAATTTTCCTACCACTTTAATTGTCTCTTATTCCAGAGCCAAGGAGAGTATTAATGCCATCATTTTAGTCATCAGACATGATGTGTGGTCTAAATAGCTTGGACCAGAACTCGGTACCCAGCTCTGCCTGAAACCCTCTGGCCATCTGTGGTTTAGATGCAGTCATCTGCCTTGGGTGCCTCAGTTTCCCAGCTATGGAGAAAGGCCAAGTTGTTAATCAGGGACTTTTCTCATCTTCCCATTTGGAGGAGTTTGCTGCAGGCTCCTCCTGTGTGGTCAGCACTGGGGGTGCCCAGCAGGAATGTGCAGGAACAGCTGCCTCAGCAGGGACTTGCTCCCCCTGCACTGCAGCCTGTGCCAGGCACATTGTGTCACTCCCAGTGCAGCTGAAGGACTGAGTGACTTCCACGTGCAGCAACACATTAGAAAAGTGACCCAGAACATTTTTAATCTACCAGGGGAAATGTCCCTGTCTGCCTAATTCACCTGTCCCAGGGAGTTGAACTGGAGATGGAGTCACATAAGAGAAGGTGTTAATGAAACTGTCACTGAATATTGAGGTGACAGGGACTTAGATCACAGGAGTTCCTCTAGCAAATGGTGCCAGCTCTTGCTGGCTGTAGAAAAGCAGGCAGTAGTGCAACCACCATGACTGACCAAAGGAGTAGGAGTACAACTAGTGGTAACCATCTAAGAGCACCAGCAGCTCAAAGGAGGGAAGACCTGCTGCTCAGTTTCCACGGGGAAAATGGGCATCTCCCTCCCCACAGTCCTGATGGGAAGCTACAGATGAGTGTAAACAGCCAAGGAAGATGAGTTAAAATGTGAGGAATATTGTACAGGCAGCAGTCACAGCACACACTGGCACTGAGGCTGTGCTTTTCTGCTTTCAAACAGAACTCCTTGGAAATGGGGAGTGCTAAGAAAGGATTTAAGGGAGGTAGCTGTGACTGCTTTGAAGCTTGGGGTAGGGTGGAGGGTGAAGGATGCTTTCTGATCTGGGCAGACTGGGAGTAGCAGGTGATGACTTACTTTTGGGGTGATCCCCACTTGTCTCCAGGCACTGGAGGTGAGTGAAATTGGGATCACCCCTAAGGAGCTTCTGTCTGAGGTGAGGGGCACCCAGCTGGATTTGCAGAGAGGGGGGACCAGGTAAATATTAGCAACCAAGAAAATATCATTTCACTAGCAGAAGGTTTTTCAGCCCAAGCAGATTCTGGATATAAGGTCATGGCTGAGCTGAAAGCCATGGAAATGGAGCTTTCCTGTCCTGGAATTTTATGCAGGTTGGCTGATTGCTGTAGATAGTGGCCAACTGGGAAAACACACCTTGCTTTCAACAAAGACATGGTCTTAAACATATTTTCAAAAGCCAAGGATGCAATACTGAACTAAAAGAGCTTCCAGGCTTCCTTTCCATAGAACCTCCACTCTTGGACTGCTGAATATCACTCCCCCAACGATACTGTCCTTGGGAGAGCTGAATAAACTTACAGTCCCCCTCTGTAGAGAAGAAGTAGTGGATGGGGGGACAAGAAATGTCCCATCCTCCACAGAGTCCTGCTCCAACTGGCTTCCACAAGCATTGCTCTTCAGGAGGGAAAATAAATGAGGCTTTCAAAACTGTTTTACTTGATTCATTTCATTCTGGGCTGGAGCAAGGCAAATAGACAGTGGGAGGACCTCACTGATAAAGTTGTTTTTTTTTTTTTTTTCAAAAGCTGAGAATACCAGAAGATAACACAACAGCAAATTACTGCATATTTTAAACCCTTGTAGCTAAACATTCCCTTTTGGGGCTGCGCCAGGTATCTCGTGGTGCCAGTGAAAATGGGATACAGATGTTCACTTGTTTGGATGGAGACACTGCAATAATTCATGCCTGCTACAAATTATCAGATGCCTCATGCTCACAAAAGAATACCACTATGTTTTTGTCAGTAAGAAGAAAATATATTCCCTGTACCTATATTAGGGAAAATAAGGCCTGTAAGAAGTATGAAATGTGTTTTCCAGTTTCCAAAATGTAATTTCTGCTGTAGTCCTGCAGCTTGTGCTGGTAAAAGTGTGACAGCCATGATTCCAGTCCAAGTGTGTCCTCACTCCGAGTGTCTGGGATGGGTATATGGAGCGTTTCATACCTGCTGTGAGATGTGTATGAACAGAGGAGGTTTGGGGGGGTTATGTCTGAGACTTTCTTCAATTTTTATTTCAACAATTTCAGCTTTCAATACTTGAATATTTTTGTAAGATGAATTATGGTGTTTTTAAGGTGTTACCTCTGACTTTGTGGTGAAAATAATCTCATTGAAGTCCTCAGGAATGCAACGTGTCTGTTTTAATGGACGTTATGGAAAAGGGAGCTGCATACCCCAGAAACACAGAGGGATATGGCAGGGAGAAAGAGCTGAGCCCATCACACTGTAACACAGCAGCAGGGCTGACACTCACCTTCTGCTTTTCCATGTACAGCAGAGAACTGCAAAACTGGCATCTGCCAGAAGGATTTGTTACATACCTGACTACCTGCACTGCTGCTTCCCCCCGTCGTGCTCCTGTCAGGAGAGGTACAAACAGTTCACACCTGCTGAGCAGCTTCGGTGTAAGGAATGCATGTGCAAATTTGGCAGGTAGAAATTGCACTCTTTAAATCAGACTCCACTTCTCCAAATAGGAGCTCTTTGCTTTCTCTGCCTGCTGGTCTATTTTTCCATTTTCTTCTTGCAATGCCCATATTAAAAGGAAGATTTTTATATATTTTTTTTCATCTTCTTAATTCATTTTCATGGTGAAGCTGTAACCAAGTCCAGCTCACGTTTGTGGGAATCCAGCACCAATGTTGTATGAAGGTTTTAAAAGTGTGCACAGTTTCTTCCCTCCCTCCCCAAATTTTACTTTCTCAGTAATTTTTGTAAAGTGGATTTGAGCTTGACATAACTGGCACCATTTGGGATGTAATGACTTATTCTCCTGGGAGGTGTTTAACCTTTTGCTCACCTTTCTCAAGTTGTAGGTTGAAAAATCTCACTTTGAATCAAAACCCCCTGAAAGTCGTTGGATTCAGTAGCACTTAAATGCAGTGCTTTATTTCCCTATTTTTGCTCAGCCGTTTTTCTTGGCTTAAACCACTCAACATATTTTTTTGTCCAATTTAATGAAAAGTTTTGGCATTCTGAAAGGGCATCTTTTGCAGGAATAACTGGTAACTGATTGTTTTTTCCTGTTACTGTTTACTACATTGAATTTTTCACAGCAGTGTAGACCATGGACAACCCCAGCCAGCCCTGTGTGTGTGTATTTATATATTTATACAAAGAAGTGTATATATATATACAGACTATTCAGAACTTTCCAGGGGAATTGTGGATCCCTAGATAGCAAATTTTTGGCTCTAACAGCTGAATACCTTTTCTCATATCTCTGTGGACCTCTTGAAGTCCCCAGGCTCCAAAAGTTCACAGAGCACAGCTGAAAATTGCCTCAGGTTCTCTTCCCCTTGCTCACAGAATGTAGTAGTTCAGCCAAGACGTGCTGCCCCACTGGTGTTGCTTCAGTGGAGCAAGTCACAGCCAGAAATAAAGGCAGGGTCTATTTTTTTCTTCTGCAAGAATGTTCAAAACATGAATTTCCATGAGTTTCCAACATAAGACCTATATCTGCATGGTAAGTAGAGTCACTTTCACTTGCAAATGAGGTTGGATCTGCTAAAAAATCTGCTAATTTGCAATAAAAATAGCATCCATCTTTGCTCTGCAAATATAGCCTCTTTGAAAACTGTCCCATTTTCAGAACTGCAGCAGCTTGTAGGATGGGAGAAAGGAGAAGGAGGAAATACCTTGCATTTGAAGTCACTTCGTATTTCTCCAGGACTATTTCACACACCTTTAGTCATTATGTTGCGTTTTGTGTTGTCACATTAATTTTCACAGTAACAGACTGATATAAACAGTGTGACTGCACTGTAGAAGCAGGGGAAGCTGGATTGATTGGGAGGGAGAAGGATTTGTTCAGACATAAATATCTCCTGCCATATTGAGGGGAGTTAAAAAAAAAATGGCCAGCCAAGAAATTGCTTTTTTGTAGGAACGTTCTGTTTCCTCTCTTTTTTTATTTTTTTTTTAATTTCTTTTTAATACATGCTTTAATATGAGAGACCAAGAACAAGGGGAAAGCAAGTGGCTATTTAATGAATCTGGGATGCTGAATGCAGCTGCTCTTTCAGGTGGGTGGAACTGCAAGGACTGGGAGACAAAGAAGGTGAACGTGTGTGCAGGAGATGGTATTAAATAAGAAGGCCTGGTCATGTAAGGTCTTGTTGGGGAAACTGCTGACTTTCCTGCAGGTTAAATGCTTGAAGGAACTGCAGAGTCAGGCTCCTAAAAATGAGGGCATACACCAAAAAATCAACACCTCAGCACACAAACAGGTGAAAGCACCAGGTGCAGGGAGGAAAGCCAGTGCAATGCCTTCTATCCCAATCTTCCTGCACCCCATGGAGGATGCAGAGACTGCAGAGAAGAGCAGGCATTGCTGTCCCTATAGGGCAAAGCCTACCTGGCCATCACTTTTATGCCCCATGATGGGGCTGCTCTGTGCATGTCTCTAAAGGCTCCAGACTTCCACAAACCTCCCATAAGGCAGAATGAGATGGATTTCTTGGTACTTGTTTCCAATATTGCCTGCTGGTGATGCTTCCTATGAGGAACTCTGTGCTCTGGGAATGCTCTAGAAAATGTGTGGCATTAATCTAGGATTTCAGAGTAGTGTATAAAGTGTCAGTAGTGTCTTCTAAGGTTCCATTTCTAGGACTCGGCACCTTCCCTGTTCTAGCACTTACATCTGCCTGGCCTGGCAATGCTGCTTTTGCCCTGCCGTGGCTGATGTGATGACATTCAGTGCAGGCTGGAAACATTCCCTATGCTCCTGTGGCTTTTCCTTTAAGGGAGGAGCTGAGAGATGCCTCAGCTTTGGAGTTGATGATTTGAGTTCTCTGTTGGCACTTGTCACTCCTTGAGTATTTTGGGCTAGAATTTGTGGACTGGTGTAAGAATATAAATCCACCTGTAAGGAGGCTTGAAGAAAAGCCACAGGTTTTGCCAATAAGGATGGAATGGGTTTGCAGCTCCAGGAATGCCTTATTCCTCACACTTCTCCTATGCTAAAGCCAGCTGTGATGGGTCACAGTGTCCCTTGCACAGCACCTGAGCCTTGAACTGAGGTTTCCACTTTGTATGTCCAAGTTTCTGACACCAAAAGCCTTGGGTGGAAACTTGCTTATGTCCAGCTGGTTTGCAGCAGGCAAAACTCTTAAAAGAAGAGCAGCTAATTGCATATTCATAATGGCACATACAGTACTTGAGAAAAGCCCTTAATTTCTGCTGTGGTGAATCTGGAAATTCACCTCTCCATGCTCAGCAACATCCATCCCCAGTCTCTGAAGAGCGTGGATCAACTGGAGCTTTTTAGTCCATTTCCTCTGAGAAAGAACAACTAATTTCTTAATTTTTTTTTAACAAAAGAGCATGATACAGCTCTATAAACCAGTTGGGAGCAACATGATTTGTGTCATGAATACTAATATGCGTTTGACAGTATCCTATAAATTCAACATGTTTTGAAGAGCGTTAACAAGAGTTGTAGGGACCATACTTAAATTCTTTCCCTACTTTTTTTGTCAATTAAAGGAAAAGGAAGCTAGTGAGAGTCTGTATTTGTATCCAAAACAAATATGGCTTGGGTCACGGCAAGACTTCTGCACGCCGCGCTAGACCTGGGTCTGCAGCGCATTCATTGATTTTTGTCTCCATGAATCACCCTAAAGCTATAGGCAACAAAAGCTGAAGTGATGTAGATGTGATTTCTAGTTCATTTGTTGTTCATTAGAAAGATTTTGTCTCTCTCATTTGCAGCACCCCTGCTGCTGCGCGTTCATTAGGAGAATGGAATGTATTCCAAATATTTCCTAGCTCTGGCAGGGCAGATGGTGGAAAGTAATTTTCCAAACTCTTCTGGAAAAGGGGGGGGGGGGGTTGGGGGGGTAGAAACACATCCAAATAACCCCAAGTCACCCCCTGCACTCCAGGAGAATTTGGTATTTCTGAGTGCAGACGTGCCGTACACTTTCTGTCTCTCTGGTTGTACAGTGCTGCGTGTCGGAGTGGTGGGAAGTGTGTATGAATGGGAATGTATCACATTACATGTGGGATGTTAGCAAGGCTGGGTTTTTTTTCACAGGAAACTGCATTTGCAAAGAGCACACAGCAACACGCAGTACCCTAAAAGATGTGTGTGAACGCGGCGAGCAAGATTCATTTCCCTAAATCTTCTGGGCAAACCAATGCCTAAGGGAATCCCAGGGAGGGAGGACAGAGCCTGGGCCCCACTCCAGTTTCTCCATCCAGCCCTGTGCAGAGGCGTGAGGCAAACTGGAAGCTTCCCAGACACCCCATCCCCATCCCCTGCCCTTGGCCGGTGCGGGCAGAAGGATGTCCCAGTGCTCAGACAATGGTGGAGGAAGCGGCTCTGGCTGCGTTTCCCTTCTGCTCCCTGGGGAGCCGGGGAGAGCACACAAGCCAGGGCCAGATTTAGCTCTTGGATCCACATGAAACATCCATGTGCCGACTGCTCCCTTCCTTCGTGCTCAGCCTCTTGTCACGGGAGTGGAAGTCGCACACAAGGGGAACAGAGGAGCCGGGTGAATGTGCAGCAGGGAGAGCCGGGAACACAATGAGGGGGAACAAAGAGTGGGGCTGTGTTTGCTGCCTTCCCAGTGGCATTCACTCCTCGAGCTTGGAGCCAGTTTCCTCTTTTCAGGAGCCTCTTGACCTGCAGATCCCTCTCCTCGGCAGACAGACCCCAAAGCCCCACGGCTGGATCCTAATACCTCTTCAGATCAAACCAGCAAAACACTTGGAGCACAGAGTCTGAACTCTGTGTTTGCATCGAGGCTTTAAGCTCCTTGTCTCTGGCACCCGGGGTTCCTGTTTGTTTTCCAACTCCTGAGGACAGCAGTGGTGCTCTCCAAGTCAGCACAAACAAACCAAGAGAGGCTCAAGGAGCGCGGCAGCTTCTCCGAGCACCGCCAGCCCTGGGACTGGGCCGTGCTCTTGCCAGTGGAAGGTGCCTCTGGCACTGAGTTGAGCTGTCAGCTCAGGTCTGCACCTCCAAAATCTCATACACAGAAACCTGGCAGGACAAGGAACTTCCTCAGAAGAAGGACATCAGTTGTTCTGTCTGTGCCACCAAGACCCAGCTTTGGAGGGAGGTGCTGTGACAGTGGCTGTAAAGCCCCATCAGATTTTCCCAACCTGCTATCAGCAATGGATTTTCAAGCCCTCTCTTTCTCCCGGCAATCTCATTGGGTGCAGGTGGAGGTGCTGGGACCTCTCATTTGATTAATTTCACAGAATCACAGAATTGTTTAGGTTGGAAAAGACCTCTAAGATCATTGTGTCCAACTGCTCCCCCAGCACTGCCTAGGCCATCATTAACCCTGTCCCTAAGTGCCACATCTACACATCCTTTACACTGAGCACAAGGCAGGAGAGCCCTCTGAGCCTGCTTTCAGGCAACTCTATGCCATGGCATCCCACCTCTCTGTAGGGAAGGGTCAGTGCAGCGGCGGCTCTGCGGAAGCGGGTTGGGAAACGGATGCATCCTGTAGCCACCGTGACCTTCAAACCCGTTGCTCGGTCATCCAGCAGAAAAAAACGGGAGAATTCCTTCCGAACAGCCGAGTGCTGCTGCCCCTGGGAGCTGCCTTTTCCTCTTTGGACAGCCAGAGCTTCCGCCAGCCAGGACTGTCTCAGTGTCAGCTGAGATCCAGGAATTTGTGTGACCCACACCTGACACCTAAACCTGTGTTTTTCACAGCCAGGCAGAGTTTTAAACTCCTCTCCATCAGCTGTGGCCTTCAGAGATGAGCAGTGGCTCTAATTGATTCATCAAGACTCCTGTTAATTTGGCTTTGCTCAGTTGTTACAATACGTTTCGTTCCCGATTATCACGCTCTGGAGTCAAGGTTCCTGTAGGTAATTTATGCTGTAGCCCACGTATGTGTAAAAAATTTATTGCAATCGTGTTTTTAATTAAAATGCACACAAAAATACCAAAAGGAGACAGGGGGAGGAAGGGAGGGAACCCAGATTAAGTTTTTAATTGTTTTAATAGTGAGATTTGTTTCAGTGAGAACAGGGCATATTGGTTTCCTTGGAAACATTGGCGATGTATTAGCTGTATAAAATCTAGCATAAAAGATTTGTGAAAGTGAAGCCTTTAGGTTTTAACTGATATTATAACTCTTTTCATTTGGAAAATCAGATTCACATGCAGCCCCTGGAGTCCCAGAAAGGTGTCTTTTCTGTGTTTTCTCTTAAGCTTTGGAACTAATAATTTCATAGATTATTGGAATCATTAGAAATCTAAAACTGCAATAACAACAAGGAAAAAACCCTTTCAACAATTCAATATCCCTGATTCATACGATTTAATTAGATGTGCCTGTAAGTGCTCTTTGTGCCAAGCAGTGCCAGGCTCAGGCAAGACTCCATGTGATTTGAGAAAGAAGTGCAAAAATCTGGCTTTTTAGATGTTCCTGTTAAACTGGAGATTAGTGGTAATGGACAGTGGGTGATGTTTTATGTACATCCCATGCTCAGTTATTTTATTGTATACCACACTGACACCTGGATGTACAATACACAATGCACTTTAGCTCAGAGAATCGATGAGGCTGATGATGATGATCTGGCCTCACACAAAGTCTTCAAGGCCTCTAATTTTACCTGGAATATGTTTTAGGAAACAGAGGACCCTCAGAGAGCCCCATCCCCAGAGACAGCACATCAGGTTTGGTGCTACAACACCCCAAGGCACCACAGGGAGGTCAAATGTATGTTTTAAGGTTGTTATCATCTGAAGTTAAAACATCTTCCTTTCATTCTCTTTGCAAGTCAGGCTCCCAAATTATCAATTTTGTCTCTTCTGTGTTAGAAAATAAAGCCTTGTGAGGGAGGATTCAGCTCTCTGCAGCCAAGAGGGACTGAAACAACCAATTTTAATGTCTGTGATTCACCTCTGAGCCCAACCTGTGATGATACAGTGCACCTGGGGATCAAAACACTGCAGAATTGCTCTCTTTTAAACAAAAGGGGGGAAAATAGGCTGCAGATAAAGTACCAGATGTAGGATTTTGGACTATCAGAGAGGAGAATGGATGGCTTGGTTTTAGCATGTAAGACTAATCACTCGGCTGAAATAATTTCAGCAGCTGAGTAAATAGACTTACAGAAAAGACGTTTAAGGGAGCGTCTGGGTTCCAGGAGCCTCCCTCTTTCCTAGCCCTCCTGTTTGTTTGCTTTCCTGTCTCTCTGGTGTCGAAGCTGCCCCGTTCAGAGGTTTATGGGGCAGCGATGGCCGTGTCAGATGTGCAGCGGGCAGTGCCCGGGGCCCCTCGGGGTGTGAGTTCTGTGTGTCCTGCCCAGGGACAATGGGCCCCTCTGCACCGTGGGGCTGCTCAGCTGCACTTGGCTCCCCGCCACCCACAGCCCAGGCCGAGCTCATCCCCTGCCACACACGCACACGCATCGTGGGGGCTTCTCCCTCTGCTCCGGACTCATTCCCACCGGCAGCACCCAGGGAGTGGGAGCGGCTCGGCCTGTCCCGGGCGATGCTCCTGACCGGGGGTTTGCACCGTGTCACTGAGAGGCACTTCGAGGGTATAAAATAACTAAAGCCTAAAGGGAAGCAGAGTTTAAGGGCACGGTCCTGGCAGCGCCGGAGGCCCCGCCGCTTTCTGTGCGCGGAGCGGGCTGTGGAGCCCTGCCCGGCCTGAGCCGTGGCTGTCCGTCTGTCCCACGGCAGGGCACGGTCTCCGCTCGCCGTCCCGCTGACGTGATGCCATGTGCCCCCCTCACCCCCCGCCCCGCCTGCTGTGCGCTACCCCGGGCGAGCTGGTCACGGCCGGGGCAGGATGCGCAGGCAGCGCTGGGGGTGCCGTGACACCCCCACACCCCCCCCCATCCCCGCCGTCCCGCACCCCGCAGTGCCGGCGCGGCCCCGCCCGGCCCCGCTCTGCCCCTTTAAGGCGGCCGCGCCTCTGTGGCAGCCGCGGGTCACGGCGCGGTCACGGCCCCGCCCCACGGGGCGCCACCGCCCGCGCGCCCGCGCGCGCCCCGCCCCTCCCGCCGCTCATTGGCCGCCGCGCGCCCCGCAGCCGCGGCTGCCGCTTCTGATTGGCCGAGCCAGCGCGGCCCTCACGGGCCGGGGGCGGGGCAGAGCCCGGCCGGCACTGCGGGGCCGCCCCCGCCGCGTGAGGGGCCGTTAAAGGGGCCGCGCCCGCCGCGTGGCCGGTTTGCGGAGGGTCCGTGCGAGCCCGAGGGGACCCCGAGAGTGATGGCGGGAGGAGGGCAGCGCTCGCCCTGTGCTGGCACTGAATGGCGGCTCAAGGCAGGGGCATCTCCGGAGCCTCCTCCTCGCAGAGCAGGGGCACAGGGGCTCCGCGGTGACTCCCGGGCCGGTGGCGGCGCTGGGGGCACCGGCGGCAGGTGTGAGCGCTCAGGGGCTGGAGTGGTACCTGTGAGAGCTCCGGCCCGCCCAGGGGTGTCCAGGCAGAAGAGGGCAGAGCAGGGCCTGGGTTTGGCTGGTCTCGCGCGTCTCGAGAGAAACAAAAGGAACACAAGAAACACATCAGTGTTTGGCAGACAGCGCGTCCGTGTGTGTGTGTTCGTAACACGTGTAGGTGGCATCGTGTAGGGACAGTTGAATCCATGGACTGTTGGCAGCTGCTCTTCTCCCAGAGCGCTCTGCAGAAGCAGCAGCGCTGCTGGGAGCGGTTCAGAGGGTCAGAGAGCTTTCAGCATTGCTCCCTTGAATGAGCTTGGAGTCTTCACTTGGCTATGTCAGCTCTCAGTCAGGGAGTTCAGGGTCACCTTTGTCTGCTTTCCAAAACGCTATTCCTTTCTCCAAAATGCGTCTTGTTCCATCAAAAAAAAAGTCAAGGATTATTTTATGTTCATGCAGTTAAAACTCTTCCATTAGCACATGTGCCATCCTGGTTTTTCTAGCACAAGAAAATAAAATGTGTTCAGTTAGGGAGCAGTGAATTCGGAGGGTGATTAGTTTTTGGTAGTGCAGTGATGTATTTCCCACCAGTGCCTCAATAAAATGTAAAGGTGGAGTCTTTGCAGTGACATCAGATGGAGTAATATCAAGCCCCAAATGGGACAGGATGGGTTGGAATAACATTCTGGTGGCCTCAGTAAAAAATTTCTTTACAGACAAATACTCACTGACTCTTTATCCCTCCTGGTTGGGAACAAAACCTCCTAAATGGGACCCAACCCAGCTCTGTGCAGGGATAAAAAAAAAAGCACTCGGGAAGCAGCTGTGGACTGCAGGGTTGGTGACAGCAGGGTCATTGTCCCCTGTCAGCCCGATGCCACAGCAGGAGGAAGGAGGGCCCTGGCCTCACCCAGGGAGAAAGGAGGGAGTGGGTGGGCTGAGAGGGGGCTCGCAGGGAGAGGAGGGAGGTCATTTTGGAGGTGGAATATTGTTTGAGGCAGGTTATCGACACTTCACAGATGGGATGGAGCCTCGGAGGGAAAAGGCTTCTGACATTCCAAGTAAAGATGAGCGCTCGTCTATCAAAGCCTTAATTCACACCATCTTGTACACTTCAAATCATACCTGAGACGTAGCTGTGCTGACCTTCCCAGGCAAAGGAACCTTCAGCTAAAGCTGCTGAGCATCCGTGCCCCGTGGCATCGTTCTCTGCTGTGGCAGAGATCTTGTTCTAATTGCTGGAGAGAAAACTTGAGTTTCTGGTACCAAACAGTTAAAAAAAATAAATTAAGAGGTTAGTCACCAGAAAGTGGAAACCATGTCTGGAATTGTTAGAAATAAGGCTTGCTTGAAAATAAATATAGAATTATTCACCATGGTAACTATTGCCCTATTGCGTTAGTGTGTATCGATTTAACATTAATCCAAAGACTAATGCTGTGAAATATTTGGACTCTTTAATGGACAACTGTTTAGTTAACAAAGCTTTGGGGAGATGTGGAGTTTTTTTGTTTTGTTTTTCTTTAGATTGTCTCAATCACTTTTGGAAGAATACGATTTGACTCTTAGAGTTACTTATTTCTCATGTGGATCTTGCTTTCCCATCACATTTTATGAATTTACCCTTAGTGCTGCTGATTTAACTTAGCAATGAAGTGTTGCAGTGAGGAATAAAAGGGAAGATTTAAATGTGACTGCACTGGCAAATGCCTGACTTCTGGTCTGGTGATGAGAAAAATTAAGTTACAGTCCCAAACTATCCAGAAGTGACTGACATGCCTATGTCCTTCAGTTTGTCCAAGGACCTCGGATGGCATTGGAGCTCCTGCGTGTCCCTTTCCATGGCTGAAGAGCCTGAGGCCCAGGGAGCAGCCTCGGCTCGCCCTGAAGTTTTATGGCAAATCCAGGAAGCAAAGGGAGATCTCGCAGAGCCAGACTCATCCTGGAGCCATCAGAGGGGTCTCCAGGGAGGACATAAAAAGAACTGGAAAAAAGCTGATCCGTGTCACAGTGCAGGAGTCAAAATCAACAACAGTGTACTCTGGAAGTGTCCCACTGACCAGTACTTGCTGCTGGTACAGAAGAGACTCTGATGAACAGGGTGGGCCGGAGGGTGGATGGTTCTTTACAAAGAGCAGGGTGAAGCATTTAGCTTAGCTGATGTACTTTTAATTTTTACAAGCCCATCTGCGATGACTTTAGTTATTTGTTCTTAAATCATGGTGGAAAAATGCTGATTGTTCTTAAAGCCACATGAGTCGTTGAGATGAAATGGGGATGGTGGTAAACATAATGTTTTTAAACCAGCATCGACTTGCAAACAGTTATTTTATTTCTTTATTTTTAAAGAAGGTTGGAAAGATGTGTGAACTTGCAGCAGCCTGCATCTGAAACTGGAGCCTTTATCCCTGGGCCTGTGGGTGATGCCGTGCCCAGCTGGGAAAGGCAGAGCTGTGCTTATTGCAGCAGAGATTGTGGAGAAGGGCTCTGAAACCCACCACTCAAGGACCTGACCTGCCACAGAGGAATAATACATTACTTAGAACTGCATTTACTTGCTTGAGACCATTTTGTAGTGTTCACCTTGATTTCTTTATGGCAGTGCTACGTGTTTTAAGTGTAAAGGGTGTTAGTTGCAGGCTGCTGGGCTCAGCTGAGCTTTCATCTGCCTCTCCTGCCCAGTCAAGCAAGGTCCATTGGAGAAGGGTCTCTAATATTCAACCGTCAAGTGTTTTAAAAATAATATAAAACTATATTTCCAGTTAAATAATAACAAAAGTGGGTTGACTGATAAAGCATATCTGAACTGGCATTTATCTTCAGGGTTTTGACTGTGTGTGTGCCCGGCTTTAACTTTCTTGATGGCCTTGCTGGGGCTGGTGGGCTCCCACCCGAGGGCCACGTCCCTGTAACAGGGGTGATGTTGCTTCACATTTTCATGAAGCATTTTTAAAAGTTTGCCACAAAAGAAATGTAGCCCCCCAGGACCAATCTGAAGGAATCAGCCAAAAAGCAGGTAAAGGATTACCCCTCCTGTGTGTTACCAATGAGGAAACTAAGGCAGGGATCAAAATATAAAAATAGGATTGGAATTCCTTTATCTCTAGTTCCAGTGTAGATTTTCTTTCAGGTAATTGTAACTCTCCCTGCACACTAACCGCCCCCTCCAGGGCCACCCTGCTTCCTCCCCCTGCCTTTGGGAACAGCACTCTTTGGATAATTCACTTCTGGGAAGCACAAACTTCTTAAAGCTTGTTTCTATCCGAGCTGCACGATCCTCTTCCGTGTTTCCTTTGGATTAGTAATTGTTGGGAGTTGCCATCTGTCAAGTGGCAAGGAGTAAAAGATTAAACAACCTGGAAATTCCTTGTTCCTTCTCTCCAGGCATTTTCACAGGACTGGATGGGGCCACAGGAGTAAAAGCACAGGCAGGTATTTAACATTAGTTTGTAAGTAGTCATGTAGAAATAAATTCCATTTTTTGGGGTGGAAATAAAGTTAAACCTTACCCGTGAGTGCCACTGTGCCTGACCCGACTCTCAACATCATCCATCTTGTGGGATTGCCACAGCTTTGTAGGAATAGGATTTCTGCAGGTCAGTTGCTCATCCCTGTCTCGGCACATCTTCCCAGCAGCATCTCTGGGGAGCTCAGGCCCAGCTGGGGACTCTTCAGATACTCCCAAATCCTAAATCAGAGCTATCAACAATTATGGGAAAATATGCTTTCTTAGAAGATAACTGAAGCTGCCTTTATCTCCCAGTAACAGGATTCACCAAGTATTATAGCAGCTACTTTGCACTGCTGCAGTTAAGCTTGTTTCAGCATTTTCATTATAAACCTCTGTTTTCACAGGTTTATTTCCCCAGGAAAAAAAAAATAAAATCTGTCTTGACTAAAGCTTGGCACGCTGAGCCCTAAGGGAGAGATGGTATTTTTTCTTTTTACCTGTCTATGGAGTGAATGGGGTCACTCCATTTTAAAGCATATGGTTTGAAACGAAGTGGGAATGTCTTTGTCTGGAATAGTTTCCGAGCAGAAAGCAGCATCATTGGCATTAACATTGAAGCTAATGGCGGAATTTACACCAAGTTCAGCCATGGCCCAGGTTTTCCCTCCACATTTCTTTTCCAGTCTCTTTCTTTTGGAGACTGGCTGTGTGAGGCGAGGCCGCAGCCCTGTGGCTCGGTTCTGTGGGGCTGCAGCAGGGTGGGTGAGCTCGGCTTGGAGGTGGTTTTCCTGCAGGATGCCCAGATGCTTTGGGGGCTGATGTGCAACATCTCTGCCAGGTCCCGGTGGAGGCTGGCAGTGGTGGGTGACACCAGACCTGCCTAGGGTGGGCTCTGAGAAGGGTGGGCTCAGCAGTGTGGGTGGTGCATTAAAGATCCACGGTGGGTGCGGGAGGATGAGTGCAACTGTAGCATCTAAGGAACGGTTGAGGGAGTTGGGCCTGTTCAGTCTCCAGAAGACACACTGAGAGGGCCTCCCCTCCATGTCTGTCAGTGCCTGCAGGGAGGGGTGGGAGGATGGACCAGGCTCTGCTGGGGGAGGAGGGGGGGGGCATTAATGGGACAGGAGGCCACGGGCACAAACTGATGCCCAGAAGTTCCACCTGAACATGAGGAAGAACTTCTCTCTGTGCAGTGACCAAGCATTGAACAGAGACCAAAGAGGGTGTGGAGTCTCCTCACTGGAGATATTCCAGAGCCGTCTGGACACAATCCTGTGCCGTGTGCTCTGGGATGACCCTGCAGGAGCAGGGAGGTTGGAGCAGATGCCCCACTGCCGTCCCTTTCAGCCTGACCCACTCAGTGATTCTGTGGTTCCGTGAGCCCCCCCGGAGCAGCCACTGCCCCCCCTGGGCGCGTCCCGGGGGTCCCGCACCGGGTGCGGGGCAGAGCGGGGCGCACTCCCGCCGCCCCCCCGCGCGCTCCCCCCACCCCCGGTCCCGGCGGCGGCGGCGGCGGCGCCGGCAAGGGAAGGGAAGGAGAGCAGGGAAGCAGGGAAGGGAAGCAGGGAAGGAGGGAAGGGCAGTCCCCGTCTGGCGCTGACGTCACGGTCCCGCCCGCGGCGGCGGCGGCGCGGCCGCGTCCCCGTGGCCGTGAATGAGCGCGGGGGGCGGGAGCCGAGCGGGAGCGGGCGGGCCGCGCTCCCACCGCGCTCCCACCGCGCCGCGCCCCACAAAAGTGCGGGGCTGCCGCTCCGGGCCCAGCGCAGCCGCCTCCCGGGCCGGAGGGGCGCGGAGCAGCCTCGGGGCCGAGCGGAGCCGCTGCCGGGGCCGCTGCGCCGCGCCGGGTTTTTTATTTCCAATTTCTGATCGCAGCTGCATTTCCCTCCCTCCGCCCCCCCCGCGCCGAGGAGGAGCCCCGGCTTTATGTGGTGCTGCCCGGGGAGCGCTCGGCGGCCGGGAAGTTCTTTGTGTCGCCGTCGCCTTCTTCCTTTTTTTTTTTTCCTTTTTTTTTTTTTTTTTTTGTTTAAATGTATAACTTCATGGGGCTGAACAGCACGGCCGTAGCTATTCAGCCCAATGTGTCCTGCACATGCAACTGCAAAAGGTCTTTGTTCCAGAGCATGGAGATCAGTAAGTACTCGTCCTGCTGCTCCCCGGGGTGGGTGCGGGAGGTGCCCGTGGGTGCGGGAGCGCCCGGCGGCCCCGCCGCGGGCGGGGAAGTTTCCGCGGGGGCTCCCGGCGGCGCCGGGACCCTTCGCTGCGATGCGCTTTCTCGGAGTGATTTTTCTTCCCCCTCCGTGCGAGCCCTGGTCTCTCATCTGTTGCTGCTGGGATGTTGGTGCGGGTGTGACACGGCGCGGGCCGGGCTGGCGGAGCTCCCCGGGATCAGCTTCCCCGGGATCAGCCTCCACCCGGCACCGCGTGTGTGAGATCCGCGCTCTTCCCCGTCGCCGCTCCATCACCGCCCGCATCTCGCCCCTTCCCCGCCGTGCCCCGGCGGGCGCAGCCGCCCCTACCCCGCGCCTTTCCCTCCTGCGGGGTGATGCTGCGGGGCCCCCGAGCCTCCCCCGGGGCTCTGCGCTACCCGCGGGGTAAATTACCCTCCAGTCGGTACCGGGCGGGGGAGCATCGCGGTCCGGACAACGTGGGGAGGGCTTGTATTTGGGAACCTGTTCTCCCCGTCTCCAGCCCCTCGGGGCTTTTTGTTCGGAAGGGCGATTTGCCTTTTTTCGTTAATATCTTTCAGCCCTCGCAGAGTAGCAGTGAGGCCACTGCCTGACCTAAATATCCACCACTTCCCTGTGTGCTCTTTCCCTCTTGGAAATGAAGTGCACGGAGGTGAGAGAGAAGGAATATTGCTGCTGAGGAAAGAGGAATGAGTTGAGCTCTGGCAGTTTCAAGCAAATGGTATTTTCTGCAAAGGGAAGATTTTTAAGGAATCCCGGCCCGGGAGGGTTGTCAGGATTGTACCCTGCTTAGCACCTAGTTCAGTGCCGTGAAATCCAAACCCTGCACAGACTAATGCAAAATGGCCCAAAAGGAAAACTTGGGAAAGAGTCTGGATTTTGCATATATTCCTGGCACTGCGACGGGGCAGGCTGGCGCTCGGTGTGTGCAGGGGGAGCCAGCTGAGCTATGCCTGTCTCTGCTAGCACAAGATCTGCCCCGTTACCTCCAGCGGGGCTGCAGAGCATCTGTCCCTTGGTATTTTGGATGGCTTTTGTCCAGTGTCATCTGCCTTCTCCTTCTCCAGTTTCATCGTTGTTTAATTCAGGTGTCTGAGTCCCGGGGAAGGTCTGCAGGCATTTGTATACCGGGTACTCAAATGTGTTCATTCTGAATTTTAGCATAAACCATACCCTTTGTACTGTATGCACTTTTAATCTTGATTTAATCTCATTCGTGTTCAGACAAAACTAAGCTGGATTTGCCTGATTTTATTAACACTACTGGTACTGAATAGACCATTATTCTTTCCTGACTTTAACAGGCCAGGCTAGATATGCATACCAATAGCAGTGTATAAATAATGAAGATACAGTTCTTTTTTGTGTCAGCCAGTTGCTGAACATAAACTATGTCCCACAGAATCCCAAGGATGAGAGACTTTACTTTGTGTCTGATCAAGGCTCATGGTTATGATAAAAGTTGTGAATTAAAATGTGTAATGTCTTTTGAAGAAAAAGCTTCTCTTCCAGTCTAACTCTTGGCATGAGGTTTTGTTGGAACAACTCAGGCTTTTAATTTCATTCCATGACTTTTTAGAAGCAGCATAGTTTATAATTTTTTTTCCCTTTTTTTTTTCAGTGTATGACAGGCTTGGTAGGAAGCAGGTGCCAGCTAAGGATGGGGGTGTGTGAGAGGCTGGGGACAGTGAAGTAGAGTTGAGGAGACCTTGCCTGAATTTGGATGAGTGTTGTGGGAGCCTCATGCCTGATGCCACACAGCTCCTGAGGTCCTTCCCTGACTTGTCCACTGCCCTCTGTCAGCTCTGGGGTCCTGACACTCAGGCGCTGAGTTCCCATTAGCTCCCAGGAGCCTTAGACAGAGCTCCCTTACTGCTGCCTGCCCTTATTTCATGTTCGTGTAGGTTTCTTTATCACCAATGTTATTATTTATTTCCTGCTGACGGCGGGCAGTGTTCACTCACCTCTGTGCTCCAGGAGAGCTTTGGTTGCGCTGCAGGGGCTGTTACCTGATCGCTTCCTCCACCTGGGAAGGACAGAGTTGAGCCTCCCTGAGATAAATTCATCCCACGGCGTTTTTCTTCCTCCCGTCTCTTGATTTTATGTATCTTTCTAATACAACTTGGAGTGATCCTCGGGAGCAGCCACCACCATATGCTCTTTAATTTCTCAGCCAAAAGTTACCAAGGCACCAGCGCTTCAGGAAAGCGGCATAACTGCAAACTCCTCTACTTTAACCCTCTAAATAGGTTAACTGTCCAACCGATCCCCCCGAACATTTCCTTGCAGGCTCCATTCCGTATGGCAGGCTGCGGCGCTGCGGTGGAGGAAGCAGCTGGTTTCTGTGTGTGGCGCTCCCAGATTAGGATTATAAAAGGGCTTTTTGGGGGCGGGGGCGCGGAGTCTCGCCGGGCTGGAGTGCCGGTGTGCCGGGCGGTGTTAAGCAGCCAGACGTCTGCGGCAGTGGTCTCTAATCGCTGTGGCTGCTGAAGGAGGTCAGGGGTGATCGTGGTGGCGGAAGAGTCTGTAAATAACTAATTATTTTGGCAGAGCGGGGCGCTGTGCCTGCCTCCCCGCTGCCTTCCCTGCTCCTCACCGGGACGCCTCCCCGAGGGTTTGGGTGCCAAGGCCGGGCATCCCGCGGGCACCTGGGCATCCCTGCGGGTGACTGCAGGCACAGGGTGTGAGAGCAGCTCTCTCTGGGCTGGGTGGCTCTGGGCAGAGGCTTTGCTGGTGCAGGAACGTTATCCAAAGCCTTTGGGAGTTTAAGAGGCATCATTGCACCTCCGTCCCCTCGGCCTCAGTGCCCTGGGCTGGTGGCAGCGTCATGTCCTGCCAGTGACACAAACTGTGAGAGCAGGTTTCTGTCCAAGCAAGGACTTCTAGGTTTTCACATTCTTTGGTTTAATAACAAACCAAATGCAGATGGCTCAAACCAGGGATCACATCTCCTTTCCACTTCGGATTGCTTTTTTGGCAGATGTGTTTTGTTCCTGACACTGTATCAATGGCAGTTATGGCTTCTTCCAGGGCAGAGTGGATAATAACCCCATACTTCTTTTTTCCCCCCCAAGTTTTCCTCATAGAAGGAAGCCAGAGATGCTACCAGGGTTTCAGCAAGCCTGAAAGTGCTGGCACAGAGGATGCTCAGCTTGTGGCATCTCAGTTTGACCTCAGCCAAACTGGGGAGTTCCCTGTGTCTGGCTCTGGCCGCGTGTCCATGACAAAGTGCTGCTTTTTGCTGAGATCAGCGTCCTGAGGTACGATCCAGGAGGAGCAGAGCATGGATGGCTTTGCTTACGGTGGCCTAAGAGCTGTCTCTGTGTGCCCTTGGCCGTCCCTTGGGACCCAGACACTTGGAAGTCTCAGCCCTGCAGGTCTCACCTCTCATACCCAGGGAAAGGCCTGGAGAGCACAGGGGTCTTTCTTAAAATTAGTTTTGTGCCCTCAGTTGGTGATTTTAGTTTTAGTGTTTTTTAATCGGTGTTGAATGGGAGAATAAAAAGACACAGAAGAGAAAATGCAGGGAAAATAGTCAAACTTTGCTTTTTTTTTCCTGTGGGTGAACACCTGGATTGTGTTGAGCTGCACAGCAGGACCAGCACACACAGCACCAGAGGTGATCCTGTATAATCAGAGGTGATCATCTATAATGCAAAATGGAGACAAGACATGGCTAATTCTTCCTTTTCAGTCGGTATCAGGGTGTTTTCAGAGGAGGATGTTTGCTGCACTAAGTCCTGTTACCTTCTGCCATGGAGGCATCCTCCACCCCCTGAATAAGCCTTTGATTTGCCTTTGTTTTCTTTAGTAGTATGTTTTCAGATCTGAGTTGTGAGAGGACCAGCACTGAAGTGTGTGTTGGGAACAGCAACCTTATTTTTAAAGCCAGGAATTCCCGAGGTAGGGCCTGGGATCACCTCTTAATTTTCAAGATGTTGAATTAGCCGAACTAGCACTACTTCCCTTGCAGATGGAACCCACATGTGTATGTTCTTACTTTTATTTGCTGTTGCTCACCAAATGTACTAATATTTTTAGATTTCCCAGGCTGAAGTTGCTGGTTTGATAAATCCAGCTTTAGAATGAATTTGTAAACCTAATTATGAACGGATAGACGTGAGGAGACCTTTCGAAGGGAAGTACCAAAATACATGGTGTCACTAATAGACAGTAATTACAATCCAGCTTCTTTCCTGAGTAACTCATTGTACAGTCATGTCTGTCGGTGTTGTTTCATTCAGGTAGTAGCAGCCGTCAGAGTTTGCTAAGCCTAATTAGTGAAAAAAAAGGTCATTTATTTGCAATGGTGTTTCATGTAAAAACTGCCTGCCGGTTCCCTTCTTGGAGGGAGATCCTATGCATAGTGTGTAGTTTATCTTATCAGATCCCTCCCATTCTCCAATACACAGTGCATCTGCTGTTGGCACGTTTCACCAAAGTAATAAAGCCTGGCTGGAGAGCTCACGAGGAGAGAGGTACAAGGGCCACTTTGCTGCAGTTAAGTGGAAACTTGGTTCACACCGTGAGCACACTTGCAGACATCCATAAAGCAAAGGAATCACTGATGTCAACGGGGATGTTTTATGCAGTTCTTCCTGTCTGCCTGGCTGAATTGCTGGGTGATTATTTTATAACTATTTTGGGTGGCAGAAGGTAGGTCACTCGGGCAGATCCCAGGTGAGGAAGCACATCAGAGACCTGCTCTGTCTGCGAGCGGCATGGCCGCATCCGGCACCAGAGAGGAACAGGGAGGATTTCAGCACAGGGCTCCCCTCTGTGACAGCAGGATGTGACCTCTCATCTCCATCTTTCAGAGCTGATTAGTGGGCTGCTGTGTTGCTGCTTCCTTGCTGCAGGGAATGTAGTAGTGGTCTGGGAGTTCCTCGAGGAGTAATGAGCGAGCGCGGGGTCAGGAATAGCCTCCTGAGTGTCAGCACGGGAAACCCTGCACACACAGACACACAGACACAGACAGACACACTGCTGGGGCTGGTGAGACCCTGCACACACACAGACACACTGCTGGGGCTGGTGAGACCCTGCACACACACAGACACACTGCTGGGGCTGGTGAGACCCTGCACACA
>JAWWLV010000057.1:11533268-11554126 GCA_035041135.1 Platyrinchus mystaceus
CACAGACACACACTGCTGGGGCTGGTGAGACCCTGCACACACACACTGCTGAGAGCTGACAAGTTCTTCCATACCTGAGGAAGCCTCTCTGTCTGTGTGTGCACACAGGCATAAACACATCTGTGAAAGTTAATTTAGTAGTACAAAAAGTGGTTCAATCTGCTGGTTAATGAAGGAGTTGGTAACCATAAAGAGGAGTTGTGGGGTTTGGGCTTTTGTTTGGTTTGTTGTTTTTTCTTTTTTAAAGGAGATACATTTCAGCTGTAGGAATTTATCATCCAAATCAGAGGATTTGGGGAGCTATTGAGAGTAAAGAGAGCTTTGATGATTTGGCAAGGAATACAGCTTCTAAGGCAGCACTTTGATCTGCATTTTAAATGTTTCTTTGTAATGACAGTTTCACAATTTCTTTTCTCATTTTGAGTCAGTTTTGCAGAGGTATGTTTTCAGAGAAAATAGTAACAGCACACATTATTCTTGTTGGCTTTGGAGCCAGCTAGAACTTGTAGTTCATCCCAGATCTTTTGGCTACCATGGTAAATTTATGATTGCACCAAAAAGGAAATTAGTAAAGATGTTAAACATTATCAAAGCTTTGCAAATCTTTTGAAATCTCCCTGGTGTGAAAACTAAACTTGCATTAGCATTTTTGCTGCGGTCTGTTGTACAGTGTTTATCCAGGCATCCACCTCATACTGCAGGTTCCTGATTTAGCTTTTCTTTTTCCCTTCTGAAGGACACGTTACTGTTTAGCACACACATCCTTTTAGTCTTGTGTTGCACCTGGACACCATGGTTCTAGTGACTCAAGCTTTCTAAAGACAGCCCTATTGGGAATCTTTTTCCTTCCTTTCTATCTACAGCACATCCTCAGATAAACTCCTGTTGAAGGGAGAAGGTTGTTGTCGCCTACATATTCTTATACAAGAGAGCTTGTTGCGTTAATTTGTGTAGTAATGGAGAGGGGTAGGAATTGGGAATCTTTATTAAGGTTTTAATGTAAATCTTGCATAGCACCTTTCCTTCCTGTAGCCAGTTTGGGGTGGAGTCTATACTTTGCTTCAGAAATCAGAAGCCTCAAGCATGAGAACAAATAAGCAAGTTTTCCCAAATTAGTTTAGAGCTGTGTGGTAGCTGTTCTGGTGCTGGTTTTGGCCTCTCCTGAGCTGTGGCTCTAAGCTGGCAGCTCCTCTCTACTTGTGGACCAAGTGGAGCAGGAATGTAAAACAGGGCACACATATAATTTCCAAGGTAAATTCACTCAGGAAGTTGGGTCTTCAGTTACATGCAAAGGGTGGCATCAGTGGGAGGCCTTACATAAATAGCGTTGTGTGTACTTTTCATTTACATCCTTTCCCAAACTGTCAGTGATTTTGTTCACTTTGGAGACGCTACAGCCAGCACACTGGTCCCTATCCAGGCTCATGTTTGCATCAAGTCCACCTTCACTTTTAGATTTCTTTGATTTAACGCTACTTTTTCACTGCATACAGCGAAGTAGCATTGCTGAGGTCATAATCTATCAGCGTCTCCTTTTTTCTCCAAGCAGTAAGACTTCCAGTTTCTCGTTGATACAGGACTAGGCTGATGCTCCCTTTAGCAGAGGGTGTATTTTTTGCTGTGTGTGGTGTCTGTTGCTGTGTCCTGGGCTGTGGTGTTACATGAGGATACCTTGCACAGCGTTGGGAACTTGTCTCACAAGTTGTCAGTGTTGGTGGACATCCACAGCGCTTTCCAGTGGTTCACACGTTGGTGTTTGGTGTATTCAGTCTCGCACATATCTTTAATAAAATGCCTCAGACTGGGTGTTTTTTCACTTGCGGTGTACATTCAAAAATGTGCAGTTAGAAAGGCGACTGCTTTTGCACAGGGCAGTTCTCTGAGCCATTTATGAGACCCTGCTGCTGGCTGTAGAGCTGAGGGATTGTGCCTGTGATGGTTTGCTGGCGTGAGGTTTGTGCACTTCAGCAGGTGCAACAGGATTTCCCACGTTTGCAAACTTGGCCCAAGCAACCCAGCAAAGCAGAACTTAGCCTTGGCGAATGAAAGCTGATTAACCCCCAGGCTTGGAGCATACCAAGAATGAAAAGAGGTACTGGCACCAAAAATCAGTACTACTTTTCAAAGAATATATGCAGGACATGGTTTGGGGATTTTTTTTCCATCTCTTCATTCTGTCCAATATGTAAAGTAGCTGGTTTGTTACTCTAACCCCCTACAAATGATTGTCAGTAATAATTCTGTAAAACTGTGAATCAACTCTGCATGACTTTGTGCAAATAGACTGAGTAATTTCTTTGTTCTTTTCTTCTTACTTTGTAATTGGAGTCTGTAAAAGCCCAGAGGTTTGGTCTTGTGGAAAGCATGATTCATTTATTGGTGTCTGTGCCGACTAGTTATCTTTCAGTAATTCCAGAGTGCTGCTACAAGCCAAGAGTGATTCATACATGGCTAAGTGCACAAACAAATGGGGTCATGGCCATCTGCAGAAACTTTTCTAATCTATTTATGGTATCGGAGAAAGAAGTGGGTGTATTAAGGATGATGGAATAGGTGTCAATTACATTGGTGAATATAACCGGTTAAGTAACGCTAACCATTACTCAAAACCACATCTGCTCCTTGCTAAAGATCACAACAGCAGGTCCTGTTTAAATGTTAACGCAGATCTGATAGGAGAGATGGATTGAGTGTCTAGCTTGCCTCCTGAGGAGCTCACCATCCTCACTGATGTGAAAGGCTCTTCTACCTGCCTTAAGATTTAGACAGGAACTTGCACTGTGAGTATGTGTAGTGGCAGACCTCGGTCATTTTATGCTTTACATGCAGAATTTGGCCTTGTACTTAGCTTGCTTGTGTTGGTGATCAGGGGTAGCATTTGTCATTGGCACACAAGGTAGAACGGTTGTGTGAGCTTAGTAGAGACAGGTGGAGGTGAATCATTTTTCCTTCCAAATGCATCTTCAGTGGTTTAAAATCTCAGAGGGAAAACGACCAGCCTCTGACAAGGTAGCCTTCCTCCACTTCCGTCCCATTTGTAAGAATTCATTTTCCCTTTGTAACTGATAACAAATCATCCCTGGTTGCAGCTCTGTCAGAATTGCTCCGTTCAGGTTTTAGTCTTTTGCTCTGGGGGAGTCTGTTTGCTCCTGCCATGCTCAGGAGTGCACGAGCCACAGGGCTGGCACTCGGTGCTGGAGTTGATTGAGAGGAGGAGGGAGTTTGAGAATAGCAGTAGGAAATAGCAGGACAAGGAGCCCCCAGAGGCACAGGGATGAGGGCTGCTGGTGAGCTCGCTCTGGACCTCTTACTTGCCTGCTCTTCAGCCTTGCACGCTGCAGCTGGTTTTGAACCTGAATTGTGTGCATCCAGCAAGATCTTGAACTTGCAGAGCATGGAGTGGTCTCAGTGCTTTAGAAACATCCCACATCTGCAGGGTAGCTGAGTGTTACTCTGGAGACAAGCTGGAAGCACAGGTGGACCAGCACAGTGACATTTGGAAGTGACTGTGGCCCCATCTCCCTGAGCCCTGGGAGGCCTGTACAGTCACTGCTCAGTTGTGTTTGATTTCAGAGGACTTGACTGGAACACAGTGCTCCTGGACTCCAGTTTCTCCAAATTGAATCGAAGCATCGTCACTGGCCAAAAATCTGGAAGAATTTGGCAACATGTCGTTGTTGTCCTTTTTGCTGATGTTTTGAGCACTGTGACCAGTTCTGCTGCACCCTCACTGCGTGTGCTCCCATGGAGGGGGACGGGGCCCTGGCTGACACCCTGAGTGCTCTGAGGAGGGGGAAGTGACCTAGACTTTTGCCCAAAGGACTGATGAGTCTCTCCTGATGTCTGAACAGCTTTCTTCTTCTGCCCTTGCATTATTTAAGTCAACAGATTGTGTAAGCCACATGCTAGATTTACCTGCAGGGCAAGTGGGAAGGAAGCAGTGCCATTTGGATGAATTCCCAAAAGACATCTAACCGCTGAGCGTTAAGACTAACATTTCCAAGCCCGAGTCCTAAAACAGTCCTGACTCTGCTTGTTGCCTCTTCCATCCGTGGCTTTGGCTGCCAAGGAGGAGTCCCGGGGAAGCTGCCCTGCTGTGTCCACTTGCTGGCTGTCCCCCTGTGGGTTGGGCACTGTGCTGAGCAAGCTTGGAAATTCTCCCCCTCAGTGGTTTCTGTTTAATGTTATGATTAATGTTGTTATTTCTTACAAAAACAGAAGATCCCCCCAAAGCAGAGCTGTGCTCTGTGCCCCCCACACCCTCCTGTGCTCTTTCCCACGGTCCTGAGGGTCCCAGCTGACCCTTGGGGCCACAGGGTGAAACCCACAGCTCACCAGTTGAGATGGCCCAGGGGTGGGCTTGTCCTTGGTGCCTGCTCCAGGCCTGAAACTGGGCTGGATTTCCTTGTGCTCTTCCCAAGTATTTGTGCAGTGAGACCTGCTTCCTCCAGAATCAGTCAGAGGCTGCAAGGGCAGATATCTCAGCTGCTTTTCTGGAGGAGCAAGTCCTGCTCTTTCTGTGTTGTTTTCATTATTTCCCCCATTATTCCACCTTACCAAGGGTGGTCTCTTGGCTTCAATAACTTGGAATGCCATATGCAGATTAGGCTCTTCAGCACCGAGCTCTGAAAGTACCCTGGCCTGCTCGGTGATGTCTTCAGGACATTTAAGAAACAACATGATCGATGGACACCTGCTTCATACAGTTCAGAGGAAAATTATCTTAAATTGCAATTATTTGCCATATAATAAGCAGAAATTTCATTTTTATTGTTTCACTTCTATTACTGTACTGGGAGTTTGCTTTAACGGGGGGATGTGTTTCCAGTGTCTCCCTCTCCAGCGTGCTCAGACACACACACGAGGTGTGTAACACTTAATGGTACTGATCACTGGTGTGTAATGCAATCAGTGGTTTATGTTTCCCTGGTGTGACTTATTGGTAGCAGTATATACACACTGCACCTTTCTCAGCTTTTGCTGGGAATGCAGGTGGTGGCTGATGTGCCAGAGATCGGCTCAGGAACAAGGGGAGAGGGCAGAGGCCTCTGATGGGGGTCCCGTGTGCTCTGAGCAAGGTGCAGAACAACTACAGGGCTACAGACATGTCCTGTCCTGCTGATAGCTTTTAATCCTCATTGTTCTCATGGGTTTTCTTGATAAATACTTCTCAACCTCCACTGACTTGCCATCCAGGCCTGAATTGTAAGGAACAATAAACGTAATGGACAGACTCAATTTAATAGATGCTCTATGAGCTTTTTATTAGTGTAGCTTTTTTTAAAAAAAAGGAAAGAAAAAGAGATGACTGCATTTATTTAGTGAAAGTTCAGAAAGCAGCTCTCTCAAATCTGAGGGAAGCATGCCTGAGTGGGCTCAGCTCAGCTCCTGGTTGTGCAGTGAGGGAAGGATCCATCGTGGTGTGCAGCCTGCGGAGCGCTGGGTGGTCTCGAGGGCGTTAACAGTGCGTGCAGATGTTCAGGAATTTCTCTTTTGACTTGACCATGAGGTTTTCCTGCTCTTCAGTCCACAAGTGCACTCCAGTCACAGCAGGTTCATGGGTTTGGAGAGGCCTTTCATCCCCTCCTGTTCTGGCGGGGTGCTCGGGAGGGGATCACACTCTGTCTCGCAGCCGTGTGTCTTCCTTGGTTGTGTTTCTCGAGATTGGCAGACCCACATTAAGAGTCTATTAAATTAAGCAAAATGGCCTTTAGAAAGCTACATTTCAAGTGGAAGAAATGCTTTATGTAACATAGGGGTATGTGAGGGGACCTAAATACAAGCTTAAATTGGCAGTTACGAAAATAGGTATAATTGGGTTTTTGCACAGTGATTTTACAGCTTCTGAGTTTAATGTCCTGATGAAATCCTGCATCCAGTCCACGTGCAGTGCAGCTGAGGAGATGGGGGTTGAGGAGCCCAGGTAATGGGACTTGTTCTAGGAACAGCCTTGCCCTCGATTGCAAAACTGGACACACCTGTCATTTGCTGAGGCTCTGCTCTGTCTGAAAGGTGTCTGGAGCAGTGGATCCCTCTTGCCTGTGTTTGCCCTTTGGTCCTTTCCCTCAGGGAGGGTTGCCAGGGCCGGGGAAGGGGTGTCTCTTACTATGGTTGTAACTACTTACAGGTGAAAAATGCAGCTGAACCCTCCTAAGTGGGCACATGCCAAGAGCTGCAGCTTTGTTTTCCAGGCTGATCAATGCAGTTTGTTTAAGTCGTTTGGTAGTTTAGTCGCTGGAGGCATTTCTGTGGGCTTGGCATGAGAGCAGCTGCTTCACTCCCCACCTCGGGAAGGCTGGGAAGGGTTTCCCTCTGAACCCAGGCTTCCCTGGCTGTGGCTGGGGCCAGGTGATGCTGTGGGGCTGTCAACGAGCCGTTCTGGGATCAGGAGCCTGAGGAAATGGAGGAAATCTCATTCTGACCTTGCATCCTCATATTAATCCTGATAGTCTTTCCTGTTTTAATATTTAAAGCCTTTCCGTTCTTCTGTCTGGAGAGACAGCACGTTGGCTCTCTTGGGAAAAGATTGACCCATCCTCTTCAGGAAAGCTGGTCCCAAAGAAATCAAGGCACCTTCAAATCTTGTTGGCAGGAATTGGGAGAATAATTTTTTTATTTGGTGTATCTTTAACCACTTAGGCCTTAGAGCTGGTTTTCTTTCTAGCTTATTTAAGGTCTTGCAAGGATGAAAAAAATCTGTTGCTTTCCTAAGTGTCTTAGCCAGTGCATGGGAGGAAAGCCTGGCACTGTGAGACAGGGCGGAAGAAGCTGAGATAGGATTTGCTGCTTCTTTAAAACTATCCCTTTTTAATTGTCCAAACAGCGTTTCAAAGAAAATCTCTGCTCTTCTCTATCTTCTTCCAGCATTATAATTCTATATAATCACTTTTCTTTCTCTAAAAGAATAGAGTGTGATTTGTTTTTTCTTGCAGAAGGAAGAAGGGATAAATTCCAGATGTTGCTGGGATACACTTTTTGCCTCTCTTTAATGTTTAGTGGCTTTCAGTAAACAGGCTGCAAGAGGTGGGGCCGATGTTTTTATTCCAGGACAAATCACCTACAACAAATCCCATCTGCCGACAGGGTAGGGGGGAGCGTATCTTGGGTGTGACCTGGTGGGGTTGGAGCTGATCCTGGCTTTCCTGCTGTGCAGAAAGGCAAGGAAGGCTGAGGCTGATCCAAGTGTTCCTTTGGGGTCTTTGCTCTTGGTCCTTCAGCGTATTCACCCTCCTCTTCCCACCTCGGCGCTGAGCTCCAGCTCCATGAGTGAGAGACGCCGTGCGGGATTGGATCTCCTGCCCGCACCCTGGTGTGGGAACGGGCACCTCTGCTCTGAGCTGGCACAGGGCTTTTTGGGGAGCAGCTCTGCTCTGAAGGGTGGGGACGGCTGCCATGTCCTGCATGCCATCATCCCACGTGGGATGCTCAGTTTAGTGGGACTCCTCTGGCCAGCCAGGCTGTTTTGGTGCCCAGCAAAGAGCATCACTGTGCCTGCACCAGTGTGGGGCTGGATCCAGGAGCTGGGCTCTGCAGATGGGCAGCCCTTTTCCCTCCTTCCACAGCAAAGACCTGTCTTTTCAGTGCATGCCATGCTTTGCAACCTTCTTGCAGGCTAAACCAGCAATGATTTTCCAGCATGTGTTGCACAGAGGTGTTGTGGGACCAACATGACAGCTCCGTTCCCTGTTTCATGTTTTCACCTGTTTAGGCGAAGCACATCTCTGTTTTGTTGGCAGCCTGTTGGGTTGCACAAACAGTGTAAGACAAAACCACGAGCAGGTGTTGGTCCAGCCAGTGTAATTACTGGTTCCTTGCTGCTGCTGCTGGTAGGCAGACAGTGTGAGCCACCCTTCACATGGAGCCGTCTGGCAGGACTGCGGCTGCAGAAGGGCTCCGGGCACCGATCCACGGGGAATATGCGCCGACGGCTCAGCCACTCCCTGTATCTCTTCCCTGCTGCCGATTGCATAAAAAAAGTTATGCATATATGGAGGGAGGGAGGAGAGCTGAGGGTGGCTCTGGTCAGGTTTAAAGCACTGACTTTATGTGCCAATTCTCATTTGCATTTAAAAAGTTGGCAAATGCGTGGCTGAACCTAAAGGGCAGATGTGAGGATGGGAGAGGCAGGAGTGCTCAGAGAGAGGGGAGAAGCAGCATCCCAAAATCCTGCCTGACTTCAGAGGGTTCAGGCTTGTTTCTCCCACACATCCCAGACCATCACCAAACATTTTGGATGAGGCATGATGAGACAGGGTGATGTGCCTTTGTGTGCACAACGCTGCGTGCTGAGCACCAGTGGGGGCATTGCCTGGGCTGTGGAGTAGAGATGTTGCTTTCTACCCTTTTGGAATTTTAACCAGAGAAAAGCTGATCCTGATCCAACCAGCTGCAGACATGGGGGCTCTTTTTTTCAACATCTACATTTCCTTTGGACTTCCACCCTTTTGGGTCTCCCAAGCTTTTTTGGCATCCGCTTGTTCTCAGCCTTTACTTTTTCCTTTTGGGACTCCCACCCCTTTTTGGCCTCCAGTCTTCTTATGGCCTTTCACTCCTTTCCAGCCTCCCACCCCTTTTCAGGCTCTGTGCAGTGAGCTGGCTGAGGAGGAGGAGGAGGAGGTCCGAGCTTGTTGCCACATGTCGGTGTTTGGCTCGGCAGAATTCCTTTCTTCCCTTTCCCGTCACGGTGCCCGTTCCAGCGGGGTGGTGGTGGTGCACAAGACCCTGGAGGCTCTCAGAGCCCGTGTGCATTCAGGTGACACCACACACTTGCACGGTCACTTTTGAACACCTGCATGTGAAGCATTGATTTGCAGTGTCTGAGCTCATCCCTTTGAATCAGCCTGACTTCACCTCAGTGAGCCGACTCCGAGCCCACGATCCCTCGTTATTTAGCAGTAATTTACAGCGACTCTCTGACCCTTAATCTTTTCCTGGGATGAAAAAGTTGCTTACCTCTGTCCTCTCAGGTGCATGGAAAGTAGCTTTTTAGAGCTTTGTTTGGGAGCAATGATGTGTTGATATAACCCCTTGAACCTCCCAGCCTGCTCTGCTGCCACTGTGGGAGCACGCGGTGTGTCCGCAGCCCCGGCGTGGTGTGTCTGGCAGTGACGGCCTCCCTTGCTGTCTGTCGGGTTAAAGGCCACTTTTATAGGCCAGTAGGACTCCTTCAGATCAGACTGTACTAATTAGTACCAATTAACCATTATCAGTGACAGACAGTTCTTATGGGCTTCCTAAAAAAGTCCTGCACATATGTTTCTCCGGTGAAGCCCTGGGGGGATGCAGAGCACTCGCCCAGCCCACGGTGTCACAGCTTGTCAGGCACTGGGGTTGTGCTGGGGCGGTCGGGAGGGTCCATATCCCATAACCCCCTCAGTTTTGCAGGTAGTCACACACTGCTCACTGATGGACGAGAGAGAAGTCATGAACTGTCTTTCATTGCAAACTTTTGGCTGCTTTGTTCTCCTCACTTGAAAATACATCTGCTGGGCATTGTGTCTGGGGTGTTGTGCAAGATTTTGATGTGGGTCTTCCTCTTCAGTGCCCCACAGCCCTCACTGGGGGTGGGGTGTCAGGAGACCCTGAGCTTTCACCCAGGTTCAGCAGCACATGGGGCTCAGCTACCAATGTTTGCAGAGGAGACAGACATGACAAATAGCCCACCAGTGCTTTGAAGTGCAGAGTGCTGCCCGGGGCCACGGACAGGCGGTCTGGCACTCTTGAATGTGGCAGGGAAGTCTCTGGGGTGGGCAGAGTGATCACAGAAACTTCACAAACCTCTGTAAGGCTTCAGCATGCTGTCAGGTGAGATGGCCACGGGTGGAGCAGAGCAGTCCTGGGGAGGTCCATGCGGGGGAGAGAGAAACAGGACCTTGTGCAGCAATGTCTGGTGTGGGAAAAGCATGTGGGGTCTAACCAGGAGTGGTGGCACCCGGCTTGGGGTGGCTTTGATCCTCCTGGAGGTGGTAGGTTTGGGTGCAGGTGTCAGCCATGGCTGGAACGGGGGAGCTCTGTCAGGATGAGTCCCCAGGAGGGAGCTGGGGTGTGTGGCAGCCGGTTGGAGGTGGCTCCCATCACTGACGGATGCTTTCTGTTTTTCTCTCAAATGTCTCCAGGCACTGAATGTTTAGGTCGCACCTTTCCAGGTAAACTGGGTAAGTGAAGTATTTCAAGAGTTGCCAAGATCTAATTACGAAGGCTGATTGCATGATTGCAGCTGCTGTACCATAAACACCCCGGTTACTCGCTCCACGGAACGGGTGGGACGTTGCCTGGCCCCGAGAGCAGCAGGTACCTGCTGTTTGGGTGCAGAGGGGGATGCAGTGTTGGCTTCAGAGGCTGACTGTGCAAACCTGCTGTTTTTTGGCTGTCCATACCTGGCTGCACTTTGGTAATCCTGGATGGGATTTTTTTCTTTTGCTGTTCAATGTACAACCATCTTCAAAAGCTGAATGTCTTTTTAAGCACCAGTACTCTTCCGTTTGCTGATACTCTGGCAAACTAATGAGCAGCACTACACTGAGGACAGAAACTTTCATTGTGTTTTGTGAAAGTAGTTTGACAGTCTGAACCCTTTAACGTCATGGGATGTGAAACTTCTCTTGAATGTGGCTGGAGCTGCCTGTGTTCAGCACAGACAAAATGAGGTGTTGGGAGCCCTGTTGAACCAGGCTGCTGGATTTGAGCTGAACCTGTTTGAAAAATAGCTTTTGCTGTTTTAAAAAGACATTGTTATAACATCTATGTGTCTGTCTCTCAGTTTAGAATTGAGTTCTTGACAGTACCCAAAAAGTAAAGTGTCTTTGCTCAAATATGGAGTCCCAAGCCTGCTGGGAAAGGACCAGAAAAACAAAGTGTTAACAAGTGGCGAATAAATGATTTTAATAAATGGCTAATCAATTGCTATAGAGCCTGGGAAGTCAATAGAGCTTATGACCTTATAACCATGCTCAGATCTTTAACAGGTTTATAATGCCTACACATCATTCATTAGGCTTTTATCAAGCATCAATTAGTAAAAGTCATAATCTAAAATAAGACGAAAGTAATTATTTCAGTTGCATTATTTCGAGCCTGATGGCACAATTTGGTTGCATGGCAGACTAGTCCTTATGTATGCAAAAAAACTGTGAGACACCACCAGTCCCCCAGCAGCATTATCTTGGTGCAGACATCAGGCAGGGGAACTGCAGGAGCCAGAGGCTGGGATTAATCCTGGTGTGGGGATGCTCACACCAGTCTGAAGGGAAACTGTCCTGCAGCAGTCAATGGTTTATTTGTATTTATTTTATATTAATGCCTTAAGATTTCAGCTCGTAAGCCAGGCAGAGGGAGCCCCAGTGTCACTCCCTGTGCTCTGAGCAGCTGCTCGGGGCGTTTTTCACTCCAGCAAAAGGTGTTTGCTGTCACTCGACTGTTGTAAAACTCGCACCCGCTTTCTTGTCCTGTGATTTGGGAAGGCGTGTGAGCAGGGATGTGTTCTGGCTGTGCTGCTCTTCCTGCTTTCCCTGGTGTTCCCTGTCCCATTTTGTGTGTGTGTGTGTGTGTTTGCGCCTCAGGGAAGGAGGCAGAGATGCAAGTGAAAACATGCGGTTTTCTTGGAATATAAATAACAGAAAATTAAGCATAATTTTTGTTTGTTGTAGAGTCGTTCCCTGCAGTCTCCAGTTGTTTGCTCCTTTGCCGCGCTCTTGTACTCTTTGGGTTTTTTCATCTTACCAGATGGATGCTATTTGGAGTGTTCAGTAGGACACTTTAGGGATCTTGCTGCGGGGTTAATTGAGCGCCCAGTGAAGAGCTGTGCTTGCAGACATCAGTGCATGCCCGGGCTTCTGAAAGCCCCGGCTGCCAGACGGGGCTGCCTCTATCAGACGGCTTTTTGCCTCGCCTTTGTTGTCTGGGTCCTTGTCTGCAGCTCCAGCCTGGGCCAGCGTTCCCAGACATCGCCACCTCCACCGTCCGCTTCCTCCCGGAGTGCCCTGGTGCTGCCTGCGGAGCTGGAACCCCCGGGCAGAGATGCCCGTGCCCATCCCTGGGATAAAGCCCTGCACATGGCGGGGCAAAACACCAACCCTGGGCAAGGAGCACCGCCCCAGACCGACTCAAAAGGGAGGTTTAGCTTTCACTGGGCTTTTTTCTTGGGTGTTTTAAATATTCCACCATCTCCCTGGTAACTCCTGGGTGTCACTGGTGTGGATGTCAGACTCTTGGATTTCTGTAAATGACTTGTGGATCCCTCTCTTTCCTGCTGAGAGGGATCAGTGTGGCTGAGCATGGTGAGGCACTGCTATTCTCCCCCTGAACACAGAGCAAAAAGGGGTGCTGCAGTTTCTGCTGGCTTTTGTGTCGGCTGTCCTGCTTCTCACAAAGAGTGGCTGGGAATGGATGTGGAGGGGGAAGAGGGAATACTCTCAGCAAGGGCTGAAATGGTTATTCATCTGATTTAGGAGGAGATGCCATCCTTGAACTCTGTAAAATCAAAGGGCAGGGTGGAGGGTTTGCACAAAACAAAATTCACATAGCTAAACATGTAACTACACGAAAGTACGTGATTTCTTAGAGGTTTGGGTTAATTCTGTCTGAGAGAAGCAGGGTCATGCTCTGCATTCACTGCAGTGCTCCCCTATGAAAATGCCAATACGCACTGTTCTTTATTTTATTGTTGTGGGTTTGGGCATTTTGTTATATTAGTCTTAAATGGGTTTGTTTCCATAGCTGCATACTGCTGATAAAATCCCAGTGTAGGATCTCTCCCTGTGCATGTGTACCAAAATAAATCACAGGCAGTTGTCAGAAGAGGAGCTGCTGCCATGGCAGGTGCCAAGCTGTGAGGAAGTTGGGGCTGGACCCTGCTGAGACTGCAGGTGTGTGACATCCCATCCCGGTGCCACCACGCGGTGTCCTGCCACAGCTCCCAGCTCTGTGGGCAGCATTGGTGCCTTGGTGGTCCCAGGGGCCTGGAGCACCTGAGGGAGGAGCTGCAGCAGGAGAGGTGATGTTTTGGAAATGGGGTAGGAAGCAGTGGATGCAGGGGGAGTAGGAACTCCCTGGCCCTCGCCTTTTTTTTCCAGTAGAAAGGTATGGACATGGTAGGGCATGCAGTTGAAGATTGGCATCAAGTGGCTGGCAGGATAACAAAACTCCTCTCTTGCTCTGAATTCACTGTATTCACCATCAGCTGTTAGTGTTTCACCTCTCATCAGAAGGGGATGGGTTTTTCATGGCTATTTAAACTATCTCAGGTGCTGGGGCTGGTTTTGCTCAGCTTCATTCTGTAACTCCAAAGGTCTAGCCTGGGCCAGTGAGCACTGCTGATGCCCAGGGTGGTACCACACCAGTGCCACCATGGGTCACAGTGGTTTCACCGTCTGTACAGCCGGGTTGGAGCACATCTTCTGGCAGGAAATCCAGTTTCTGAGAGGTACTTATCTTTCCTTCAGGAACAGTGAAACTAGTGGTTTTTGTTTTCCCCAGAGCTCTGGCCTGCAGGTTGGCAGGTTTAGTGCAGGTCCAGCCCCACTGTGTGCTGGGTGTGCTCAGGACAAGGTGCTGCTCCTGGTCCCTGCAGTGGCACGGTCAGGGCATGGCCAAGGGCATGGCCAGGGCGTGGGAGCACCCGAATCCTTGTCCTGAGGGCACATGGGGGTCAGCTGGCCCGGAGTGCTTCCCCTCACTGCTCTGCCAGGGGTGTCCTTAACCCCCCGGTTGCTCTCTCTCCTTTAATGCATCTTCTTAAGTACTGGGTAATAGTGTTTTCTCTCTGGCAGAGATGAACGAGGGCTTTTAATAGGTCTTTTGTTTTCTCTCCGTGCAGTTCCCTGGCAGTAACCTGCCATTAGCTCCAGCATTTATTTAGGGTATTTGTATTTTTATATGTGAGGACCTCAACACTGAGAAGCCAGGGGTTTGTCCAGGGTCACACAAGAAATATGTGGCAGAGCTGGGGCTCGGCTTCAGCTTTTCTGAATGTTGAGCTGATCTCCAGGCTTGGCGGAGTGGGAATGTCTTGGTTTGTCCCCTTTTAACTGAGCCAGACAGGGAGCAAAGAAAATAAAGGCTCTGTGGAAGGAAGCATATTTTTTTTGCTCTCCCCTGTTGGCAGTCTGCGTGGAGCTAGAATTGCAGGATCGGTGTGTTCAGGAGCGTGAGGACTGTATGTGCGAAATACACGGAGGCGAAGGGAAACCCGGGGCTGGTCAGACTGGAAATCGGACGGGCTCCTTCATTTCCCCCGATTCCAGCTGCACTGTGAACCGGGAGTTGCCCTGAAAACTCGACCCAGCGCTGGGGAGGAGGGGTGGGCTGTGCGTGGCCCCCTCCCCGGGCAGGGGTGGGTTTTGGGGCGATGCTGTCGGAGCTGCAGCTGGGACTGCCTCGTGCTCCTGCCCCGCAGCGCTGTGTGCCTGCCTTGTCTGAGGCAGCCCCAGCACAATGCTCGCCTTCACTCCCCGTCAGACTGGAGGTCTAGACGCTCTCCCTGCCTTTTGTTATCAGGGTCACAGGTTAGGGAGCGTTCCCAGCTCCTTTTCTCCCCGCTGGTCAGGAATCCTTCCCAGAACCGAGTGCTCTGCTTAAGGCCTGCAGAGGGGACCCCTCCGGAGGGAGTCACCCCACTACCCAAACGCACTTAGACTGAAAATTATTGGTGGCAGCTCCCAAAAAGAAATGTGCTTTTGAAATGCAGTCGGGATCACCCCCACTCCAGTTCTTGCCGGCACAGATGCTCAGCTGACACCAGCTAAATAGAAACCTTTTAGCCCTTGCCAGTAAGTCTGGAGCAAACTGCCAAAAAGCATCGAGGACCAAGATACAAAACGAAGTGAGGCCTGAGCAAAGTACTTGCAAAGGAAGGATGGAACTGATGTGCTCTGTCTCTTGATTTTTAGCACATGAGATGCTTCAGTCTCGGGGTTTTGTTAAAATACAATGGTGGCATTTTAAAGGTTTTCAGCAGATACAAAGCAAGTAAGTCCCCTAGCAACAAAGGGAAGGTTTTTTTGCTTAATGCAGACTTTTTTTAACATGTAGCATTTGGGATTTTTTTTCTCCCTCCTTAAATCAAAGATGAATTTGGCTGAAGGAGATGTTTTTAGTGGCTTTTAGACATATTTAGAGATGGGACTTGAACGCTTCATGTGCATCTGCTTGTTGCCCTTGCCCCTGCCCCAGCCCACCCTGGCAGGCTGAGCTCTCCTGCAGCGTCAGCCTCCCCCTGGCCAGGAGGAGACTCTGTGCTGCAACCCCTTGCTTGGGGTGGGAGGCAAAGAGGAGGGAACACTTCGGTAAAAAGTTGGGAGCAACTTTTTTCTTCTTCCTGGCAAGAAGACATAAGAAAAAAAAAAATGGCAGGTTCATGCTTTTTATTATTGAATTAAAATCTATTAAATAATATCAGAGAGCCAAAACCTCGAATCGCTATTAGGCACCACTCTTGGTGAAGTGAAACACTTCTGGATCTGGCTCACTTCTGCATTTCGTGTGTGTGTGCATGTGTATCATGTGTGAAGAATGAGTCTATGAAGCTCAAATAGAGGGTTTTAAATAGAAAAAACGCTGGCAGCTCTTTCTCCCTGAATCCAAGGCTATTATGTGTCTGGCTCTGGCCAACATGAATTGCAGAGGAAGTTCCTGTGAACTCCATGGCTGATTTGACAGCTGCACAGCCGTGCAGGGTGCGAACCCAGGCGCTGTTGAGCAGCAGCAATGATGTTTTTTGGTGTCTGGTGATGTACCTCTTTGCAGAGGGTGAGGGGGGGAACTAAGGGAGCCTGTTTCCCACCCCAGTCCTGGCACCTGGAGTGCTGGTGCAGGAATGGGCACGTTGGCCAGTGGTGGCCCAACTTCTTCCCCAAAGCTTTATCCATGATCCCAGATGTTCCCGCTCATGGATGAATGTCACCGGCTTGCGCTGCCTGGGGAGCATGAGGGGGACATGGGCCGTCCTGCTGGCAGTGGTGGAGACCCTGCAGCCCCCAGACCTGCCCCTCTTCTCCTGTGGAAATCCTCATGCAGCACTGGGAGCAGAGTGCACCTGTGTGCACCACGGCAGCGGGAACAATTTGGGGTTAATTCCTCTGTGAACCCGCAATGCACCAAATGATGCTGCTTGTATGGGGCGTGGGGGGAAATAATGTTAAATTAAACTCTCCAGAAGGGAAGAAAAGCATCCAGCCCCATTCTTTACTGCTCATTTTAGTAATTTCTTCCAGATAACCTACACATCTGTGTCAGTGCAATTAAAGCAGAAATTCTGTCTAATGAACAGTTGTAGCCCTTGGGCTATTGCGGAATGAACAATGAAGTTGGAAACAGTCTTATTAAAATAATAATTAAGAAACAAGAGTTGAGAGACAGAGGGAGGTGCAGACAATGTGGTGGTGGGATGCTATAGGGTGAGGAGCAGAGAAGAACTGAGTTCATCCCTGTTTTGAACTTCAGGAATGACTCCCACCGTGGGCTCCCCCCAGTAGAAGGGACTGGATGGTGCAGATGGACCCAAGGCTGGACACAGCCCCATCCCCTTCCCTTGCCAGGGCCATGTGGTCGTGCCATGGCACAACAAAACAGTCTCAAAGCCAGTCTTGCACTTGGGTAAAAGCGTTGCCCTGGGGGTGCTGTCGGCCTGTGGGCAGTGGCTCAGTTGTGAGCAGCGTTAGCCGTCCTGTTCAGCAGATCAGCTATTTTGTCTATATATTTTATTTTGAGTTTTTTGGTTTTTCAACAGCTGATAAAGCTCAGAGAGGGAGGAGAATGTTTCTTGTGTTAGACAGGATTATATCTTGTTTTGTTTTTTCTAGAAAACTGTCCTTTCTCAGTACAAAAAAAAAACCAAAAAACAACACTGTGCACACCCACGTAGTTTGCTTTAACCTTCCTTTCTGTCTTGCTTTTCTGAGGACAGGGACTAACCAGGCTGAACTGTGTCAGTGATGGGGACTGGCCAGTTTTTCTCATGTGATATAGTTTGTTCTTTTGTTTTTAAATAACATTGAAAAGAATTTTTTTGTTTTTATTTAACCCTTGGGGTTATGATAGTGTCTCTCCACAAGTTATCATTTTATGCCAGTAAAACAGTTAAAACTTGGAGCTGGCTTCTTCAAACTTAATACACTTCTATTTAGAAATGTATGTGCTGCAGAAAGCTACTGACATCTCAGATTAATAAAATAAATAAATAAATAAAGCAAATGCCATAAAAAAAGAAGCCAGACAAATCCCACTGGAATGATACATTGGAATGATTTTAGTGGGATTTATATCTATGAGCTATGGGGGTTTTGTGGTTTTTTTCTTTTGAAATGGTTGTGAACCAGAGTGATTACTTATCATTTTCATTTTAACTCCATCTGACAAATCGTTTTAGATGGAGAAAGCAATACTGCATCTTTAAATGGCTACTCTGTCAGCGCATCTTGCAGGGCTTTAAATGCCCTTTGTTATCGCAGTCTAGACAGGACGCAGGCGGAATATTTGATATGTTATAAGGCAAAGATGTGACAAGGTTGAATTAATTTACCGGCTTATTTAAAACTGAATTTCAAAACATTTTTCCTTACAAACTTGTCTTTTTTTTCTCCCTATCCTATATTTTTTTTTCGAAGTTAGTACAGTATGTTTCAACTGTTTAGACTGGGAGAGGAGACATTGGCTTACTGCAGCCTGCAGTACTTTAATTGCCCTTTTTATGACTGTCTAGACATCATGCAGATGCATGTTTGTGGTGAGAAGACATTTCCCCCTCTGGTTATACGATAGTCTGAAACCTTTACATTCCCTATCTCCTTACCCCCTCTGCCTTGGAATGCGCTTTACTCCCTCCATCCCTGAAAATCACTTTTTCCCTGTTGTTTTATTTTTTGAAGGACACTTCGGCCCCCGTTTTCCTGCTCTTTCTGGCTTGATGGTTTGCAAATGCTGATGCTGTAGGGGGGATGAAGGTGTGAGGAGGGGGTTGCTCCCGGGTCACGCTGCAGCGGGCACAGCTGGGGGTGTCCCCGCACCCCCGTATCCCGGTGTGGGTGCGGGTCCCCGGCCACGGGCGCTCCGCCGGTGTAAGAATGAACATTTCAGCGAGGTTTGAATGGGTGCGGGAGTTTTAGTTATGCAAATCGATGCATTAATTAACCCCGTTGCTATAGCTACTGCTTTATTGTTAAATTCAGTGAAAAGGGGACAGGCTGTGTCCGTGGATAATCCTCCCCTCGGTGCTCTGCCCCCATCCCGCCCTCCCGAGCGCCCCGCTCCCGGCGCGGGGCAGCTGCCGCCCGCATCCCGTATCCTGAATCCTGCATCCCGCGGGCAGGTGCCGGGGTAGCGCCGGGCCGGGAGCGGCCGGGATGGGCCAGCCGGGGTTCCACCGCCTCCCCCCGAGCCCATTGTGGGGGCTGACCCGGGGTCGGCTCCCCGCAGCCCCCTCCATGTGTCTGGGGCTGCGCTGGGACAGGATGGGGGAGCGGGACAATGAGGCAGCAGGAGGGACACAGATGGGTCGGGATGGGGGATTCTCGGGGATGGGGAGAAGAGCCCGGGATGGAGATGGGGACACTTGGGGAGGGCAGGGAGCCTGACATTGACATGCCCGGGGAGGGCAGGGGAGCCCAGCCCTATTCTTGACCCCACACCTTGCATGTTATGGGGCTTCTCTTTGTATGCACCCTAAAACCTGTGCATGCAACCCCCCCCAATGAAACAGACTTCCCAGCAGATCTGCTGTGGGAGTTAAAACCTTTCTCAGGCTGTTGCTGCAGCTGAGGTGGAAGTAAATTTATTACCTTTAATTTTGTCAGATTTGGGGCGGTTGTACTCACCTCCCCCATTCACTCTGGTGTGTGTGTGTATATATATATAAATATATTTTTTTTTCACATCTCTGTGAGAGTGTGCACATGCATTCGCTCCCATCTGGTGGTGGAGACCAGTTCAGACCAGTTCAAGAGCTGAACTTGAATCCCGCGGTGACCAGACGCAGTGTGCGTGTCTGGGCATTTGCATGCATTTTGCATTTCTTTTTTTTCCTGCAATGCATAATTATGTCTGTAACTTAAGATTGTCCTTGTTCCATGGGAGTCACTTACCTTGCCAAAGGTCACTCCTTTGGTAAGCAAAAGCTGCAGAGTGATGCAGACGATAACGGCGCTTAGGAAGCGGCAGAGGAGGGAGCGTTTCCCGCTGCTCGGCCCTGGACCGTGCTGAGGAAATCCGGTCGCAGTTCCAGCCCTGTCATGACCTGTGTGGCTTTGGCCAACTTGCTCAATCTGGGTTTCGACACCCGTCTGCGAGCGGGGCAGCCCCTGTGGCACTGCTGCCCGAGGGTGCGTGTCCTGGAGCCCCCAGGGGAGCTGCAGTGCTGCAGCCTCGGGGCGGGGGCACAGCAGGGTCCCCGGCACTGCTCCCAAAGGCTGATGGGCTCCTCATTCCAAGCGAGGTGATGGGGGGAGCCATTCACACAGGAGAAATGCTGTAGGAGCAGAGGTTCCCTGGACACAGCTCTTGGTGGTTTTTGGTTTCTCTGCGCCTCCACCACGTCCCTGAGCCGGGTGTTGGCAAGAGTCGATGGGTGTCGTGTTCGTGGCACTGCCGCTGCTCCTGTGTCCCTCTTGGGGTGCCCCTGCTCGAGTGCTGGTCCCACAGGAGCACTGTGAGGGGTTTGGGTGCTGGCACTGGGGCACCTGACCCACTGTGGGCTCCGACAGGGCCGTGGATGAGCATGTTGGGAATTGACCAACAAATGGTTTTCCCAAGAATAAGTGGAAATGGAAACTTTCTAGGGGACAGCTGGGGTGGAGTGAGGTGGAAAGGGAGGACATCGAGGAGGGAGACCTGGTAAAACCCAGTACATAGAGCATTTGTTCAGCTGGGAGAGGCTGTGGTCCCTGCTGATGGCAGCTGTAAGCCCCCATTTCCACTGGCTGTTGCTCTAGGGGTGTCCCACGTGGAGCAGGAAAGCCTGTGCCACCTCACCGCTTTGCAGGCGACGGGGATGCTTTGCTGCTCCCTGCCTTTCTGTGCAGTGCACCCAGTCCTCGTGACCTCCGGAATTAAAGCTGCCTTGTTTTGGTGGGCCTGGTGACAAGTGAATCCCATGTTCCTTGGTGTCTCTGCAGCAGCAGTAGGAGGAGGGAGCAGGCTCCAGCACTGTGTGACGTGGTGCAAGTGGCTGTGACTGAGGCTGCAGGTGCCCTGTCAGTGCGAGGCAGCTCCGTTGCAGTGGGAGACAGGGCTGAAAGGAAGCTGGAATCGGAAACCCCATCCCTAATTGCCGTTAGCTTTCTGGAGAGGTGGCAAAGCCCTCCCTGGATGGAGCACTTGCTCTCCTTGGAGCGTCCGTGTCTGGCAATTTGTCTGTCGAAACAGATGTGGGCAGCGACAAACATCTATTTCTATAACTAGAAACAAATTTGGTAATTGCCTCTTTCAACAGGACTTGCTCAAGCAGGAAATGAAATTCCTAAATGGCAGTTAGCAAAAGTATTTATAGCTAAGTTCATAAATGGGATGTGCTTTCCTTTGTCATGAGTTTCTGCTGGATGGAAGGAAAAAAAACCCTACAGTAGCAAGCCACATATTGATCAGGAGTGTTTCCAGGGTATATGAAAATACTTATTTATTAATGTGTTTATTTTTACTGGCTGTTAGAAATACCTCGACAAACAAAACCTGTCTGGTCTTTTAGGGTCAGCTGTTAGGGTTTGATCCGGATATTGGGTTTTTTCACTCATTATTTGGTAGATCTTTTTTTTACTGGTTCAGGCTGGTTATGATTGCAAACGGTAAACTCTTGTTCCTATGTCCCTCTCTGGGTGCTTGTGTTGAAGAGGGGAGGGTGATGCTCTGTCCTCACCCCTGCCCAGACATCTTCC